>JANZXR010000004.1:5665498-5681419 GCA_027575705.1 Erythroxylum echinodendron
TGACTTAAGTGCTTTGTATTTGTGGAAGGGCCCAAATGACTATTGAAAATTTGCGCTAATTGAAAATGATGATGAATAAATGTGGGGCCAATTTGAGTATGTATTCCGCATGTTAAGTTATATATAAAAAAATTTATACCGACTTTTGAATGATTGAGTGCATTAGCACGCCACCTTTGCGGGGTACGGACTCGGATACCATCAACGATGTCGGGTTCGGGTCTTGCGGGAGTGGGGTGTTACATAACCCAATAGGTCAATACTATTAGTGAGGCTCAAACATTAAAGACCTAAGTAATGAAGGCGAAATGATAACCTCATGACCAAATCAAGCTAGATCCACCGCACTTCAAGAATAGTGTGGTAAGTCAAAACTTTCCAAATCTTCTTTTTCTTCTTCAGAGGCCAGAGTCTCAAAACAAGCTAAGAAGTAAAAGCCATTTGTATATAGAAGTTCGATTGCTCGATCTACCAACAGAAAATTGCAAAATGTCTTCTCTTCCAACCAAAAGGCCACCAACAGCGTATACAAGTACTTACAATTAAATTCCATGAAAACTGATTCCACATTAAAAGGTGGCATTCCTAGAGAAGCTTAGATTCAAATGTTTTGATAGTTGGACGATGTTAAAGACAGTAAAACATAACTTGAAAAAATGATTGTGACAGTAAAATTAATAAACAAACAACTTACCAAAACTTAAACTCAGGTAAATGGCAAATGAAAGGCTTGAACTCATTAAAACCTTTAGTTAGCAGAGAAGCCCCATCAAGAGCTTCTAGCTTAGGATCCACTTTAGGTGAAAGAAAACCAATCAACAGATTCAAGACATGGATCCCTAACCCATACGAAATAAAGTAAAACCCTTAAACATAGTAAACTCTTAAAATGTAGAACATGACCACCACCAAGATCCCAACCCATCTCTCCAACTGATGAGGACTCCATCTATCAAGATAGTACTGAAATGCCCTCGAAACTTTGGTTTTCCACTTAACATGCTGCGCCACAAGTACTCATTCCAAATCAGATCACTCAATCAACTTTTTCATTACTAACAGATCATTAGAACAAAGCACAAGAACACAACTTTGACCCAACAATGGAGTTTAACAACAATCAAACCATCGATGAAATCAATAAACAAGCATAGAAAATTCCTCGAGATCTCATCCTAAAATCACGAAACCTAAGTAATTCGTGATCCACACAGAGCAAAGAAAACAACTTTAAAAGAAACCCAGATACCAAATAGCATTAAGAACCCACTTAAAAACCCAGATCAAGAAAACAGATTTATCATGAATAAGTAGCAGATAATCATCAAAGTCGGTGATATAAAAGCACCAATTGATCAGGTCATGACAATACTTAAAAATCTAAAAGCAACCCGAGTTCACAGATGCCTTTGATTCTATGATTGATGAACAAAACAGAGCCAACCGTGATAAAAAAGAAGAAAATAACAACAATAAATCACATTAGAGAGAGAACGAGAGACGAGACATCACCAAATAAGGGGAGGTTTGATCCTGACAAAGAGAGAGAGATGAATCTAGCAGAGAGAGCCAAGCAAAGAAGCAAATGAGAGTGAGACTGATTCTTCTAGAGAAAACGAGAGAGATGGTAACGAGGTTGGCCAAAAATTTAAAGGCAAAATTGGGATTATAGGAAAAGTAAATAGCTGATTGCCACAAAACGTTGCTTACAAGGAGCTTTTTATTTTTAGTTAGTTGGGTTGAATTAATCAACCCAACCAGCCAACAACCAAACAAAACAAAAAGCTATTTGATGAAGTCAAACAACTAATTTTAGTTAATCAGCTAAAAATTAGCTGATTAGCTATGAACCAAACAAGGCCTTCGTCGATTCCGCCTTGAAAATTCAATTTCCAGAAATTCATAGGGTTGCGGGCTAAGGACCACCGATTAGTGCAATGGCCTTCCTTTCGAGAAGAACCCTGATAGCAATATAATTAGCTCTACCACTTTGAGTGGGCAGATAACTCTTTAGAACAGGTAGAAGATTACTGAGAATCTTGTTAATCTTTTTTTTAACAGTGGAATGGAAACAAAGATAAATACATGTGAAATTGCAATTAAGTTAACACTGACCGGTAAGATTATGGTTGATTGAACATAAGGTTTTTAATATAATGGAATGTAATGGTTTATAATAGAATAGAAAGTAAATGAATGTAATATTAAAAAATTGTTGTTTAGGAGGAATAAAAGGGTTCATAATGTAATATAGTGAAATGTTGTTTAGATAAAGGGTTTATAATATAATATAGTGTAAATAGTGAACATGTTTGTTGTAACTTCAAAAGGTTGCAAAAAGTCGAGCAAAGTGAGCACTAGCAAACTTGTCATCACCCGCTTCAAAAGATGGAAAATGTGTTGGCCTCAAGTTTCCATGTGAACTTTTGATTCTGCAATAAATTTGTAAGTGGGTTTGCAATTGCTGCGTAATTTTTGACAAAATGCCTGTAATAAGCTATTAGACTGAGATAACCCCTAAGCTTTGTGATTGTACTCAATATTGGCCAGTCTTAAATGGCTTTTATCTTGTCTTCATCAACACTTACACCATTAAAAGAGATAACATGTCCCAAATAATTGATTGATCCCACAACAAACACATTTAGAGAATTTTGCAAAAAAATGATAGGAATATAATAATGGGCAAATCTGGAATAAATGAGCAATCTGTTCCTCCATACTTGCACTATATATTAGTACATCATCGAAGAAGATCAAGACAAATCAGCGAAGATAGTCCTGAAATAGATCATTCATAGTTGCATAGAATGTTGATGGCACATTTGTGAGGTCGAAAGGCATCATAACAAATTCATAGTGCCCATCGATTATTTAGAAAGCGATTTTATGGATGTTTTCTTTTGCCACACGAATTTGATGATAACCGAAATGAATGTCGATCTTGGAGAAAATTTGAGCTTTGTGCAACTCATCTAGTAGCTCATTAACAGTGGAAATCAGAAATTAATCCTAAACTGTTACTGCATTTAAAGCTCTATAATCGACATATAATTGCCAGGTACCATCTTTCTTGCCAACAAGTAAGACCGGTGAAGAATAAGGACTTTGGCTAGGATGAATAATGCCATCTCAGAGCATTTATGAAATTAAATGAGTCATCACCTCCTTTTGTTAATGTGGATAACGGTATGATATCACATTCACGAGTTTGGCGGGTTGAAGATGAATGTGATGGTCATGTGGCCATGATGGTGGTAGTTGAGTTGGGGTGTGAAATAGGTGGTAAAATTGGGTCAAAAGTGTTTGAATTTTTGTATTTGGTTGAGTGAGACAAGGTTTAGTAATTTGGGGGGTAGGTGAGGTGGGTTTGGCGCATTGGGCTCACTAATAAGGGCATACAAAGATGTAATGGCGTCTTTTTGCAATAAGGACGGTACTTCCGCGACGCTGGCTTAAGAGATCCAAGGATTGCCAGTAAGGAAGACTTGTTCACCATTGTAGTAGAATGACATTGATGGGACCAAGAAATCAGCCACCACAGGGCCTAAAGAGTTGAGCTATTCAACACTAAGAACAATATTTGCGCCTTCTATAGGTA
Source organism: Erythroxylum echinodendron (assembly GCA_027575705.1). Classification (NCBI taxonomy): domain Eukaryota; kingdom Viridiplantae; phylum Streptophyta; class Magnoliopsida; order Malpighiales; family Erythroxylaceae; genus Erythroxylum; species Erythroxylum echinodendron. The sequence goes on from JANZXR010000004.1 coordinate 5,669,100, forward strand.
CCACTAGCATAGAAACAGGGAAGATGTGGCCATGCAGGTGCAATTTCGTATTTTGGCATTGACTCACACAACAAAGCCACTCATCATTACTGATCATGATGGAAAAGGACGGAATTGAGACAATCAGTAGATTTAGGTAGGTAGTCACTCGTGGTTGGATTATATTGTGGGTGCTTCCTGAATCAATCAGTATGGAGAAATGGTGACTAACAATGGAGCCACAAAGCCGTAAAGTGCTTCGAGAGGAGATCCCGAAATAAGCAACCACTGACAACTGACGGAGTGAAGCTTCAGATTGTGGTGAGTTAAGCAACAGGGTTTTTGGCATAGGTGGAGAAGGCAGGGTAGTTTCAGGAAAACTAGGTTCCAGATCAAAGAATTCAACACTTGACTCCAATGACGTATCCAACGAATAATCAACATCATCATAATTCAGAAGGAGAAATTGGGGTATTTGACATCTATGACTGGGGCTGAATTTGGCTGGGCAATTGAAACAGAGGCCTTAGGCACTCTTGTTGCATCTCAACTAGGGTAAGGTGTTGAATTGACAAGGTCCTTGGTTGTCGAGGTGGTACTAGTAACAAAGCTAGGTGGGAGGGCGGAGGAAGTGCATGAAATAACTCCTTAGAACAGGTGAAGAGAATTGTTGAGAATCTTGTTAATCTTTTTCTTTTTTTCCTTAACAGTCGAATGGAAACAAACATAAATACATGTGAAATTGCAATTAAGTTAAAAATAACCATTAAGTCTATTAGTTTGGCCACTAAGCAACAACTAATTCAAAGGAAATTATGGACTAATTCAAAGAAAATGTGTAGGTTTGTGGATGTTACACTTGGGTCTGGGGTTCTTTGTATCAATAGAGACCCAAACTGTATCAAACCTAGGAAAGCTTTCGTGTCACATTTGTCGAAGATTTGAACTTTGAAAGTTATCTACTAGTGGGTTTTATACTTCAGGCGATGGGACTAAGAGATTGAGAACACATGTTTTACATGCTAAACAGTTTACAATGACCAAGTTGTGTGGTTTCCATATGCCTCTAGGCTTACATGGTAGGTAACGCTTTCCTTAACCTATTTTCTTAATTATATGGATGTGTTGTTTCATATCCCAATAGGGCACTAATTAAGTGATTGAAATTCTTTTTCTTTCCTAACATAGTATCTTTATCTTGTTTTTGTTGATGAGTGTAACTTTCTTGTTACAGGGGTAGGGGATCTTGGGCTTTATTGAAGTGGTTCAGAGAGGGAGTGCTCATGCATGATGCTAGCTATTACATTGCAGTTCAATTGGATGGCCCAAAGGCACACATAATTTCTACTTAGTTTTTTACCTCATGGATTTGTCACAACTGTTTTCTAAAATTGAGATGTTGAAAGCTGTGTCTGAATATATTGGTTTTGTCCATTAGTAATGGAGATATTATATTTATAAGCTAAGTGGTTTCTTATTTCATGGATTTGTATTCTAAATTAGTTACTGTAATACTATACTTAGGATTCTTTGTTGTCAATACTAAAGATGGTACTGGTGCCTTCTCTCTTGGCTGAATCTTTGGATCCTAATACTTATGCTTTATCTGATGCTACATATGCAAATACCATGGTAGGTTATCCGTTATGTTTTCCTCTATTTTCATTTTTGGTGAAGTGGGATATTTCAAGAAACTATACATGAAATTCTTCCTTTTCCAAATTCATCATGTTGGGGGCACCAACCTCTCAATCAATAGCTCTTGTGGTCCATTTGTGGTGGCTGCCTCATATTCATAAAAGAGGAACTGATGGTGATAAATGTAATTCTGAGGCAATGAGGCACAAAGTTATGAATCATGTTTAACTTGCAGCCTAATTTGCACGTGGATATATTTTTCAACTTTTGATGAGGGATATGATGCTCTCAAATTAGCTTGTCAAAAGTAGGTATGTATTTTTTGGTTCTTTTAAGTTGTTTGAGTCATACCTCTCTTTTTCAATATTTTCTTTTGGAGGCAGGCATATTTTCCCTTCCTAATAACAATGTTCTGATAAAGTTATTTTCCTTGGGCTTGCATATCTTTTTATCTAGAAAGTTCAATTTACTGAATGACTATTAAGTTATGATGGGATCTTATTATAATTATATGGAATTTAATATGAACACATGCCTTTTTTCCATTGTCTAGTTGAATAAAACTGGTGCTACAGCTAGGTGTTTCTCACTTGAGGGTCAAGTTGCAAAATTTGAAGTAATGGGGTCTAAAGCATTTCAGTTTCTTCAAAAGACACTGCATCCTATTTCTTGGTGAGCCATATATAGGTACATCTACATAAAATTTTGACCAGAAGAAACATTTAATATTTGCTTATAATTCGTACTGGTTGCAGTAGTACAGACAATTCACTGTAGTTAAATCTTGAATCTCACATGAAGAAGTTTGTTGTGTTTGAAGATGAAGAGAGCATTTCTTCATGTTCTGTGTTATCTCTTACTATCAAGGATCCTCGTATGTTGCCTATAAAGATTATTGCAGATATGTTATCTTCTCCTACTTGTTTAATAAATGATTTGGCACAAGATGAAGCTGAAGAACATGCTAGCTTTCTAGAATTTCCGAGAAACCATAAAAAGCTACTTTCACTATCTTAAATTCCTGAAGCGAATGAAGGTTTGCTTAACAACATATGTTTATGGGTTCTAATGGTAAATTGCGTCCCCTAGTAGATGGCCTATCAATTTTGTGACAAATGGATTTATACGACGGAGGTAAGTTTTGTGTTTCTTCATTTGCATATATTAGTCGATAATAGTGATATTTGGATTTGGCATCCAACTCTTAGAGTGTGCAACTTACTGACATGTAGCAAGAAGTTAGTGGCATAGGCTTTCTACAAGGCAACTCTACTGGCCCGCCTCAGGAAGGAGCAATGGAAAGAGATGCCCATAGAGGAGAGGAGAAAGAAATACATGATCTTATTAAGAACTTGAGATCTTCTGTCTACAAACTTGTTCTTGCCACTATTATCCTGGAACAACAACCAGAAGATATGGAATTTTTATAGGATGCTCCAATAAATGGTGCTCTTTAACTTTAAGGAGGTTTTAACACTGGTGCAGAAAGAGAAAGAGGAAGAGATGCTTGTAACATGAGATTGAGAGGTCTCCAAAAATTTTGGAAAATGTATCATTTTTACCATGTCTAATTATATAAAATAGTAAAGTTTCTATCACAGAATTTTAAAAAAGAACTGAAAAAATTTCATTGCTAATCAAGCTTAGACAACATGCAACAACTCACAAGATACATCACTGTCACAATGTTCATAACCTTACATGAACCTACGAGGACTAAATCTGATGTATTTTACCATTTGCAAGTCACAGTAATAAAACATACACCCTTCATTAGGACACCAATTTCTAGTCAAGATTCAATTTCGGGCCATATCTAAAAATGCACTTTGTGGCCATGAAGAATTTCTCCATATTATGGGTAAAAAACTTTCTTTTTGTTGAGTTTCCTTTAAAGAGTCTAATTTCTTTCCGACCATATTAAGTAGACATAACATTTGAAAGTCATGCAAAAGATAATTCTATTACCCTTCAATCTCACATATGTTTAACTAGCCCAGTTGCAACACAAAACACATTCATCAAATGTTATATTTTGGAACAAACTGTGGATGAGTAATGACATTTAATGAAGAGATCTGGGATAGTCTCCAACGTATACTTTCCCTTTGGAGATAATCTTTGTATAATCTTAGACAAGAAGCATTATTGAGTTAGAAGGTGTTACTCTACAAAGAATCCTATCATCGTCCCTACTACCTGAATTTTAATCATAGAGTTGGCCTAAGTAGTAAGAACTTTGAATTTGTATCTCCACCTGTCACCTTGAATTATATAACCTTAAAGGAAATTCTGTTTCTTAGGGAAATGAGCTCTCTCTCATGTATAGTGGACTACGATTTGTCCAATTATCCTACCATAACTAGGTTGAGTTCCCATTCCCCACTTGTATTTTGATATGGGGTTAACTTGATCACTCTTTCTAATCATCTGAGTAAAACACAAGGAATGCTTCCTTTTAGTTTCCAACTGTCAAAAGCTTTGGTCTCTCAAGTATATTCATTAATCAATTTGTTTTATAATGCTTCTTTATCCTTAAATACCCTCTAGATCCTCTTAGAGATTAGGATTGATTAGATAGACTACAATGTAGCTAGCCCCACTCTCCCTTTTTGTTTTGGTACACAAAGGTCCACTCATTTGACTTAGCTCCTTTGTAATCATCCGGCATACCCAACTATAAGAAGTTTTTCATACATCTCTCAATTTTCTTATTCATTCTAGTATGCAAAAATAAGGTAGTGCTCCAATAACTGTGTGTATTCCTCAATAATGATTGAATTAACTAAAGCCTCCTTGTTAATGATAATGACTTATTTTGCCAAACATTGATCCTCTTTTTAAATATTCTAAGAGAGGAAGACAATTGTCATATTTTGGTTTCCTTGAAGTTATAAGCACCCCAAGGTGCTTGAATGACATATTCTGTTTAATTAGTCCCATCGTATAGTAAAGAGTCTTTATGTTCTGAACATCAAAAGATAGGTATATCTTGCTTTTCTTGGTATTGACCATCAGCTCATATACATCTGATAATTTCCTTAATATATCCATCATCACCCCAATGAGAAAAAGTCAGCCTTGCTAAATAAGATCAAATCATTTGCAAATGTTAGGTGTGTAATTTACATTGGCTGCATTTAGGATGATGAAAAAATTTGGAGTTATTTGAAATATTGACCTAAAGCATTCTTGCAAAGAGTTTAATGGCTAAAGTACATAAAGAAGGGGATAGAGAATCCCCTTGTCTTATTCTTTTAGCACCACTAAAAATCTTAAAAGGGAATCCATTCACTAATAGTATACTGAATGAGGTAGTGATTAGACATGCTCTTATCCAATCAACAAACAAAGAAGGGAACCAAAAAATTTGTAAACTATAAAGAATGAAGTTCTATTGGATTGAGTTAAATTCCTTGAAGAAGTCTATCTTAATTGGATAACCCTTGATGGCTCTCCTAATTTACAATCTTTCATCAATTCCTGAACCATCAGAATATTATTACTTATGGACATGTCCTCTATAAATTCCCCCTGTAAGATATCAATCAAAATTTAAAGGCATTCTTCAATTTACTAGTTGTGATCTTGGATATGACCTTATAGACTATGTTACAATAGAAAATTGAGTAATAGTCATTTAGATTGGTTCAGTTGGAGGTTTTAGGGATTAGGAAAATGTAGGTTTTATTTAACTCTAATTATTTTCTTACTTCTAAAGCATTTTTGTAATGTTTCAGTGACTAATCTATTAGTGATACTCCAAGAGGTTTGAAGGAAATGAGTGTTAAATCCATTCAACCCACTAGATTTATTTAGACTAAGATTGAACATGGTCTCCTTAATCTCCTAGTTTGTTACTGTTCTCATTAGTAACTCATTTGTCTCTTGATTTAAGGTTCTCTCAGCTGCCCTACCATATCAAACTTCATAGGTCCTTCATCCAAACCCTTCTCCAATAGCTTCTGATCGTAACTAACAAGTAATTTTTTGTATATGATCATTGTTCACAATAAGGTGCCCATCTTCATTTATAAGACAAACAATTTTGTTCATGTTCCTCTTAGCTAAGATAATATTGAAAGTTGTTGGAGTTAGTATCCCCCTCTTCAAGTCATTCCACCTTTGCTTAGGTATGCCTTTAAAGAGTAAGGTTATATTCCTCTAATTTCTTCGTTTCATATGATCTTAGAATATGATTGTTGGGGTTATGGGAACATTCTTCCTCTAACCTTCTTATGCTTTCTTTGGTAGTTTGGAGAATCATTCTTTTCATAAGCAATTGTCTTGTGAAAAATCTTGAGCATACCCCTTACTATCTGTAACTTTCTTAAAAGTTTATAAACTTTGCAGCCTTTAACCTCTGTGTCCCAAACATTCTTTACTAACTCAAAAAGACTTTCTACATGAGAAAATTAAAAAACTTGAAGGGTGCCTTAGGAAGGGAATTGGAGTTAAGTTTAGCCACTTCCATCATGGAATACTTTCAAAATAATAGGGCCCTAAACTAGGCTACAGACTCGAGAAAGTGACTTAACTAAAGCTAATTCACTGACGCCCTCTTCTTTATGAACCAAGCTCCAAAGTGTTTATTTGACCGAGTATAGAAATTGTTGGTATTGTTTAGATCCATAGCCCTTTCCTATTAATCACTTGGCTTAATTCTTTTCCAATACCTCTGAATTTTCCTTTTGCTCCCTTTGCTTCACCCACATAAAATATATAATTGAAATCTGATACTGGCATCTATGATTTAGTCACGGTGTTATGTAGTAATTCCAACTCTTCCCTCAGTTAGACTCTTTGGAAGCCAAAGTTGGAAGCATTGATCATTGACACGTTAAAGAGGACAATTATCCCATCCAAGTCATATTTAAAATGAATTAGCTGATCCATGATCCTTGGATTCAAAACTAGAACTAATGTATGTTTATAGGCTAGCATTATTCGGCCATTTTAGTGTTGTGTATGATTAAAACAAAAACTTCAATTCCTTCCTTAAAATTCCATATTTTCTTCAAGTTTCCTAATATTTACCTTAGTTTCTATAAGTCCTAAAATCATTGGTTTTTTCTCCTCAATTATGTCCTTAATGGCTTGTCTTCTTATGGTCCCTGCTCTAGTATTTTGATTAAATTGGCATTGTCAGAGAATTCGAATTCGAAACTAATATCCTCAGTTAGGAGGGCACTCTTTAGCTCCCTCCTTCCCCAATTAAACATTGCCCAATTCTGGATTTAGAGAAATGTTAATTTGTTTCCTATAAAATAATTGACAATTAAGATAACCAAACAATTACTCCCACTTGTAGCATCTCTAGTAGAGGAGACACTACCCTATCGACTATAGAAGACTAGAAGAACTTCAATTTTTCATTGAGTAGAGAGTTTGACATTACACTTTCTATAAGTTCTTGGGTAAACTACCCGTACTAACCTACATCCCCTTGTCTGCTTGTTCTATTGAGTTCAAGGTTCCATAATTAGAAACATTTTCCATAGGACACTCCCTATTTACGTGCAATTAGAGCTAAAAAGACGCAAGGTTGGCTAGAGCTGAGCTTCGATGGTTTAGGGAATTGATGTTTTAGGGATTTTAGGGGTTTTGTAATGAGGATTTTAATGGTTTTTGGTTATTATATTGGTTAGTTATTGTTTTCGTGGTTCTAATTTGGGAAAAATTGACTTATGAATGCATTATATAGACATATAACTAATTTAGGTATCATGCTCTTTGCTTTGGACAAGTATAAATATAAGTTAATCCTTTTATTTTTTTTAATTTTCGTTTTTTTAAGGAATAGACTCTCCCATGAATCACTTCAATTACCTTTCTTCTCTTACATTTGCAAATATTAATCATTGAAAGATTATACTTTTAAAAAACAATTCAGTAATTTATATATTTTAAAATTTTGTAATCCTTAAAGTTTTTAATTATAGAAATATGAAACTAGTTGAAGCCTAATACCTCTATTCTTTCATGAGATGTCTCAAATTTCAAATCTTTCAGTGGTTGCATCTATTTTTTAAAAGCTACAAATTAATATTTTAGCAAAATATTCTCATAATCAATTCATTAATCCTTATAATTCTTTTTGGTAATTTCTAATTTTTAGACGAAATTATCAGTTTAAATTCTATGAAAAATTTTATGTAGAAACTAATGGAAGGTATTATAGAGATTACAGAGTTAAATATGAAATTTTCCAAAAATTAAATTGTAACAATGTGCATATTATTTAATTATAAATAAAATATCTTAATTCTATTGAAACAATCAAGCGGAATTGGAACCTGGTCTAATGAGTACAAATCTAATATAACAATCAAAGATCAATTCGATGTCCTCATTCATTCTCTTCTATTGTTAAATTCCAAAAAGAAAACTAGAGAGGTTTCAAAATCTTATTCTTCTGGGTTGTCCCACTTGAATTCAAATCGATTTTTTTAAAATTTCTCGAGTTTATGTGGAAAAATTTGATGATGAGGATTAAATCTCAGGCTTTGTTCCAATAGAGCAAAAAGAAGAAGGCATCAAGTCAATTTAGTATGGCCACCATCTTTCTTTACATTTTGATTCTTCTTTTGGCTCTCTTTTTCTTATATTCTACATGCAGACACTGGTCAATAAGGTTTAAGTTTGATTTTTGCACTTACTAACCTGATATGTTATGTGTCTTTGATAACATTTTTATTTTTAGTAGGATTTTTTCCTACAGAGATTATCTTTTAGTACATCAAAAGGTTCAATAACTATGGAACTTTTCAAGGATGGTTCTCTAGCACGTCCCCCTAGCGGCTACAATCTCCATAAACTTCCAACCTTAATCGGGTAATATAAGAAGAATTGTTCAAAATATTGTTGATTTCTTTACCCCTTTTACATAAACGATGTGGGTTAAAGGATTTAAGTTCAAACGTTGTCGTGTCTAGAGACCTTGATGGTTTATTATACGTTGTCGTTTTTTGAGATTGGCTCTTGTTGTTTTTGTAAACATTGTTGTTTTATACTATTATCTCTTGATATAAGAGAGTGTTAATACTCTCCTATTGTTGTTCTTCTCTTTTCTTATTATTATTAATCAATATAAATTTTTTCAAAAAAAGGTCACAAGCTGATTGCATTTTAGGTGGCTGAAGAGCAGAGGGGATAATAGGGGTTTAAGCGCTTAGCTATTAGCCTTTTGGGTTAGTCGTAGCCTACATACTCAAATCAAAATATTTTACCTCCCCATTGCTAGAATCAATGCATCTTTAGGAACAACTACTTAGACAAAACATTTGACAAGATAAATAATATAAACGTGATCACATCACCAAATTTAATACATGTAAAGATAATGAAGGGATAACTTATTGGGTTGGTATGTGGTCATAATGTTAAGTTTACGTGTGAATAAATTACTAATATTTTAGCTTTAGTTTGATGGAGGAAGATAAGTGCGTCATTACAAGTTCTATCTCTATCTATGCTTTTCCCTAATACTTCGACCTTACGACCCATTTTATGCTCTATTTTTTCAATAATAGGTAATTCTAATGCCTCAACTAAATAATCCATATGATGCTTATTTTACCAATAATAGGTAACCTTAGCACCTCAACTAGAATAGCTTACTTAAAATTCATTTTCAATAGACAATAGAGTTGTCTGTAGTTTATTTTAACATGTGTACTTACAAATATTAACATATGTTGGTATCTATTGCATTATCAAAGCATATAGTTTACGTCACACTAAAGTAACTTTTGATTAATGTAGTGGTATTTATAGTATAATGTAAGGATAATATCGTATATTGTTGTTTAAAAATAAATGCAAAGATTATGTTGTGGTATTTTTCAATATATATTTTTTATTTCTCATAGGTTTTCACAAAGGTGTCTTTGTTGCCAAGGGAAATGAAATTTGGAAATTCTATAAAATTATCATTCATCCTTATTAATAAAATTTCCTTAATTAAGTATTGTAACTAACAAATTAAAAAATAGTAGGTCTAATGTTTAAATATCATGTCTCCATATTGTAAAAATGACAAGCCTTCGGAAAATTACCACTGCCACACAATAAATTTTGTATTAAGATAGTATAGAAAAGTACCATCCCTTGACTCCTTATATATTAGTGACACTCTAACTTTAATATGTGAATATCTTACCATAAATTAGCATAAATTGTACCATGCCTTATTACATACCATAGTATATCTACATATAAAAAATACTGTTACTAATTCAAAGTAACAACTTGACTTTTATATAGGAGTATCATGAGTAAGTATAAAGAATACCATGCATCAATACAAAACAAGTTTAAGACTCAATACATGCAATTTTAGCCCTATATACAAAAAGTATCATCACACTTAGAAATAATTAATACCTTCACTTTAAAATGAGAATGCCACGAACAAATATCATACCACAATAAAAATAAACTAAATGTCAAAATATTCAATATAACACCTATGTATGAAAAATGTCATCACTCATTAAAATACTACAAAAATACTATGCCTCAATTCAACCTCAATACGAACTACATTAGGACTCAATACATTCATGCTACTGTTATATACAAAAATTACTGTTACACATTAAAAATAAGTAATATCTTCACATAAAATATGGAAATACCATAGCTAAGTAAAAATAATACCAAGTATCATTACGTGTTATACTAAAAATAGATACATCCTACACCACGTATATTTACAAAAATACTATCATTTATTACAGATAAGTAAAACGTTCACTTATATAAAGGAAATTATATAGGACATATAGTGTTACTTGTACGAAACCGTGTCCATTAAAGTTTTTGATGGACATGGTTAACTACATGCAAGTATGGTCAAACATATTCATGTTAGAACTTTAAAGGGACAATGTTAAAGACACAAATTAGCACACATTCATGTATGAAACCACGTCTTTTATAAGTATTCTTGGATACAGTTAACCATATGCCCGTGTGGTCAACTATGTTCATGTTAGAAATTATGAAGAGATATTGTGAAGGATATAGATTGGTACATGCCCAACTATAAAATTATGTTTATTACTGTAATTCACTTTGTTGTTGTGCGAAACAAAGTAATCCTTTTATAGCCTCCCATCTAAAAGAATGTAGCACCTTGCTCTTGTTCTTTTATTTCTTAATGTCGAATAGAAACCAAAAGAAAAAACATAAATCTCTCTTAATTCTCACAACCCATTGCATCTTAGACGCCTACATGGCCTTGTTTGACAAACAGCAGATTGCATTAGTTGTTAGTTGATTCTATCAACAGTTAGTTGATAGCTGATTATATTAGCTGATTTGACCAGCAGATAATATCAGCTATTTATTAAAGATGTTTAGTAAAATTAGCTATTTTATATTAGTTATTGATGTGTAAAATGACTTATGAAGGAATGATTTAAAAAAAAGGAAATGAATATTATATTTCTTAGTATTTCGTTGAATATTCTTCTAAGAATTTAGATTTAGATATTTAATTTTACAAAATTAAGTTTATAACTTTAATAATAATAATAATAATAAATTCTCTATTAATATGAATGATGCAGTGAGCTATATCGTATTAGTATTTTTTAATATAATATGTATGAATTTTATTATTTAATAAATTTAAAATATCTATAATTATAGTATGACACAGATACGATATATAGTAGTTATATAATAAAAATATTAATTTGATGTGATTCTTTATATTTAAAAATTTAATATTATGGTATTGTTAAATGTAAACTATTATTATAAAATTAAATAAAGATTAAAATGTTTAATTAACTCCTTTATTATATTCTTTCAAACTTCATGACATAACTGTACGATAAAAAAAAGCTAACTTTAAAAACACACAGAGCAAAAGTAGATAGTAAAATAGAGGGTAATACTGTTATTAAGCAAATAGCTAACTCTAAAATTTTCGCTTATGGAGCTTTTAGAAATTAGCTTATTGGAATTAAATAAGCTAACAAATAAGCCATTTACCAAATATATCCATAAGTTTCTAAAATGGTCAAAAAGCTAATTTTTAGTCACTAAGCTAAAAAACTGTCGATAATCTGTTTGCCAAACACTTCCAATGAATGTGTTTGGTAAATAACTGATAAGCTGTTTTTTAGCTGTTTGACCCAAATTAATTGTTTGACCCAAGTTAAAAAGCTATTTATCTGTTTGGTTATGAGCTGGTTGGATTGGTTGATTAAACCCAACTAGCTAATTTTTTAAAAGCTCCTTAAGTGTAGCATTTGAGATTAATCGTTTGTCTAATGACAGTATTGTCTTCTACTTTACTCTCTACTTTTGCTTTGTGTATTTTCAAAGTTGGCTTTTTTGATCGTACAATTATATCGTGAAGTTTGGAAGAATATAATAAAAGGATTAATTAAACTTTTTAATCTTTATTTAATTTTATAATATTAGTTCACATTTTAAAAAACCATAATATTAGTTTTTTGAATATAAAAAGTCACATCAAATTAATATTTTTAGTATATAACTACTATATATTATATTTGTTTCATACTATAATTATAGATATTTTTAATGTATTAAATAATAAAATTCATACATATTATATGAAAACATATTAATATGATGTAACTCGCAGCATCATTCATATTAATAGAGAATTTAACGTTGGATTATTATTATTATTATTATTATTATTATTATTATTATTATTA
>JANZXR010000004.1:5686576-5699525 GCA_027575705.1 Erythroxylum echinodendron
ATGTGATATTGATTCAAATTATGGCTTATATTAAACTAGAGGAGATTATCTACTATTCATATGCAGAAAGTGTTGCTTAAATCTGACCCTAAGAGTGTTCAATTTGAGGTCGAAAGTCAACATCAGGATGGGTGACCTCCTGGGAAGTCCTGGGGAAAAACAAAACCGTGAGAGCGCGTGGCCCGAGAGGCCGAGGCTCAAAAGCGGACAATATCTGCAAGCGGGTGGTCTGGGCTGTTACATTTTCCTTCATCACCATATCAGCCCGGGCGATTATACTTGGTGTATAATCACATGATATCTATAAGCATAAAGGGACAATGTATGCGTTCAGTGATGTTTTGGATGATTTGGGGTATCGTGAATATGTCAAAGTGTTATGTCAGTTAGATGGTGACTTAATATAACACTATTGGTTCTTTGATGGTCACAGGCCTCATTCTTAGTATGACACGTGAAATTTTAGAGAGAAGATGTAACTCAAGGCTTATGTGGCCGAGTGGGAGTTGCTAACAGTTTACAAAATGTAACGACCATTTCTTATAACTCCCGTAACAATTATTTGACCTAACAGAGGATTAAAGGGTAAAAAATGGATCATTCGAGGTAATCACAAAAACAGAGAAAGGTTTTCTCTACCATGCTCTCTCACGTGAAGCAAACCATCAAAGGCTTAAAGTTTGGGGTGTGACTTAGCGGTGACTCTAATAGCCACTATACATCCAGTGTTCGTAATACGTGGACTAGAAAACGGGAAATCGATCCATCGATTCCACACTAAGGTCAGTCCTTATATAGATCTAAAATAATAAATTTGAGATAAATTATCATTGATTTTACTTTTAATTTTCGTTAATATGACATTTTTGAGAGGTAGCATAAATAGTCATTTTACTTTGAAGTAATTGAAAATTAACAAACATAGCTAATATGCGTCAAACTTATCAATCTATTGATTTATCATAATCATACCTTTACTTATATTAAAAATATTAATATTATATATTAGTCTATCTTATTAAAATTAAAAGTTTATTAAATTATAATAATGTATTTATTAGCATATTATGATATTGATAGCATGTTAAGTTTTAATTAAAATTTTATTTATTATATAATAATATTAATAAATAAAATACTTAATTAATCATTTTTATTTATATTCATATCTTTATAAATAATAAATAATTAATATAATTTATTTTTACTCTTAATAAACAAAGATGTAAAATCTTTTATCATTTTATTAATTTTATATTTACATAAAAAATTGTAAAATGAATATGTAATATAAGTTTATTATATTAATAATTAATAATATATTAATTAGTTTAAAATGATAATAGACAAAGTTTTTATTAAAATCCTTATTTAATTATATAAATTATACTAATAAATAAGATAATTAATATGTTATACTAATTTATAATTATGAAATAATATTTATTTGATTTAGCATTTGTAATTATTTATTTAAAATAAATATTTTATGTATTTATAATAATGTGAATTTATAAAAATTAATAATAATAATTATTGTTTATCAATTTTATTGAGTCTAATGAACTTATGATCTCCCTCTTATGCTGATATAAAAGGGTTCACCAGCCTAATGATTGAATGAAAAACCTCAAGTTTATCCTTCAATAGAGACATTAACATATCTGCACCAATTTCATCAGTGTGAACCTTCTCAAATTGTAATAACTTCATCTCTAACACCTCTTATCCTATGATATCTCTTATTAATATGTTTAGAATGAGAGTGGAAAGAGGAATTATTACTAAGTTAGATATTACTTTAACCATCACAAAATAATTCATATTTGTCTTCTTAGAAATCAAGTTCCTGAAGAAACTTCTTTATCCATAGCAATTCCTTATAAGCTTCTATTGCTATAATAAACTCCACTTCAGTGGTAGAAAATGCAACACATTTTTATAATCTCAACTACATGACACTGCTCCCTTAAGAAAGTGATGACTTCCTCAAATAAGCATCACCGGTAATGTCAACATTTGTGTAACCAACTAGTATAAGATTATAATCTCCAAAACATAAACGTATACTAGAAGTTCCACGAAGATACTTAAATATTTATTTAGTAGTCGCCTAATGTTCTTTCTCGGAACACTGACTGTGTAAGCAGTATTCCACTGAGTACACACCATTGCATACATTAAGCTACCAATGACTAAAGTATAAGGAATTTGTTCCATCTCTTTGGTATCTTCATCAGTAGGAATTTGACTAAAACTAAATATAAAATGATTAAAAAGAGGAGAAATAACTTCTTTGGCTTTATCCATACTAAATTTCTGAAGTACCTTCTCAATGTGCTTCTCTTGTAATAACTACAACTTCTTGGTGTTCTTGTCCCAAATGATCTTCATGCCAAGGATCCATTTTCTTGGTCCTATGTTTTTCATAGCAAAAGAGTTGACCAATTACTTTTTCAACTTGTCAATCAGAGAAGTGTTCTTTCTAACAATTAACATATCACCAATGTAGAGTAAAAGAATAATAAAATCACCATAAGAGAAATTCATGTAGAAAACACAATAGTCAGAATTATATTGACTCAAAATTCTTATACTATTGTCTTGGTGTTTGTTTTAAATGATAGAGACTCTTCTTTAACCTAAAAACATGATCTTCTTTGCCTATAACCTTGAAACCCTCTAGTTGCACCATGTATATCTCTTCCTCTATGTAACTATGAAGAAAGGTCATCTTAACATCCATATGCTCAAGATCTCATCAATGTCGACTCTGTTTCTTTGAATAAAACCTTTAACAACCAATCTAGCCTTATATTGTGGATATGGGTTATTCTCTTCATGTTTAACCTAAAGCACCCATATGTTATCCAATGCTCTCTTACCTTTAGGGTGGTTTCCCTAACTTACAATTCTTGTTATTATGCAAGGATTTCATCTCATCTTTTATGGTTTTAATCCATTTCTCTTTATGTTCATCTTCCATTGCTTCCTCGAAGCTCTTAGGTTCTCTCTATCAATCAACAATAGATAATGATCTCAAAAATAGCTAGTAAATGGTTGTCTTACCCTTGTAAATCTCCTAACTAGAACTAGACTAGCTATGGTAATGGTGGTTGATCTGAACACCATTGTTGTCATCATCAATCTATAGGGGAGCATCTCCTACACTTATACCCTACTATTCATCTTGAACATTATCCCCAAGCTTGCATTACTATTGGAGGCACTGCATTATAGTTTGCTAAATCATTATCAAGTCTAAAATTGGTCTTCTTAACTTTATTAATGTTTTCAATAGTATGATGCTTAATAAACATAACATAAAGGCTCCTTATAAGTTATTTCTAAACAGGATCATAAAACTTGTAACTATGTTGATCTTGTCTATACTGAATAAACACACACTGTTGTGTCTTGACATCAAGTTTAGATCTCTCATACTTTGAAATGTGCATGAATGCCTTACACCTAATGACCTACATATGATCATATAAAACATCTTTTTCTATCCAAAATCATTTTAGAACATCCAACCCTAAATCAATACGTGGAGAGTGATCTAACACATGTACAATTATACTCAAAGCTTCACCCTAAAAAGACTTAGGTAATTTCATATATGACTTCAAACATCTCACACTCTCTATTAGTGTTCGGTTTGTCCTCTCAGCAACTCTATTCAACTGAGGTGTCTTAGGAGGTGTCATCTCACACTCGTAAAACAAACCACAATACTCTCCATCATTATTTGTAGAAATTCATTTCAACTTCTTCTCAGTCTCTCTCAACTGAGGCTAAAAATTGCTTGAATACACTGAGCTTTGATTATTTTGCTTCAAGGTGTAGGCCAAATCATCTTAGAGTGATCATTAATAAAAATCGTAACATACTAATCACCACTAAGTGATCTCGTCTTCATTAGACCACAAACATCAAAGTGCACTAAATATAGCATATTTTTCTCTTTAGAAGAAGAGGAATCTTTGAAAGAAACTATATATTGCTTCCCTACTAAATATTGAGATCACTTGCTCAAATACACACTATCTATCACAAATATCACCTTCTTTTTGACTAGCAATGACATGCCTTTCTTGTTAATGAGTTTTACGAGATTAAAGAATCTTTTACGAGTTTCGATTGGCCATTGTTAAAGGTGCTGCAAAATCCCTCATTATTGAGCCTGCTTGTAGAAATGAAATTCAATTAAATATTTATGATATCTTTAGAATCTCTCAAAATTAATTATGTACTATAAGAAGTCTCCAAACAAACATCTCTAATTCCAATAACTTTTGTTGAACCATCATTCCCCATCTTAACAACTCTACAATCACCTGGTGTGTACGATGTGAAGAAATGTCTATAAGAAGTAGCATAGATCAAAGCACCACTATCAATAAACCAATTGATCTCTTGAAAAACTAAGTTAACAATATTATCTTCATATATGATAAGGAATGGCTAAACGGTGGTAAATATTCGATCATCATCACTGCTGACATCTATCTTTCTTACTGTAGTTCTTCTAATTTTTATGATAGTAATGACGTTCAAACTTGGTAAATTTGTTAGATTTTCCTTTGATTTTATCTATACTCTTTGAACCCTTAGTTTGACTCTTCCTTTCAGATGTTATAACCAAAGCCTCTATCTGAGAAGAAAAAGTATCCTATGACCATTGTCTCACTTTTTATTCAGAACACCACTTTTAATGGATTCTGTCATTACAACACATTAAGAGAATTAGTCTAGGGCATCTTCATGATCTCCTATGAGTTCAGTAATAAAGCGAGAACCATAAGAGTAATTACCTTATTGTCAAATTTGGCACCCATACAAAATTAATACACAATCCCTTAAAAATCATTCAAGTGATTCACTATTGATGTACCCTCTTGGTATTTCAATTGCTTTAATCTTGTCAAATAGAACAGTTTATTGTTGCCGGTCCTCAAAGCATATAACTACTCTAACTTTTTCCAAAATATTTTTGTAATTTTCTAACTTCAAATATGGTTGTACATACTGTTCTCAACAAATTGTTAAATAAACCCACACATTTACTCGTTCTCAAACTCCCATTCCTTATAATTTTTACCTTTAGGTTTTTGATTTGAAAACACCAGTAAATGTAACTTCATCATAAGTAGAAGATCCTTTCATCTTGTTCTTCCATAAGCGGTAGTTGGTTCATGTTAGACTAACCATCTGTTGAAAATTTTCCTCCATAGTTCCATAAAATAATTGAACTAATATCTTTGATACCACTCTATTGCGAAAAGCACACAAAAAGCTAATATTGCAACAAAAATAACTAAATTAAATTTCCCAAATATTAAATAGGAGGAAGGAATCAATTATATTCTCACATAAATAAAAGAGAATATCCCTCATTACAATAATCAATAACCAATTTTTTAACATGAAAACCTCCCTAGTGTGAGTAAAAACCATGGGCGCAAGCTAGTCGAATCTTCCACTATATCAAAAATAATGGTTAATACAAAATTTTCTTTTATAGCTTCACCAGAGACAATCTTAAAATTAATACTCAAGAAAATTAATTCTTGGTAATAACAAGATAAAAAATAAAGAGATTTCATCTAATTGAGAACACCCAAAAAACTCTTACAATTAATCTTCAATTGCCATTGCACAATGAAAAATGGAGTTGTTATACCTCCTTCCTTTACAGATTTTTATTATTACTGCAAACCAATACAAGACTGCCTATGATTATACATACATCAAAAAAATAAATCATTCTTATATTATATGTATATATAAGAAATATATGGGCCCCTAAATTCTGGTGTCTATCCTATAAAAGCTTGCCCTTCTCTTTGTAAATGTCTCACAAATTCGTGATTGGTGCTTATTTTTTTCAAGAATTGGATACTCAACTTGAGCTATTAGTTTCTTAAATATATATACTCAGTTTAACAAGATTAAAAATTTCAATGGATATTACTCCATGTACTGGAATCGGTTTATCTGTCAGTAATGCAAATGTAATAAACTATTGACTCGCTTTGCATGAGGTTCATTATGATCCTACACTTATGGGTGATTATGAGCTCCTCAATCTTGCCTAGTTTAAGCCTCAATTACCTTCCTAAGGTAAATTCTTAAATTCTTTAGAGATATCCTTAACCAGTGAGGTCATTTTTTTAATTCTAACATCTGGTCATATCTTGTTTGTTTCTTGACTGCATTATCCGATCAAGTTATGTATCTTCTTCTATATGTATATCAGTAGTTTGCATGTATGATTGAGTTAATGATCTAGAATGATGTTATAGATAACTTTGAGCTTGCTTAGGGATGGTTGAAATGGTTGGACCCAACCTGATCCAAAGTTAATGTTTTAAACAAACTTAAATTCAAGTTTAGATCACACAAATCAAATTTAATTAGATTTCAAATCAATTTCGGTTTACATATTATAGGGTTGGGCTAGGTCAGGTCAATGACGAACTTAGCCTAACCTGACTATTGCCATTTTTAAACTTGTTAAACTTTTTAAAGGTGTATTAAGTGATAGTATTGCAATTACAGTTAAAAACTGTACACTAGAGGAAGGTTGAGATGCTTAATACGTTGCATCTTTGCAATCTTGTCGAACATATAGGCTACTATACTAATGCCTCCAAGTTTGTTCCAAATAGAAGTTTAGAGGTATGGGTGCACAATAATTTAATAATTTCATAGATCACTATGTCATGTTCAGAAAACATATAAAGAAGGTTTAATTGTTGATGAACTAGACTTTTATCTTCTATACTTTTAAGGAATCTAAATAGAACTTGCGAGAATAACAAGAGAAATTTATATATCATTATTCTATATCTAATGTGTATAAGAAAGCTCTATACACAAAGTTATAAGTATAAGAATAAATGAAATAACTAAAAGTAAATTTATAAATAATTGCTCTTATTATTTAAATATTTTACATAATATTTATCAATATTATGAAATCAATCTTAATATTACAATTATTTAACACCTCCTCAAACTTAAGATGGTGTAAGTAATGTTAGCTTGAGTTTGTTATATAATTCATTAAATCGAGTTACTAGTTGAGCTTTGGTGAAGATGCTAGCTTTCTAGTCATGAAATGATACAAAGATAAGAGAGATGGTTGCTTACTAGATATGATGATGAATAAAGTTCATTCTCAACATATTTTGTGCACTCATGAAACACATCATGATGAAAATCAAAATAGTGATTTAAGAGAAATTATTTCCTAATCATAAAATAGGAAACAAGAGGATATCATGGATATTTACTTTAGGAAATTGTTATAAATAGGAAATATTTTCGTTACCTAAATTAAGCTAAGACTTGGGTATACATTCAAAGTCACTTGTTATGCAAAATAAGAAAAAAGATTACTTCTTTCTTCATGGTAGCAGAGCCCATAACGCTGTAACTCCTGATTTCTTTTTTTCTGACACTTACTTGGCCTTCATTGCCAATAGCGCCTTCTGGAAAACAAATGGCTAAATCTATTACCAATAAAAACCCCAATGTGGAGGTCTCTTCCTCCTTTGAAGTTTCCTCTGTTGGTAAGCCGAAAATGTACACCCTACCTATATTGGTGAATTGCAAACCTTGTTTCCATCTTACTAACGTAATGGTAAAAACTACCTCCACTGGTCACAAATGGTTAAGACTTTCCTTGTCTTGGAGTTACAAATAATCCAATTTAATGCATGGTCACAGTTATATTGACAATTACCTTGAGGTAACAAGCGAAGTATTTAGCTCTAAATTGCCTTAGTATAACTAAATAGAAAGAATAAATGATCCTTATCCTCAACTGCTTCATTACAAAGAACACAAGTAATATCCCTTACATTACCATATCATTGGCTCATGGCTTGAAGACGATTCTTAATCGCTAGCCATTTAATGAAAGAGGCCTTGGGGCTAATAGTGTTCTCTATAGTAAATCAGACCATTAGACTGTCGGGTGTCTGCTGTGGAACAATTGGAAGCATGATCTATTAGTGAAAATTGTTTGCGGTTCAACATCCACAAAATATTGTCTTCGTTGTCCATTGATGTCAACTGGGGGAGATGTATCGAAAGGGTTGAAAAACTTATGAACTTACCTTGCCATTCTTCATTTGTAATCCATGAAGAGACCTTAAGATTGACTGGTAATTGGTTTTTTATTTGTTGAAAATGAGAGTGTTGGATGATTGGATTGATATCCAACCAATTGTCGAACCATAGCCAGGTCCTTTCTCCATTTCTAATTTGATGTTTAATGAAGGGAAATAATGTCTCTATAATTTTCATTAGTTGTTTTAGAATTGGAGATCATGTTAAACCATATATTAGCTTTAACAATTTTAGTATGCACTTCTCTTAGCCTTTATAAATGAAACCTAATGATTGTACCATATAGATTCCTTTTTCTAGTTCTTTATTTAAGACTATAGTCTTAAGATCCATTACAATTACTAAGGCTAGAATTGGTCAAAACGATATAAAACTCATAACAAAAGCAAATTTCTTCCCATAATTTATCATTTTGAATATATGTATCATTTTGTCACTAGACACACTTTGTTTCTTTCAAATTTGTCATCATTATTTTAATTTACATTTTAAAAAATTTTCTCTTGATGGCTTTATGTCCTTTCAAAAAATTATCTAAGTATTATACTTAGATCTAACTCATTAAAGTTCATTCTTCTTTTATTGTTATAACTTATTCATCCTAAACAAGGCGAGATAGAATCTTTTCATATTCTTTAACATATTATTTCCCTTTTGAAATTACCAAAAAGGTTATTCTTTTCAACTTCAAAATTTTTTAAGGAATAATCTGCTCATTGTATTCGTATAATGGAAATTTGAGAAATGAATCTCTCTACATTCATATTGCTCCCACTCAAATTAGATAGTGGTAAAGAGCTCCTAATAAGTTGCAATTGTCATTGATCATAAATTAATTAATCTTCTCCTAAATTAGTCCCACTTAAATTAATACCATTCAGTTGGTCTTATCTTATAAGATCATTCTAATTCAAGTCTCATATAGAGATAAGTTTTGAATTATCTCTTCTTACTTTGGAAAATCATTCTCTAAGATAATATCTTATGAAACAAATTCAATTACTTGTTCATTACCTTACTCTCCAACATATACCCTTTAGAATGTTAAAAAAAATCTTTTAAAGATACTCTGCTTTCTTTTGGAACCTAAATTCCCATACTTATGAGAAGGACCATAAAAATAGGTAGCAAACATATTTTCAATAAATTAGGTATGGTTAATCAAGTCTCTTACCTCCATAACTTATATGGTGTTCTAGGATATGATTTAATAAGCACCTTATTATGTACATATGAGATCATCAATGATCTATCACCCTAATAACTAATAAGTAAATTTTCCTATGCCATTATAGACCTAACTATGAGAGGAGTGTTGTTTCTTATCTTTGCCCCACCATTTTATTAATGGATGCATATGATAGTAATTAGCTATCCATGTAATTTGCATCATATAATCTCTTGAAATGATCAAAGAACTCTTCTTATACTTAATTAGTTATTGAAGTCTTTATTGAATTTATCTTATTTATTCTCAATTAAAGTTAGACACTTTTTGAAACAATAAAATGTTTTAAAATTTCAAAAATCAAATAAATACAACTATATTGATAAGTGTAATGAAATAAGTAATTTTGTGTTACGCTTTCACATTTATTTAGTCGTAGATATCTTAATGAATTAATTGCAATAGCTTAACAGCTCTTCGTCACATGCTCAATGGTTTTAATGCTATTTTGTTAGCTAGACAATGTTCATAAGTAGACTATTATACTTTTTATAGGTCTTTTAAAAAGGTTATGCTTGATCAATTGATTTATTTGATTTTATCCAATATGATCATGTCTAATATGCCACAAATTGGAATTGATACTACAAGAATTAGATGTTATTATACTAACATCATCTATTATTATAAAACCATCCAACATAAAATTATGACTATTATGATTCTAAAAAAATTATCCTTCCACATTATGGAAATTAACATCAGATCTAAGGCTAACTTAAACATCACATAGAAAAGATTTGTTATATTTTGGGGGTTCTTTTATTGTCCTATTTTAACTGGCCTTAATCCTTTCTTATGATCTTAAGATTTATGGAAGGATTTCTTTCCACTTTTTACTTAGACTTCTCATGGTGCTTCCTCCTCAAAGATTTTAACTCTTTATGAGTATAACTTAGCCATATATGTCTCAGTATATGGCTTAGAAGCCTTAAGATGTTTATCGATAAATGCCTCATCGAATCCTATATCATCTTGATATTTAGGTGCATTTCCATATATTCCTAATATGGAGGCAAAAGTATGTAACAACTTACACAACTCAATTTAAGATAAGATATGACTAATATCCCTCGATTCATTATGTTTGACATTAGCTTCATATGCCTTAGCATTGAATTCTCTTATCTCATATTCTCACTTATGATTTATTTATTTATACAATATATATATATATATATATATATATATATATATATATATGTCAAACATAATAGTTAGTAATCATAATATGGTCACAAGGGTGCCACTATAACATGTTACCATTAAGGACCATATATCCCCAGCATGGTTATACCTCTTAATCTCTAGTATAACATCATTATATATGATGTATAAGCTAAAGAGTTCTTTTATATAAGCCACATGCCTCACTTTTTTCTTACGTTAATGTCCTTCTTAAAAACTATCATGATTTCATGTAATGAGACAAGAGTCTTTTTGCTCTTCTAATATATATTAGATTTCCATACTTCCAAATTTCTAAATTTTTGTCATTAAAGTTTTCACCTTTAGTGAATTCTGTGACAAAATTTTAAATATAGTAGTCATTTTTCTTAAACATATATGACCATAATGACATATTTAACTTGTTATTATTATCAATTTCATTAAATGTGATGCAATCTCCTAAATAGAAAATTTAATTGTTTTAACAATTAATTATGGAATCAAAACTAAATTTCCAATCGTCATCCATATATTAATTGACCATCAATTAATCATTCTAGTTAAGTGTATTTATTTGAAAATATCTTAAGTATGATATATATATATAACACATATATACAAAACAATTAAAGATGAAATAACAGTGCAATTCAATAAACACATAATATTCAAAATTTAACAATTGTCACAAACAACTAATTCTACATATGTATCCTTAGACATTGAATAAAAAAGTGACTACCAATTTTTGACTAAAATTATGAAATTCAATGAATCCCATTAATATAAGATTTAATAAACTCTACGGGGAATTAAGTCAATTAGTCCTTTTAATGAATCATTGAAATTCTGATATACTATTAGCTCTATAATATCCTTTAATAAGCTAACTAAGACTTACGACACTTCTATTCTCCTATGCTCTTTTAAAAAAATTTTCACCACCCAATTATATATGTGAGTATGATCTAATTGAGTATTCCACACTCTAATTAACAAATCTCTGTGTTGAGGAAGGATCTTTTAACAAAGCGCTTTATATTTGCTCATGGGAGTGGAGAAGCCCTGATAACCAGTAAAGTATATATATATATATATATATATATATATGGTTAAAGGTTCAGGCCTCTAAACTAGTAAAAGAAATATTTCATAATGGACTTTAATCAAGATTGGGCCCCAGTGGCCTCGTAGGTTTAACCTATAATAAGATAAATAAGGCTTCACTTATTCTTGTTTCTAAACATTGATTATTCCTTTTATAGGTTTTAATTACTCCACCAATCAAGCATCTATCTTCTTTTTATTTTGAAGAAGAAATCCTAGCCATTATTTAGAAAATATCCACAATCATCACTTATGCCACCACTCACTGCAACTTTTATGGCTAATTTTATTAAGGATTTGTTCATCTATTATTTAGACAGCTTCTCCTAATGATTGACAAAAGGTTTTCGTTATTCCAAATAGTGAGAATTGTTTGAACTAGGGTAATAAATATGGTTTGTATGGTTTGATTACTAGTATGTCAAATGACTTGGAGCCTTGTTTTGGATTTGAATCTTGATAAGGATAAGCCAAGATAATTATTCAATGCCTTAAGCTGACCCAAACTTGGCCACACATTTGGGTTACAATCACAACCTTGACAAATTGACATCTTGTTATCAAAATAATGTATATCATGTGATATGGACTCACACAAAAGTGAACAAGAATGGACCCTAATGGACTTTAATTAAGATTAGGCTCTAATAGGCTTATAGGTTTAGCCCATAATAAGGTAAATAAGATTCTAATGGACTTTAATTAAGATTAGGCTCTAATGGGCTTATAGGTTTACCCCATAATAAGGTAAATAAGGCTTCAGTTATTTCCAAACATTGATTATTCTTACTATAGGTTTTGGTTGCTCCAATAACCAAACACCTATCTTCTTATTTTGAAGAGGAAATCCTAGCCACTATTTAGAAAATAACAAAAGGTTTTTGTTATTCCAACTAGTGAGAATTATTTGAACTAGAGTAATAAAGATGGTTTACATGACTTGATTACTAGTGAATTAAATGACGTAAACCTTATTCCACTTTAAATCCTTGTAATGGATACATTAAGATTATAATTTAACTCTTTCAGCTAATGATGCAAATGTTATTGTCATCCTCCTGAATTTTTTTTTCATTAACTTAAGCATAATAGCTTATGAAATAAATGCATGAGAGGAAATTGAGGGTATTTTTGGTATGTAGCTTAAGTATCGAGGGTAAAGTGGACTTTTGGGAAAGGCATGGTGGACTTGTCTTCTTGGCAGAGTGGTAGCGTGAATGGAAGCAAAAATAGAAGAAGAGAGGCTTCGGATGAGAGTGGAAAGAAGAGAGTTGTGAGCTAAGTTGCCATTTTTGTAAGGCT
>JANZXR010000004.1:5702626-5730297 GCA_027575705.1 Erythroxylum echinodendron
AAGCATCGTGAAAGACCAAAGAATAGTGAATTTTTATGAAACCTATGCAACATGGTGGCATGTTAGGCAAGTGACATATGTCACTTGCCACATGTCACACTCTAAAGTCCTTATTTAGGTTCTTTCCAATACAGTTCCAATTTCTACTACAATTTCTCCCCAAATTTTCAATGTCTCAAATTAATAATTCCTAAATTCCTGTATCTAAATTTCTAATGCCATTGGACAGTCATTTTTGCTACCGATAAACCATTATTCTGCCATTTGACATTTTTCCTAGTCCAGAAGTTACCTCGAAAATTTTCAGAAAAATTTCTAAAATTCACTAAAAATCGGAAAACCAAAATGACCCTCTCCAACATAATTTTTCATACACACAAATCATATTTTTTATAGCAATCACATTTATTAACAAAAATACCGAGAAATATCATGAATGCATGTACAATCATTTACATGTGCAAAATTCACTATTCACTGGTATGTGTATGCATGAACATGTCAAAGCAATTCTAAGCACGCATAACCCATTCCAAATTACTATTTTTCCCTTCCCATTGGTGATGGAATGTTACATTTATGCTATACGTTTGATGGGTACATCCTAAATGTCCATCAGATGTTGGTCAACAATGGGGCCAACTATTAGAGCAAAAGCAATAAGCATATAGGAATAATGAGTGTTCTTTCAACACAATTTCTCTAAGCTCTTGGTTTATACTAGTGTCATCTTAAATATAGATAGCTCAATTTGATTCAATGACTTTAGTGTATATAAAGGATAGTAAAACCTATAACCTTTTGATCCCATATAATAACCAATAAATTAGTCATTTATGCTCTTAAGATCAATTTTATTGGATTGTAGATTGTTAGGTCTCACTTCTGCTTTACAACCCTAAAAATGGAATATGTAAAGTGAGTTTGTTTTGTAACCACAACTCATAAAGAGTTTTGAGAACAAGCTTCTTGGGCACTTAATTCAAAATATAAGTTGCAATTCTCAAAGTATCACCTTTTATCTCTAACAAGGAAGAGTTCGCCTATATATATCACACCATATCAAGAAGTGTTCAATTTTTTCTTTTCTCAACGTGTAATAGGCATTATGCATTGAATATCAATGTCACAATCTTGTATGTCCATCACAAAAGGTTCAGGATTACAACTTATCTCATCATATCTCTCATAATACTGATCACTTTTATCATAATGAACCACTTTGACTTTTTTTTTTCTTGTTAAAGTTTCACTTTAAGTAAAGGCTTCCAAAGAATCAAACTTTTCAAGAATGAGCTCAATGAAGCCATAACTAGAAAATATGTGAATAAAAGTGATGTATTCGTAATCACCTATAATTAGAGGAGTAAAATATCCACAAATATTAGTATGGATTAACCTATTTAGTTCTATAAACTTGCCACTTTATTGTTTCATTCAACCTTTTAGTAGTCAATTTCTCTTTTATATAGTCAATACAAATGCCAAAGTCTGACAAATTAAGGGGGCATTTGGTTCGCATGGGAGAATTATAATAGGAATGAGAATGAATATAGTGAAGAATGGGAATAGATATTATCATTATAATTCTGATGGTTGGTTAAAAGGAAGGAATGATTACCATTACTATTGATAGTGGTTGGTTAGTAAAATATATTAAGAAATAAAATTTTATTTTTAATTAATTATAATTAATTAATTAATTAATTAAATTTTAGTTGATTAATTAATTACAATATTTTAATTAATGAATAATTATATTTTAATTAAGTACTTATATTTTAATTAATTATAATGTAATTAATTAATAATAATTTTAATTAAAATTAAAATATTGTAATTAATTATAATATAATTAATCAATTACAATATAATTAATTAATTAATATTATAACTCATTACAATATTTTAATTAATGAATGAATTATATTTTGATTAATTATATTGTAATTGATTAATTATATTATAATTAATTACAATATTTTAGTTAATGAATAAATTATATTTTAATTAATTATATTGTAACTGATTAATTATAATATAATATAATAAATTAATTACAATTAATTAATTATAATTTATTTGTTTATTTAATTACAATTAATTATATTATAATTAATTAATTAATTATATTTTAGTTGATGAGTTTAAGAAGGAGTTAATTATTTAATTTTTCAAACCACAGATATATCAAGTAAGGATTTCCATCTCTCTATCATGAGGGGTATGGATCAATACTCAAAATGAAGGAATGAAATTACTATTCATTCAATCATAATTTCTTACCAAGCATGTAGTTTTTATTCCTTACCTATACCTTTCTTTCTATACCCATTAACGAAGCACACCCTAAGATCTTATGAAAATTTATTCTTTATCAATCTTTTCTTTTTTTTTTCCGTAAAAATATGACCCAATCACTTGGTCAAAGAATGAAAGATTTTTATTAATCACTCTATTGTACTTTGACAAGCTAAGAATATTAAATATGTACATCTAAAGTTGTCTTGTCTATCTTTTCTCGGAGAACTTAGTAGGTTTTACTGTCATTTCTTATGCAATCAAAGAATATTTGTACCACATGTTTCGAAATTAAGATTGCAATTTCAATGGCTAACTTCTTGATTGTTTTAACGATAAATAAAATTACATTAAAATTGTACCTCTACTCCTCTTACTGGAAAATAAAATACTTAGAAGTGATTAATAAACAAGTTTGCCCTTAAGCTAGGTCAGTTCAGGATGCTCAGATCTAAGTTCGATCTAAAAATTTATGTTCGGATTTGTCTAATTCGAATTTGACTTGAAAATTTAAGTTTAAACTTGAGCCTAATTTGAAGTCCGATCAAGCCCAAAGATAAATAAAATCTAATAATTTTTATTTAAAATTTGAAAATGATGACATTTTATTTAAAATTACATTATTTTTATATGAAATTTTGGAGCTTTAAGTCGGGATGAGTTGAGTAGTCCAAGCTCAATCCTAAGTCCAAGCTCAGCTTAAAGTCCAATTAACTTGATTCAAGTTTGTTGATTTCAGGTGCGGTTGGACTCGCGGGAAAATGTCATGCTAAGGACAACAAACAAACAATCTTGGCCCAAAACGAAAAAAGCTACAAAATCTGATCCGACCCGTAGAGAAAACGGGTCATGAAACAACCAAATCGAAGATAATTCCAGTAGCAGGCGAGTTTGCAAGTCACTGTTGCTTGCTAGGAGACGCTTGAGCTTGGCGCAGTTCAAATTCAATCACTCACTTCACTGCCCTCGGTGTTGTCCAAGTCTCTTTAGCTTATTCTAAAGATAAGGCGCTTAAATAATCGAAGTACCACTTCACAGCACGTATTCTACCCAACCCCAGAAATGGCACACTCATGCGTCTCCACATCCACCTCCTCTCTCAGATTCACCTCTTTACCCCTTTTCTCTTCCACCCAATCCCCTTCCTCCGATGCCCAAAAGCTCGCCCTACCTTTCGAGCCTCTTCGTTCCAGGTTTGACCTCACACACACCCAGTAATGCAATTTTTATAGTGTACTTAATAAACTAGTTTTACACCATATCTATATTTGTTCTTCACTGTCATGCCTGTAATTTGTATATCTGATAGAATTATTTGCTTGTAGTGGAGTTTTTCATTTTTTTGTTGGTTTCTTTTTCTGTAGAAAAATGATGAAGTTAATTAGTAACCGGAAGGACCTCCGGCCGTCTCAGGCGAAGGCGGTTTATTCCGGCGAATTTTTGGCTCAGGAAAAAAGTTCTCGACGGGGCATTTGGTCCATAAGGTATTTTATTAGTTAGGGTTATCTTCTTATTGCCTGCAAAGTTTTTGACTATTGGCCTCAAGAATAAAACTTGGTGTTGGTGATATGTAGGGATGACTTGCAAATGCCGGCTTCGCCTTACTTCCCTGTGTATGCCGACGGAGCTCAAGGGCAGGGGCCGCCTCCCATGATGCAAGAGCGGTTTCAGAGTGTTATTAGCCAACTTTTTCAATATGTAAGTTGT
Organism: Erythroxylum echinodendron; assembly: GCA_027575705.1. Classification (NCBI taxonomy): domain Eukaryota; kingdom Viridiplantae; phylum Streptophyta; class Magnoliopsida; order Malpighiales; family Erythroxylaceae; genus Erythroxylum; species Erythroxylum echinodendron. The sequence goes on from JANZXR010000004.1 coordinate 5,706,635, forward strand.
GAGGTTTGCTTGCTTTGACCAATTATTGGAGGGCTTTTTTAGTTTACAGCTTTGTGAATTTGGTTGTTGTGTGCTCAATTAGAGAATCATTCGGTGCGGTGGTCCTGTGGATGATGATATGGCTAACATAATTGTTGCTCAACTTCTTTACCTCGATGCTGTTGATCCTAACAAGGTAAGTTTTGTGCTGTTTTCTTTTTAGTGATTTTTTTTTTTATCGATGCTAGGTCCATTTCTATCTATTTTGTTCAAATCCTGGTAATGCTGTTTCAACTGTATGCTTTTATAATAACAGACGAATGTACATAACATTTGGGCGTTTGAACATCTCTTTGTAATGATGTGCAATATGCAAAGAGTAAATTTAGGCAGATGTGCAAGTACAGATACACACATGAACAGTTGCTAGCCAGTATCTGTTTCATAACTTGTACCGCTTAAAGCTTTCTACAGGGTGATTTAATCCATACACTCTTCCTAACAGGATATTGTCATGTATGTGAATTCCCCAGGAGGATCAGTTACAGCTGGTAATTTCTTGTCATTTTATCTTCTATTTTTTTTCAATTTATTTTCTTGGCTATGATTTTTATATCATGGTTTCATTTTGTTTTACTGATCTGTTTTTTCTTGGTCACTATTTTTGCTTCTTTTCAGGCATGGCCATATTTGATACAATGAGGCATATACGACCTGATGTCTCTACTGTCTGTGTTGGGTTAGCGGCTAGGTATATGATGCAGTGGTTTAACTATTTGCCATCTGGCTTGTTTCTCGATGCTCAATCAAACATTAATAAATTCACTCCTTTTTATCCCCTTGAATTAATGTCCATGAACACTTATTTTTGCAATGGAGAAACTTGACAGATATTTAACCAAGTCCGAATTTGTTGTGCTTTAATGTAACATTCTTTCCTCAATCATACAAACATTAACGAATCACTCTCCTTTTTATCCCCTTGAATTAATGCCTATGAACACTCTTAGTTTTGCAATGGTAACACTTGACAGATATTTAACTAAGTCTGAATTTTTTGTGCTTTAGCTTAACATTCTTTCCTCAATCATACAACAATTAGTGCAGGCTTGACTAAAAGGATTGGGAAGTGTATGATGGGAGGCATAACCATTAGATGATGATTTAGGACTTGGATTTCAATAAAACGTGATAGTTTTTTGGACTGCATAGTCATTTGCTTTTACTAGTATCTTTGAATTAGACTCTCTTTCTTTTCCTCATCTACTCTATTCCTGAGAGCATGATTGGCTTGTTAAAACTAAACTATGTCCATCTCCCTGAACACTTGTGTTGATTAAAGTAGATTTTGCTATTCTATTTGGTTTACTTCTCGCATAAGTTGGACAAAAAATTAAATGGTTTCCAACCATGTAAGTATAGACTATTGTTTACGTCTCCTGAATTAGTTGAGAAAATTGATCAGAATGTAGTTTTCTGTGTATAGAATGTACATACTTTTCAGTACATGGAATATGAATCGGAAACAAAATTGTTGTCTGAACTTTGTTGGTGTGCTTAATTCAGCGTTTGCTGTCATTGATCTATTTTTTCTTATTTTTCTCGCTTCTATTTTACAGCATGGGTGCATTCCTACTTAGTGCTGGGACCAAAGGTAAGAAAGCTCCTTCTAGATTCCAATCAATTTTTTTTGTTCTTATGTTTACTAAATATGTCTTTCACTCTTTCTTGATTCCAATTTTTTTTTTCTGTTCATATTTTTACTAAATATGTCTCTTCCTCTTCTCGTATGTGGGTAAAGGAAAAAGGTACAGCTTGCCAAATTCAAGGATAATGATCCACCAACCTCTCGGTGGAGCTCAGGGTGGGCAATCTGACATTGATATTCAGGTATACAACTTCACATTTTCGTTAGTTTCAAGGGAGAGTAAGGTTTAGTTGTTTAGATGTTAATACATCCAGAAAGTTCAATCCCAATGATATTGACCACTTTTGGTCTCTACTTTTTCCTCCTCTTCTTTGAGGACTTCGATCTTCACTGAGTCTTTTTCTTTAATGGTCTCAGCGCTCATTAAAGCCAATCAATTTCTGTTCTTAATTGATTCGACTACTTTATTTATGATCATCCTAACTATTCATAAAATTGTCAGGCAAATGAGATGTTGCATCACAAGGCAAATTTAAATGGATATCTTGCCTACCACACTGGTCAAAGTCTTGAGAAAATCAACCAAGATACGGACCGTGACTACTTCATGAGTGCAAAAGAGGCCAAGGATTATGGTCTTATTGATGGTGTTATCATGAACCCTCTCAAAGCACTCCAGCCATTGGCAGCCGCCGCAGATCAACAATAAGTGACATGTACTAAATTTTCGAGAGCTATTACAAATCTTAAAACAATCTTGTTTCGACAAATCGAATAGGAATGATCAGTATAGTCCACCGAGTTTGTTTGGATGAACTATAATTTTGATATTCATTATCTGGATACTTAAGTGTGTAATTGTTTGTCAGTTCTCTTATAGCCTGTCTCCCTCATTGGGACAGGACCATGGAGTTCCAGTGGAGTAAAAATGTATCTTGCTTCATTATCAGCATTCACGTCTTGGTTCCAATGGCAGTTGCAGCATTATTACGATTCCACATCATTTAGAGGACCCACCGAGGTTGATCTGAATTGGATAACGTTTGCTTTAAATGCCCCACAGCTGAATGGTTGAGGATTCAGTCCGTGATCAAGTTCGAGCCATCTCCAATAAAGATCTTCAGAAAGGGTCAAAATGACTATTGCAGAAATTACTCGATAGACTTAATTACTTGAAAGACCTGAAAACTAGTCAAAAGATGAGATGAGCTGAAGTTTGGGAGGACTCTTATCAAAATTTTGATAACCTTTTAGGGTCACAAACATGGAAGCCCCTTAGGTTCCTAGACTTTTTTTGATGGTTGATGAGCAACTTGCACGCACGAGATACATGGCCGGTACTCGGTACTAGTTCACAGCATCGAAGAAATGTTGGTACTTTTGGCTTCTTGCCGAAGAACGAGAGGGGAGCTTGTTCGATTTGGCGTTTTATACGGAGAATCTTAACACCCCCCAAAAAAGCGTTTTTGAGGGATTCCAGTACCTGACCCGCTATTCCTCAACCAGAGCTTAGTAATAAACATACAAAAAGCAGCTCCAATCCAACCTATCTGTTCCACCAAATCAACCACACTCAACTAAAGGGCGAAAAACCAATAATAATAATAATAACCAGAGCCTTATCTTCTTGTAAGGATCTTTGAGCACTACCTCGTGAACCTCGTGCCAACTTTATTTAATGCTTCCAATAATGAAAACAACTACCAAATGAAGCCGGCCTCTCTCTCCTCTTCCACCATTCCCTTGTACCTCGTATGTCTAAGATCATTTCTAGTCTCAATCTCAAGAAACCCATTAAAAAGATCGTATCTTTCCCATTAGTTCCTACTTTTGTCAAATTAGTGCGAAACTTTACTGGTTTGGTGAGGATAAAGAGAGAACTACAAGTTGCCATCTAATTATTACTAGAGGTAGTGACCATAGTATGTCATATATGGATAATCTAAGTACAGATTTTAAGGTTACAAGAACCAAAAACACTATAATTAAGAAGGGACAACAGGAATCCTTTCCTCCAAAAAATGTGCCCGCATGAAGCTCGTGAGAGCTGACGATGTGGGTAGCTCCTCTAGCTCATCAAAGAAGTCGTTTTCTTCAGATTTAGGCGTGGACAATGTCATTAGTTGAGGACAAGAGATGGGCACTTCATCCAACAGAATTCCCAATGTACCTTGAGTTTTCTCTGAGGTCTCTGTGAAAGGGTCTTCTTGGCTAATCATAACGCATTCAGAGCAGTCGTTCATTGGGGATTGCAAGTAGTGAAAACTGTGTTCATCGCTACCATTTTCATCGATGAGTGTCGTAGTGGGTTGGTTTTGCTTTTCTTCATCTTTTGGAGATGCTGTGTTTTCTTCTTCAGTGGAATGGTTTTGGAGTTCATTCTGAGGCTGGTTTACGTTGGTCTCTTGAAGGTTAGGACCTGGATGGTTATGGCTTGAGGTGTAGGTTATAATGAGGATTGAAGCATCTGTTCTGCATCTCTCTACTTGTTTTTTGGCTGAACATCCCTTTGATGTACTGCACCTGTAGTAGCCCCTGCAATTAAAAGCATGGTGAAAACAATCAATGTTCCTCATCAGAAAGGTGAAAAGAAAAATTACTTTCGAGACAAGCCTTAAAAAGAAAAATTACTTTCCAGACAAGCTTAATTTCCGTAACTGGGTGCTACTGAATTGAAGAAGACAAAACTAAATGAATCCTGAAATTTCAGGAGTGTCTTGTTTTGCTTGTCAAGACTCAAGATACAACTGTAAAGAGAGAAATGATTGTCCAAAAAAGGAAGAAGAAAATGTTAAAAAGAAAAAACCTCGGATAAGGAGATCCTTTAATGGGCTTTTGCCCATATTTCCTCCAAGACCAAAAATCAGAAGGTGGACCTTCGTTCTTCACTTTCCCGGCATTTTCTCCAATCTTTACTCTAACAACAGTCTTCTCAACTACCTTCCTGCAAGACCACATCAGAAAAGCTAATTCTAGTAAAAAAAAAAAACTCAAGGAATCAAGAAAATGACTATATGAGCCTGATCAGGAACTTAAGGCCTACTGAACTATATTGTTTTAACCCATTATGTCCTTAGAGAGCGAAACTGTGAGAGGAAAGAAAGATAAGAAACAAGTCGAATAAGAAAAGGATCATCAGTATCGACCTTCTTTTTGATGCTGGCACTTCTTGTTTGAGGTCTGCTGAATTCGAGTCCAATTTTCCAGAGGAAGTATCATCCATGACTTCACTCTTGCTTCTCTTCCTACTTTTTGCTACGTGTCTTAATTCACAGAGAAATAGCTTGGAAGCGATAAATGAGTATATTATCTGCTGAAATCGAACAAGGAGAAGCTTGTCAAGAATAGAAAGGAAGAAGATCTTGAGAAGCAAAATAGGAGTGATTCAAGGCTTAGAAAGAGAGAGGAAAGGAAAGGAAGGGTGTGAAGCAATAGATGACAAGACTCTCAAGTTGCTTTCCCCCTTTTCTTTTCACCATTTAATATGAAGCAATGAGCAGCCATGCAATGTATAAGCACTACCCGCATCTTGCAATAAAATAAAACCCCATCACACTCACATTCACATACACAGTTGAACATTAATGTGAGAGATATTTTCATATGCGAAAAACATGATGGACACATCGCCAAGTTGATTGGTTGGATCAAGCTGCGGGACCCCCTCTACTTGCTCATACACATTCTGGCGTCGCCATCTGGATATTGCTCTTGCAAACATTGTCTTCTTTATTAATCTTCCGAGTGCTGATCTGCAGATTGCATTGGTTTCACTGGATTTGATCATGTCATTTTAGGTTAGCGACAAGCAACCTCTGTGGTGGATAATCCATTTAACAAAAAACAACCCTATACGACAGGGTGAGACGATTTCTGTATCTAATTTTCGTATACAAATGTTAAATGTTAACATCTAATCTCATGGTTGTTCAGCGGTGAGGCACTAATTTAGTAATCTTAGACCCCACCTCCAAAACGTTGCAATAGTGTTCATCAATCACAGCCTCAAGTAGGTGATTGCGTCCGAGGTCTAGTTTGTGACCACCTGGGAGCTAATGTACAAAATGATATCTGTCAGTTAGTGAACTAAGAAAAAGAGATTGTCAGTATCTCAAACAAAATTGTAGAAGGTGACATGACCGGCCAATCGACATTATTATTACTGGACGAAATTTAAAGGTGGATATCTTCGGATGTAAAGACGATTTTTATGTCGCTTAACATGTAAAGTATTTGGAAGCTGCAGGCACATGTTTGGGAAATAAATCGGAACTAAATCATTGCCGCAGCCGAATACTTTTTCACTACTTTCCCTTATGTATCTTTAACAAACTTGATTTAATATTTTATAAAAACTTTTTCCCGCTTTTTACACAGAAAAACTAGGGTCTCTTTTAAATTTAATTAAAATAAAATTAAACTATTTTCATAGAGTTCATGCATTATCTATGTACTAATGATGATTTCAAATCTAAGAATCAATTATATAATCTTCATATTGAGTACATTCACAAACACATAAATAATATTTTATGCAAGATCCTTATAATCATATCAATTTAGTGTACATATTCTCTAATAAGTTCCACATATTTATTTAATTGTCTTCATATTTTAATTTATAAGATTAATTACTTTCTTCGTAAGAAAGAAATCTAATGTGCGTTAGTTTTACTATTCCATCAATATCTCCTTATGGTAGAACTATAACTAGGAACAAATTTTGAATTATAACTAAATGCAATTTGAATATCACAATTATGATCATATCATAATTTTAATTGTACAGTATTTATTCCAAAAATTTTATCTTTAGTATTAAGCACTAAATATAACTAATAACATATATGAAAATAAAGAATGTCTTTATTGAATGAGTTAATCATGTCATATATTAATTACAACAAATCGATTAATTGCAAGGGTATGAATTAATAATCTTATATTTGCACTAAAGACAATCACCTATCTAATATCATATTCATCTATATATTAATCATGTCTCTTTTGAGATAATAGTTTGGTGAGAAGATCTACAACATTCTCTTAGTAGACAGTTGCTCCAATGTAATATCTTTTTGCTCTATTGTCTACTTGATCAAGTAAAATTTTTTAAGCATATGCTTGGACCATTTATCAGATATTGGTTTTTTTACGTGTCCAATTATGCCATTGTTGTTACATAAGAAAACTATTAGCTCAACAACGTTAAGAACAATTTTAAGTTCAATGATGAGTTTCTTAATTTATATAGCTTTCTTTATCACCTTAAACACTGAAAAATATTTTATATGATCTCAGAATAAATAATAATTAGTTTCTTACAACTTTTTTAACATACTAAACTACCATTTAGAGTAAAGATATATGCTAATTGTGATATGCTATCGTCATGATCAAACTAAACATTCGCATCTGAATACCTTTAAACTTTTAGTTCAGCTTTTCCATAAAATATGAAAATGTCTTTAGTTTCTTTTTAAGTACTTTAAGATATTTTTCATAACTATTGAGTGACTATAACTAAAATTGGCTTAAAATATGTTTGTTATGCTCAAAGTATAAGAAACATCTGGTCTCACACATGTCATTGCCTATATAATTGATTCAATAACCAAAACATTTTATCTATCTCTTTTTGTGTATTTAGACACATAGTTTGAGATAGAAATCTCATGTGACATGAGTGAGGATCTCCTCTCGACATTTTTTATGTTAAGCCTTTTTTACTCATTTTCCATATACATAGAATGGGATAAACTAAGCAACTTTTTTGATATATCTCTATCGATCTTTATTTAGAAAATGTAGATTGCTTCTCTTATATCATTTACGCATAAATTTTTGGATAACCAAATTTTTACATATTGAAGCATCGATATGTTATTTCCAATTAATAATGTGTAATTTGTATATAGTATTAAGAAGATGACTACACTCCTACTAACCTTGTTATAAGTTTCATCAACATTTTTTAATAAAATCAAACTCTTTAATTGTTCCAAATTCGCAACACTTATTTAAATCTATAAATATATATTTGCAGCTTACATACTTGATTAGATTAAAACCTTTAGATTGTTTCATATACCCATCCTAAAAAAAAATTATCTAGGAATGTTGTTTTGTCATTCATTTCCTATATTTTATAATCATAGTATACGACAATAGCCAATAAGATCTTTATGGACTTATGCATTGCTAGTAGTAGAAAGGTTTCATCAAATTTAACTTATTATTTATATTTGTAACCTTTAGCCACTATGTTTGTAACTTTTGGCCACTAGTTTTGTTTTGTACATGTGTACATTATATGCATCTGTATTAGTTTTCTCTTAAAAATTATTTGCATCCAATAGGTAAAATCCCATTATGAGCAATTAATAAAGTCTATACTTGGTTAGTAATGGGTTTTATTTTAGATCTCATGATTTTATACCATTTTAAAGAAGCAATGTATCATCTTTCCCCTTTTAATATATACATCAAATTTAGTTGGGAAACAATAGATCCTACTAGTGTGTCATAAATTATGTGTCTCTTGAACCATTATGTGTTTGTGTATGTGTGTGTGTGTGTTTTTCTGTATATATATATATATAGGGCATTTTCGTTAGCAAAGTAGTGTCCGAGCTTATAGGCTATCCCCATGGTCCTAGTTTCGAATCGCCCCAACAACCAAGGGCTTTCGCAGGATTGTGGTGGAGACAAAGCTGCGCAATGCAGAGTCGTAATGATCTAGCGCCCGCAGAAACGTAGTGGGCTTATAAGATTTGATAACTCCCTAACCCTAACACGTGTTTTCATTAGTATATATATATATATGTGTGTGTGTGTGTGTGTGTGTGTGTGTGTGTGTGTGTGTGTGTGTGTGTGTGTGTGTGTGTGTGTGTGTGTGTGTCTGTGTGTGTGTAGCAATTTAAGGTTCTTGTTTCATCTGGATATGCATATATATATATTTTAAGGTTCTTATTTTATCTGGATATGCATTTTTAGTTCTTAAACTACTCCAAGTTCTACCTCCCATTACTTTCCTTGATTAAATTCCCCTTCTAAAATGTAACATATCTTAAGACAAATATCTTTTGTTCAAGAGAATGGTAAAATTGATATATGATACTTACTTTTTAATACCCTAAAATTTGCAATTATCTTATTTAGTTTGAAGCTTATAATATGTTATACCCTTTATATAAAGATTATACCCCTAAATTTTTAAGTCTAAAAACTTTAGTCTACTACCAGTCCATATCTCATATAGTCTTTTGTCCATTGATTTAGATGGAACTCTATTTAAAATGTAAGCAACAGTTTCAAAGGCATATCCCCAAAAGGAATTAAAAAGGTCATTATGATTCATTATGAAACATACCATATCTAATGGAATACGATTTATTCTCTCAGATACTCTATTATGTTGTAGAGTCTATTGTGAAAGAATATCATTCGCTTTTAAGTAATAAACCTCATAGATTAAGTATTCACCCCTTAATCAGATCTAAGTATCTTAATATTTTTACCATTTTATTTCTCAACTCTAAGTCCAAATTCTTTTAATGCAAACTTTTGTTTTATTAAATACACATAATCATTTATAAAATGGTCATTTATAAATATAATGAAATATAAGGATACTCCTCTACTATAAGTAGATATAGGGTCATGTGCATCTAAATGTATGAGCTCTCTTAATACACAAGCGCATTCTCCCTTTCTACTAAAGGATAATTTGGTCATTTTATCTAAGAAACGGGGTTCACAAGCTTCATATAATTCATAATGAAAGTGATCTAAATATACTACTTTTTGTAGCATTATAAATCTAGTTTCATTGATATGACCTAACCTATAATGCCATAAATGAAATAGGTTTTGGTCACTTAATTTTCTTTTCTTACTATTTATATTAAGGATTAACCTTTTTAGATCTAATTTATACAATGTAATCCATATCCATAATAAGTATCATTTTTATAATGAATAACTTTTATTTTCATTAATAAAGATAATTCCATTCACATTTAAATAAGAAATAAAAATAATGTTTATTGGAATATACAAAACATGATAACAATTATTTAGTTTTAGTACAAGTTTAGAAGGCAGAGATAAACTATAAGTTTCTATAGCTAATGCAGCAACTCATACTCTATTGCTAACTTATTGGTCCACTTTACCTTTCCTCAATGATGTACTCATTGGTAATAACTACACATTACTATAAATATGAGAATCACAACCATTATCTATATTCAAAATCAGAAAACAAAATTAAGAAAGATTAATCTTAATCATAAATATATCTGAGGATGAAGCATCATTAAGCTTTTTGTCCATTAGGCTAGTAAGATAAGTTTTGCAAGTCCTCTTTCAATATCTATTGAATTCACAATTTAAATACCACCATCAATTGACTTTACTACTTTCGTGGAAGCCTTTTGTTTCCTATTTATATTCTTCTTAGAACCTTTTTTTCGTACTCTTAGAAGATTACATAATAAGAATAGAACTAGGTTCCTTCTTAAGGCACCCTCTATAGTCTTGTAATGATATAATACTTTGAAAGTCTTAAAATGTCTATCCCACTTTGTATACTAAACTATTCCTTAAGATGTAAATATCATAATGTGAGCATCCATGTTCCTAAGTTGCCTCTAAAGCTTAGGTGCTAGTCAACATCACACATATAGATTGTTCAACATCATCAATATGATGTTGATATCTCTATCAAACTTTATTAGTTGCATTCATGTTAAGAATTAATGGAATTATAGTGTCAAAAAAATGTAATTCTTTTTCTTGCTTCAGAATAATTCTCAAGTTGTAAAATCAGTCTACGAAATTAGGTTCAGTAAGCTTGTTATCATTTATGATGCTCCTTATAGACAAATTACTGCTCATTTTATCTTACAACCCAAACTACATAAATTAAATAGTGGTTCATATCATAAGCAAAACAAAATGAGGACCTTAATAAAATATTTAGTTATCCTTACTATTTTATTCAAAATAATAGCCTTATTACTATTCTAAAAATTAATTTAATCTCTCTAGTGGTTTAAGATTTCATTAAAACTTTATTGATCTTAAGTTTGTTAAAACACAAACTAAACTTAAATTAGATAGATAGTATCTTTATCAATCATATCTCATTTAATTCCTAAATTTGTTAGATGACAACTTTTTGTCAAAACATATCCTATATATTATTCCTAGCCTATTCTCAAAATTTAATCTCATTATACTAATTATATCTAATATAATCTAATTATGAAATATATTTCTTTAAAAATTTACTTAGTTTTATTTATTAATTTGATAACCAATTTAATTTAATAATTCAAATTTAGAAAAACTAAATTAAATTTCACAAATATTTTTTATAAAACTTAACACTTTAAAAAGTATTTTGGATTAACACTAGGCTTAGCTTAGGCAAAATGAAGGCCTAGCTTGGGCAAAATGAGGTTATTTTCTATTTTTAAATTTAAAAATAAAAATCAGACGCTACTAAATTCTGACCACTTAGGCCTGATTGGGCTCGAATTTGGGTTTGTGCTCTCCATTTGATCGAGCTTCAGACTGGGCCTAAGCTTGAGCATAAATTTTCAACTGGGCCTAAGCCTGACTCATTGCCAAGCCCGCTTATCAGGAGCATATCTTAAACATTCCTAATCCTTTTCAGATCTAGGATCTTTGGATTTGCCACCATCTCCACCTCTTTTCCTCATTTTTTCTTCTCCATAAATGTCTGCTGATATGGAGCTAACTGAGAGCTTTCATGTTGCATCTTATGCCACTAATAAATTCATCTTATTTTCCTCCTGTTGGTGACTGTTATGTTTAACCATCTTTGCTATTTTATTAGCAACAATTACTAATACTAGTGGATGGACCTTCGCTTTTGGTGATGGTATCAAGATAAGGCTACTCAACTTCTCCAAACCATATTTTCCAAAAACAATTAATTAATTTGATCATACTCATTAGGAAATTCTTGAAATTAGTTATGAGACGTGTGATTTTTCAACAAATAATCAATTTCAAGAATCATCTTCAATTATTTTTTTCAAAAACTTAGGAGAACAAGCATCAATGTTTTTCACAAAACACAAATATGACAAAAATATTAATTCATTTTGGAAACCAAAATAGGTACATAAATTAACGAAATTTTGCAACAATTGTAGCTTTAGGGGTTGTTTGTTTTCGTTTTTTTAGGTTTTTGTTGTGGTTTTGTAAATTAAGAAACAACCCTTAAAATCTTATTTAGTTAAACTTGTTTGTATATTTTTTTAAAAAAAAATAAAAAATGGCAACTATTTTATGAAAACGTAAAAATAACATTTTTTTATTTCTAAAAATAAGTTTTCATCTATTTTTGAAATGTTTTTTTTCATAAAAACAAATAATATTCATATTGGTTTCTCTCCTCTATGTTGACTTCGTCTTCTATCTCTTCACTGGTGTTGCAATATCTCTAGGTTTGTTTTCATATCTATTTGTTGCTTGCTGCGATTACTCTTATTTCTCTTGTTCATAACATCCGACCCATCATACTTCTTGCAACCATCAATACTACTTTCTTATTTTCTCTTTGTTACTCTGAGCTGAGTATATTGTTGATGAGTAGTAGGGTTAGTCATATTAGTTTGGTAGTAAACAAACAAAATAGAGAAACTAGGCATGATGAAAGAGAGATATGAACCAACACAGAACTGTGAAAAAGAAGGGAGAAATGAAGAAAATAACAGTACTATATATGTAGCCATACTTACTAAAAGCAACCATGTAGAACTTTTGCTTTGAGCATAAGCATCTGCATTTCTTTTGTGAGGATAAAGAAGATGATGCACTCTCGTTCTCCCTCTGAACAACAATTTTTCAGACTAGAATGAGTTCTCATACGATATGTTTCAGTTCTTCAGTTTTTGATTCACCTCCTCTGTTAAACATACCAATAACTTCATCTTTTTGTGGCAAACTAATCCTTTATAAAGAACCAATGCATAACCATGAACAAGAAGGGGAAACAATATTTGAAATAACATTATTAAAACCAAATGATATAGCTATTTTCTTGGTCCTCATCTAAATTGGAGACAACTATAGCTGTTTTCTTCTTCCTCACATCTTTGTAGCTATTTTTTTCTTGGTTCTCATGTCATTTTAAAATAGAGATAGATGTAGCTACTTTCTTCTTGTCCTCATGTCTTTATAGGTGTTTTCTTCTTGTCCTCATGTCTTTAATGTAGCATAGAGTGGAGTACAGAGTGGCATAGAGTGGAGCATAGGGTGAAGCCTTGTTGCAATCAATTTATAGTTGTTTTCTTCTTATTTTCACATCATTTAATGTGGCATGTGGAGGCTACATTCCCATCAGTTTATATCCCATGTTAGATTAATGATAACTTATATTTTGTGCATGTTATTTGTGTGTGTTTTATGTTCTTTTGATATGTTTATATGAGGTTTTGTTTGTATTTCTATGGTAATTCGTGTCTTTGTATGCTCTAGGTGATGTAATACCAAAGTGATGCGATGTGGAGTGAATATGACTAATTTGGAATTGGACAGAATTTCAACATGACTATGTTGAAGATGCCGTGACGCTGAAATATTGCTACCTGTAAATTTCGAATTAATTACTTCGGAATTTGGGCCCGAATGACACAACCCCTTATGCTGGACGAAGTCAAGTTATTTTGTAGCCCACAAAGCCTTATTTTCATATTTTGTTGGGCCCTATTTTGTTTATTGTAAAATGTAAACCTAGACTATAAATAGACTCATTCTAGGAAATTAGAAAACGATGAGAATTAGAATTTAAGAAACGGCAACAACTCTTATGCATGAAAAACAGAAAACTCTTCTCTAAGAACAATGTCTTTCGCCATTGCTATGCGTGGCTAACTCTTCATCTAGACAAGGTATCTAATGTTCGATTAATGTAATTCGTGAAACTCCTTGGGTTTAATTGCGTTTTTTCATCTCTTATGTTTGTTTGATCTCTATGCACTAATCGATTTATCGTCACCGTGTCTGTTGATTAATGAGGCCTGTTAATTGATTGACTTGGTGATAAATTACTGAATAGATTAGTGAATCTGTGATTTCTGTCTATTGAAGAGGTGAATTAATTTCAATTAAGAAATGAGATTAAATAATTCAGTCTAAATAGAGTGTAGCTTCTCTGATTCTGTCGGCTAAGACGAAGGTCCATTAGAATCTATTGCTGCCATAGATTATATTATGCGGAGCTTTACTCAGAAATAGTCTAATTGGTTAGGGTAATAATCTGCAAAGCTTTACTCAAGGTTATCAAATAATTAAGAATGATTGGTTGATATGTGATGTTCACTGTCTACTATAACTTTGTCCATAAGAATGAACTAAATTTATGTTTTTGAGTTTTTGAGTCTATGATCGGATTACAGTATCGAACAGACGAGTACCTTGGCTAGGTCTTTCTTTATATTATTTTCAGTCTTTATTTTTAATTGCCTTCTGCATGACTTCGTATTCTAAGATTAATCATTCCTCAATCAATTCTGTTTATTTTTATTATTTCCGCACAAACAAATAATTGCTACACTGGTATTTAAGGTTTGACCCTATTCACCACTTTGCTCGTTTAAGTGTTCTAGAGTAGGAATTTATTTTTACTAGTTTGACACGCCATCAAATTTTGGCGCCGTTGTCAGGGACTAATGTTTAATTTTTTGTTTGTTTGTATTGCTAATTATTTTTTCTAGTTGTTTGCATGCGGCATTGTGTTTCTGCAGGTAATTTATTGTTTGATTCAGAGATATAGAAGATCGCAAAACAACTCAGGAAAGCTACTAAACTGCATAAGAGACAAGCTTCTACTTCTACGCAAGTCTTGCTTGACCAAAGTAAGAAGTTGCTACCTTTGAGACCGAGTTATTAAAAGATTTTGAAGAAGCAGAGATGGCAAATCAGCAACCTATTCCACCTGCGTAACCAGCCAGAAATCGAGCTTCTGCAACTTTGAAGGATATGCTTGCACCGCTAGTAAAGGATTAACCTCTATATATTCAGTATCAGGCTGCAGATGATGGGTTTGAGTTAAAGGCTGGGTTGATTCAGGCTTTATCGAAATTTCATGGGTTACCTTCTGATGACCCGAACAGACATCTTAAGGATTTTCATGTGGTATGTTCTAGATTCAAATCGAGAGGCATAACAGAGGATCAGTTGAAACTCCATGCTTTCCCTTTTTCTCTAGAGGGCATAGCTAGAGACTGGTTGTATTATCTTCCACCTGGGATAGTGGATACATGGCCTGATATAGCGCGGTTATTTTTAGAAAAATAATTCCCAGCTTCCAGAGCTACTATTTTGCGCAGAGAGATTTGTGGCATCAGACAAAGAGATACAGAAAATATGTATGAATATTATGAGAGATTCAAAAGGCTTTGCGCAAGTTGTCTTTAGCATGGAATTACAGAGCAACTCCTTAGTCAGTACTTCTATGATGGGATGTTACTGAATTATAGGAAAATTCTTGATGCTGCTAGTGGGGAAGCCATAGTGAACATGATACCTCAGGAGGCCAGAAACTTAATTGCAACAATGGCTACAAATCTTCAGCAGTTTGGGTATCGTTCAGAGACACACACTCTTGGTGTTCATGGGGTAAGTAGTTCTAAACTCAAAAGTAGACTTGAAAAGATTGCTGAATTGCTGGAAAGACAAGTTATTAATTCTTCCAATGCTAATAGTGTCAATGTAAATGATATAACTAAGGGACCACAAGTCCCTATTTGCCATATTTGTGGATTTCAGAGTCATTTTACTAATGCTTGCCTGACTCTGCAAGATGATACTATGGAAGCTGACATCAATACAATCAATGATAATTATCAGTCAGAGAAAATATGATCCCTATTTGAATACTTATAACCCAGAATGTAGGGATCATCCAAATCTGAGATATGGGAATAGGCAGTAAGGTCAGAGTAGTTAGCAACGTCAGCCTTAACAGCAACAGCAACAGCAGCATCCGAAGCCTAGCTATGATGACCAAATTTCTACCTTGGAGGATCTTATATCATAGTTGACTGCGACTCAATTGACGATCAATACACAACTGCAGAGTTTGGTTCAGTTTCAGCTAAAACCAAAATTGACATGTTATTTTAGGTTATTGGTCTTTTCATATAGCCATCTTAAAACAAATGAGAATAGTCTCATTTAATGGCTGCTTTATATTTGATTAAAGAATTAAGTGATGCATTGGATGCTCTTCACTTCTTCTTTCTTTTCATACATAACCGAAATTGATAAGGTGTAAGAGAGGTGTTCTTGCATTTTTGGACTCTCTCTCCTTTCTTGCATGGGTTAGCCAAAATTTGCATGAGAGGTATCTCATCTTTGGCTTCTTTCTTCTAAGAAAAATCTCCTCTAAATATTTCTTCTCCTTTCTCACCAAAGGATCTTGTTAACCAAGTTGTCCAATAAGACAAGTGGTAGATCAGATTGATTGATGATACAACAAGGAGAGGATACATTGACAAAGGAAAGGATTCAAAAGCAAGGCTAAAGAAGGAGATGATAGCACAGCGAGGAGTTAAAGCTGTAGCAAAAGGAGTCGATGATATAATCTCCATCTTGTTATTATGATAATTGTTTTCCATATACCGTATCATGTATGGCTTGGCATATTGATTTGGTTATCTTGCTTCCGTTGTGTTTTGATTTCTAAAAAAGTTTTGAAATCTACCATTTTAGCCAAATCTTACATGTTTTTTTTTTTCTAATCCAACAGACCTCAAGGTCCACAGAAATTGCTTAATTATAGACATTCTTCATTAAGAAATGTTATTGAAAGATATTTTTGGCGTCCTAAAATACATCGTTATTGCTTGTTGTGTTATACACAATTATATTAGAATGTATGGACAAAGCGATGAGTTATTTGACAATTGTGCCGAAAATGAAGAAAAAAATAGGGAAAGTGAAAATAAAGACGCAAGTTCTTAAGTGAAATATAATATCACTTCAGCACAACTTTGATGTATGTCTTGGAAGTGAGATAAAATTGCTAGGAAAATATGGAGTAATTATATTATTTCTAATTGATTTATGTTTCTTTTTGTAAATGATAGTATTGTTATGTTTTGAAGAATTATAATATGATGAATATCTTTTATTGATATAATTTTCTAATTTATAGAATTTTATTATATACAATTAATGTGTAATTTTTAATTACATTTAATTTGCATATACTTTAATTTTAACTGTAATGATAATTAATTAATTTAAAAATATAATGTATGATATAAAATTATTAATGTAAGAGTATAATTACAAAAATAGAAATAGGATGATAAAGCCAAACATATTTTTGTTTTTGTTTTTAATTACTAATCTCAACCAAACAAGTTTTTGTTTTTAGTTTTTATATTACAAATCTCGGCCAAAAAGATTTTTGTTTTTTAAGAAAAAACAGAAACAAAAAAATAGAAAACAAAAATTAAAAACCACAACAGAAAAACAGAAGTAAAACCAAACGACCCCTTAATTTATATCTTTGCAATCAATCAATTAGTTGTGATCAATGTATATTACTATTAATTTATTCAATAAATTCTCTATTTTTGTATTTTTATTAGTTATATATAATGCTTAATACTAAAAACAAAATTCTTAGAATAAATAATGTAAAATTGGAATTATGGTGTAATGATGATTATGACATTCAATTTGTACTTATCTTTATTCCTAGATTATTCTTAGTTATAGTTTCATCAAGTCGAGATATTAATATAACAGTAAAACTAGCACACATTATCTTTTCCTTACGAAGAAAATAATTGATCTCATAAAATAAAGTATCAAAATACGTAGACAAATTTGTAAGTTCTTATTAGAAAATAAGTTTAATAAACTGACCCAATTATGAGATCTTGAATAAAATATTACTTATACGTCTATGAATCTCCTCATCATAGTGATTGTACAATTGATCTTAAGATTTGAGATTATCAAAGTATCTTTTTCAAGAAATATTATGTTTTAATGGTACTAGTGACCTATTTTACTTATGAGAGTTCAATCAATAATACTTAGATATAATATAAACTATATAAAGATGGTTGAGTAAGTCAATAAAATATTCTTCACTTTAAAGTAATGAGGGAGAACATTTTTACGCTTTTGATCAATAATGACTTAAGAAAATTTTTAGTTAGAATGAATTAAGATTTTAAAAGGTTATTTTCGATTATCAATTTTTAATTTGCAAGAATTATCATAAATGAATTTAGATAGAGTATATACTAATTTCACAATCTATGTTCAACTAGAATATTCAATGATAAAATAATAAAATTATTTATTATAATTATGCATAAATATGTTAAGTCAAACTACTTTAATATTCACAATATTTGGGTAATTATGACATATTATTAGACGTTAATCTTAATCTATGATTACAAATTATATAATTAAAGAATTAAAGATAAATTAAAAGAATTTTTAGTTTGTCTAATTATAGTTACAAATTATAATTTATATTCATTACCAAAAAATTAGGAATCTAATGGATCATATATAAACAGTAATTAAAAAGAAAAATTAATTTAGCTTAAGTTGGAATTAATTATAAAGTTCAAAAAACTTTATAGATGAAATATGAGATATTTAAATTTATTAATATTAAATTTTGATTATGATTAGAGTTAGATTTTAATTATAGTTATAGTATCAACAATTTTATAAATGAAGCTATTTATATTGAAAATTTTAAATATATTATCTTTTTAGAGCACATTAATAAAAGTAATAATTTATAAATTATTTGATCTCAATATATTATTTAGAGAATAATAATTCATAAATTATGTTATCTAAATAAATTATTTGTTGACTATTAAAAATCAAGTTACTAATTCAATTTAATATCTTTGTATCCTTTTTTTTATAATGTAATAAGAGTTACATCTTCTAATGTTTAGAAGTCTTAAATGACTTCCAATGTTAAAGACATATTAAAGCGACTCCACTGATGAGTAACACCACCGATGCTAAATTTGAACGTATATAGTAGAAAAAAGTAAGTAGTGGCCGAAGAGGCTGAGGTTTAAAATCACTTCCAAAAGCAGTGATGGATATTTACCCTTGCGCTAATTATTCTTAATCGGCTAGTTTGGCCCAATCCTAAGATGGTCGTTGGTCGGGGTAAGATTAGTACCCTGAGATGTGTCTCAGCCTAGCTACTAAGGCTGTTGTTCCTCCTATAAATTATTGGCTTTCACGAATAAAGATGTATCCCACTTGAACTTTTGGACTTATCAAAAATTCAAAATAGCTCATTAAAGGGTTGCCATAAATTAAGGGCTCGTGTATTTTAGAACTGGTTTAAAGGACTTTAAGGCCTGCTTTTTCTATTAGCCCAAAACTTGTACGCTATAAATTTTATAAAGGAAAATAGAACCACACCTTCTTCATCGAAACAGATTAATTACACGGTAGTCGGTAGGCGTTAATTACAACTTTTTACGGGATTAAGGCATTGACATGGATCATGAACCGTCCATTTACGTACCAACCTATCGCAACGTGTGGGACCTATGACGCTATGGCCCCACCTAACTCAGAAAGTGAGATGACGATTTGAAGAATGATTTGGTTGGAAGAGGTCATGGAGCCAAGTCAAGCATCAAGCGCAAGTGCAAGGGTTTACTTCGCAAGACAATAATACATGACAAACTAAATGTAGACTAATGTTGGAGATGTTAAACTAAACACTACTGCTGGTGATATTAAACTTACTTATTGATAAACCTGCAGATTATTATTTACATTGGTTAAAGATAGATTGACGTTCGTTATGAGTAATAAAAGTGATATTGTTGGTTCTAGATCTAAATTTTAACATCCTTAAATAATTTGCAGATAATTATATGCATTTTAAAACTTACTTATGATACACTTAAAAAATCATTATGAATTTTCAGTTAAAAATAAGAATATTATTATTAATAAATTTGTCAAGAGAGTGAGTCTTGGAGCGATCGGTAAAGTTGTTCTTTTGTGACTATAAATTCACACCTTAATTAATGAAAATAAGGGAAAATTACATGCATTATGACCCTTCTTAAACCCCCGCAAAGCGGGGAGTGTTACGTTGACTTGAATAAATTTATTACTAAAGTTTTACTACTTTTTCCTAAAAGTTACTAGGGTGTTTGTTTTTGTTTTATTTTTTTGTTTCTTGTTGTAGTTTTAATAAAAAAGGAAACAACACGGTAAAATGTGTTTAGTTGTTTCTGTTGCAATCTCTTGTTTCTAAAAAAAAAAAAAGGGCAATAAATTCTCAAAAATAGAAAAAAGATGTTTTTCTAATATTTCACAACAAGTTTTCATACATTTTCTTTCTACTTCTTCCTTTTATAAACTTCCTTCAGTGTAGAAACTCTATCTTTTCTCTCTTATGTCGCAAACTCATCACTTCTTTCTCTCCTGCTTCTTTGTTCTTTTTTTCTCTCCCTAACTCATCTCTTACGTCTCTTTTTCTATTTGTGGAGAAAGCGAAATTAGCTTGGGCTTTTAACTAGGTGTGTTTTCGAACATCTGGTTTTTCTTCGATTCTTTTTTTTATGTTTCTGCATATACATGTTTTGCTTTTTGTACATACGTGTTCTACATTTTGGTTTACTGTTTTCTTGGATTTTTTTACGTTTCTACATATATGAGTTCTGCTTTTTGCACATACATGTTTTACCCTGGGTTTTTCCGCATTTTTAGCTTTTTTACGTTTCTGCATTACTTGTTTCGCTTTTCTGCACATACGTGTTCTACATTTTTTGGTTTACTATTTTTTTCAATTTTTTTGCGATTTCGATTTTTTACATTTCTACAAATACGTGATTATGATTTCTGTACATGCTTGTTCATGTGAATAATTTCTACTATTACTAGATTACTTATGCTTATCTCGTATTTAACTATGCTATATGTTACTGTAGCATGATTGAAACTAAATTCTTTAATTCATCATCTTTATACGAACTACCACCTTCTTCAATAGTTTTTTTTGGCTTTTTCTGCAAGCCCTCGACCTCTTCTCCTTATCTTTGCCACCTCTTCACCACCTCTCATTATCCTTTTCACCACTGTCTCAACCTAATCTCTTCCCAATACTCCTGGAAGACCAATCTTCAAAGACATCTAGTGCATACTACCTGCCTTTACACCAGTCCTCAACATCTCCGATTAGCTTTTCGTTGTCGAATTTCAAGAAATAAGGCACCCACTATGGATCTAACAAAGATAACAATTTGATGAGTTTTTTTAGAAGATTTTTTAGCTTGGGACCCACCCTGAGGGTAATGTGGGAGGTGTTGTAGTATCATTTACAGAAGGGGAGGATGCATTTGAATTGTTATGGATTGATGAACTATGAGAATTCACTAGGGAAGCATCATAAGTCTTGGGTGATTTTGCGGTGATGCTAGGTCTATGTGATGGTCTAAGTAATTTGTATGGATTTGGAAAACTACATTTTAAAAGGATGCTGCTTGTTTAGTTTCAGAAGAAGCAACAATCTCTTGCAACAGTAGCTTTTGAATTCCATGATCGGTTTTGCCAACATTCCTATCAACAATAAAGAAAATGATTCCACTTAGTACATTATGGAAATAGTTAGAAAACAAAGCACAAAATTAATCAACATAAAAAACAAAATAATGATTTACTTGAGAAAATTTGAGTGAAACATCACCCACTGTAGAGAATAGATCTCAAGAATTTAATATAATGATGAAATGTCTAAATTCCTTAGATGAATTGGGTGTTAACGGTGTGCAATATGGAAAAGCTATGAAGACTTTACATGATTCTCCGCCATATAGGGATATTTTTATGAAGATGACAAATACAAGGAAGCTAGATTAGATTATGTCACTTTAGTTATATGTTCATGTTATTGCATATCGAATTCTTATTAATTTGGCAGTTTTATATTAAAAACTATTCCATAATTTGAACATTTTAAGTTAGTGTCTTATATGAATGTTTGACTTGTTGATTAAACCTTTTGATTTAATTTTTTATTAATTATTTAGTTTTGGCATTGTAGATACATGAATTTCTTATCAGATTTTGAATCAGATTCTGATGATGAACGAAAGAAGGTAATCATTATTTCTCTAACTGGGGGAGAGAACAAATATTTTCATTTATAAAAGCAACCATGTAAAACTTCTACTCGACCAAGTCATGATTGAATATTAGAACTTTTGAATATAAATCCTACAAGAACTTATGAAAACTCAAGAATGAGAAAGATAATCTTCTTGAGCTTAATTATGTGATGAGTTGAAGAGTTTATGAGGCTTAAAGGCAATAAGTCATTTTATTATGGAGGAACAAGTAACAATTTTTTTGATAACTATAGGGCATAATGATACAGCTAGAGTCAATATAGAACGCTTTCAACATTCAACCTAGAAAATTTTGAAGTACTTTCGTAAAATCTTATATGCAGTTAATTGTCTTGCAAAAGGAGTCATTACTCCACCATCTTTTACTAATACACCTCATGAGATTCAACATAATTTAAAATTCTTTCCATATTTTCAGGTACATCTATATACTTAATTACTGTTTTAATTATGTCCTTATGATTAATAATTATTTTAATATATTTTTAAATTTTTAGGATTGTACAGGAGCAATAGATGGTGCGTATAATAGATGGTATATATATTGATACACAAGTCCCGACTGATGAACAAATATCATACAGGGGTAAAAGAATTAATCAAACCCAGAATATTATGTATTGTTGATTATTTGAGATGCATTTTACATATGTAATGGTTGAATAGGAAGGTATTGCAAATGACTCTCAAGTTTTTTTAGAAACAGTAACAAATTAACGAATCAATTTCCTATGTCTCCACAGGGTATTATATTATTTTAAATAAACATAGTAATTATAATTCATTTTTAATATCTTTTTGTTAATATTATGTTCTTTATATGTTAGGTAAATTATATTTGGTTGATTCAGGATACACTAATATGCCTGAATTTCTTTCACCAAACCGAGGAGAAAGATATCATTTACGAGATTATAGAGGCAGAGGAAGACCTTAAGGTCCACAGAAATTATCTAACTATAGGCATTTTTTATTAAGAAATATTATTGAAAGATGTTTTGGTATTCTAAAAGCAAGATTCTTTATAGCTAAAAATATGCAGAGTAATGATATGAAGAAACGAAAATACATCATTATTGCTTGTTGTGTTTATATTACAATGTATGGACAAAGCGATGAATTATTTGACAGTTGTGCTGTAATTGAAGAACAAATTAGGAAAAGTGAAAATAAAGATGTAAGATCTCAATTGGAGTATAATATCATTTCAGCACAACTTCGATGTCTGTCTTGGAAGCAAAATAAACTTGCTAAACAAATGTGTAGTGATTATATTATTTCTAATTAATTTATGTTTTTTTTATACATAATAGTACTATTGTGTTTTCAAGAATTATAATAAGATGGATATCTTTTATTGATTAGAATGACTTAATGTAATATTCTAATTTATATAATTTTATTATAAACAATTAATGTGTAATTTTTAATTATATTTAATTTGAATATATTTTAATTTTAGCTATAATGATAAATAATTAATTTGAAAATATAATATATTATATTAAAATTATTAACATAAGAGCAATGTTGCGAATACCGTACCGGACTTGGTACCGGATTGGGCATTGGTACGGTACTGTACCGATATCGGTCAATACCGGGTACCGTTTCGGATAATTTTTTAAATTTATAAAATAGTCCCTGAAATTTTTAAAATTTACAAAATAGTCCATTATCATATTGTACAGTTGTGCTGTATATTTTTAAACCTGACTCCAAAAATCATAATAATAAATAATAATCACAATTAAAATAAATTAACAATAATTTTCAGATATTTCACATATAAATAATAAATTAATAATCACAATTTTTAAGAAAAAAGACAATCATCA
>JANZXR010000004.1:5730397-5744535 GCA_027575705.1 Erythroxylum echinodendron
TACCGACCGGTATTGACCGGTACCGACCGGTATTTACACCCGGTACCCAAAGGGTCGGTACCGTTCCGTTTTCCGACTGGTACGGTACCGTCCGGCCGGTACCGGCCGGTACGGAACGGTATTCAAAACAATGCATAAGAGTATAATTACAAAAAAATAGGAACAGGATGATAAAACCAAACATATTTTTATTTTTAGTTTTTTATTACAAATCTCAACTAAACAAGTTTTTTTTCATTTTTATATTATAAATCTCAACCAAACATGTTTTTGTTTTTTAATCAAAAATAAAAATAAAAAACAGAAAATGAAAAATAAAAAACCACTTACAACAAGCAAAAGTGGGACCAAGCGGCCCCAGGTAAAATGTTTTCTTGACAAAACATTTTTCCACCCCTAGTTTCTATGCCTTTTCTTTGTTGGAAAATTTGCATGTAGAATTGGACCACTTGATAAAGAGCACTTTGAAATAATCTTGGCTTCTGGTTCTAAATAAAGCTTCTGGATTTGCATGTACTTACGTATAGCTTGTATAAAATACGGAACAACTCTTCATGACACAGGTTTTCATATTCTAAATATTAATTGTTAGCACGCTCTTGAAGGTCATTAACTTGCTTTCAAATTCCTATATTTAAATCAGTTGAACCAGTAAACGTACCCAAAAAGAAAAACCAACAATCCAAATATCATAATTATATGAAAAATATGTTCTAACCGATAAGATGGATCAGTATACAGCATTTGCACCAAAATGATTTAGAAATAAAATAGATATTGTCTCTTTAAACAAACGAACACCCACTTGAGGCGACATATAATAAAACTCTCCCTTCTGTCAACTAATTTAAACATGGACGTGACAACCACTTGTTTAGACAATTTTCCTTTTCTGAAACTGGTTGTTCAATCACATAAAGTAGACTTCAGACTCTTGTTTCCTTGTCATGTAATCGAATTCATTCTTGCCTGTGTCATTTGCTTCAGGACAAGATGGATTTGCAGAATTGGCAACGGAAGGCTAATAAGCTCCCCAAGTGTTGTGCCCTCTTCGCAGAACCTTTTCACGTTCTCACAGTTACCCTTTTCAGCCTCTCAATCCCTCTTTCTTTTCTCCTACTTGCCAGACTCTCTTGTCACTACTCTATCGCAACAGACACGTCTGATCCTCAGCAATCATCTTCATCTTTCCTCTTCTCTTCAGCCCTTTACACCAATTCTGCAATTCTGTACCTTATTGTTTCCATTGTCGGCTTAGCGACACTTGTTCATAGTCTGACAGGTGGAATTTTTCTTCTATCCGATTCACCGAGTCGAACCTACAGGCCTTGTTTGCGCACTGCGTGGATAACGTTATGCATTTTGCAGTTCTGTGTTGGATCTGGGATTGAAGGAAGCATAGCTTTTGGAATTGAAGGTTACAGCTTTAGAAATGAAAGAAGTTTGCTAAGCAGAATCATATTTTTCTTGGGGTTACACGAGACTATGCTTCTTTGGTCTAGAGCTGTGGTCAAACCTGTAATTGATGACACTGTTTTCGGGGTGTCAACAGACGAAACATGGGTTCAGAGGGTGGCAATGGCTTTGGCTTTCGGTACCTTGTGGTGGTGTAGGTTAAGAGATGAAGTGGATTCTCTGGTTATCGTAGCTGGTGCAAAGATTGAACTGGTGACGCCCGTAAGTTTCTGGGATTTGATAGGTTGGTGGTTGTATTACCTGACAGTGACAATTGGGATGGTAAGAGTTGTTAAAGGCCTTATGTGGGTTGGTACGGTTTTACTTTGTAGAAGGGTACGTGATGAGAATTCTGGTGATCCTGAAGGGAATGAGGAAAAAGTCTAACTTTGTGGAGTCTTTCTTCAAATCCAGCCGGTTCACTAATCATCAATTTCTTGCTCTTAATATTGTTCATTTGCAGCCAAATGTCCCTAATTTTACTCTTTCTTAATTGTTGTAAACATCGGTTCAAGGTTTCAACATTTTTGAAATAAGTAGTATCGGCCAACATTGGCTGTCCCCGCCGTCTGACAGGGGACAAGATTACCATATTGTACCAAATATTATTCTTTTGTTACTCTAGGTGCTTAAGTTAATTATTGTTAACTTAGGACAAATCTCTCTTCGCCTATGCATTTATTAAAATTTATAGATAAAGGGAGATATTCTTAATTTTCTATCAATTGAATGTTGATGGTAAATCCTTTAAATAAAAATTAATATAAATTTAATATTACTAAGATAAGGTAGATTTGAGATATTTATCTTCGAGTTAAACGCAGAATCTAGAATCATGCTAACTTTATGTCATGGATTTCTAATTAATTAGATTCTAGGGCCAACTCACTATACTTACGAGGTTAGTATATAAAAAATGTCAAATTTCTTATAATTTTACTCATCCTAAAAATTACGTATTATTTTAAATTACCTAAAAATATTTTATAATATTAAAAATTTAAAAAGTGGAATTCTTTTTGTTATACATCCATCAAATTATTTTAATCGATACTATCAAATATTAAATTTAATTTTATTAAAATCTAATTCATCACATCTGTAACAATTAGTCATGCAACGATCTTAAACTTTTAATAAGAATTTCTAACATTTAAATAATTTAAAATAACAAAAATTTTTAAATAAATTAAATTATATAAAACATCCGTGTGTTTTTACCTTTAGTATGACTTGAAAGCCAAGTAATTCCCATTAGACGTCTAGAATAGTAAAGGATCCATGTGCAAACATTAGTACTCACTTGCCGTCGATATATAATTGTTTCCTGGTTGGATCGCTGTTTCTGCCTTGATGGAATCCTATTCAACTGTTATGCGTTTGTTTGTCTGACTGAAGTTGACCAAACTAATGTGGACTTCAAATTCATCTTTTGGCATTGATGCTTTTGTAGATTCTGTTTTCTTCTGGTTACATATACTTGTTGTGGACTTTCTGCAAGTGTTCGGTTAGTTTCTACCCAAAAGAGATCTTATGCTTACAAGCACATACATTAGCTCACAGTTTTGTCCCCCTTGAGCAATTGTTCGTGAATACTACTTCCTTTGTCGTTTGTTTAATCCTTTTCTGCGATATGACAAAGCCTATCTGTTATTTTGCATATAACGTTGAAGAAAGTGGAGAGGCAGGAAGAGCAACGAAACTCGTTGCCCTTGGATCAGGGCTTTGGTTGTTTCCAAACACCTGCACAACCATTGCAGGATCTTGCTATGCTTAACAATATTTCCGCACCTAGGGAATCATTACCAAGTTCAGTGATTCCATCATCTCAACAGTGAAGTAATTATAGGAACAAGTCCCGGATGATGGAACCGTAGAAATTGAGAGTTAGCAATGTTGTAACAAGTTCACGAACAGGAAGCCACTATTGATTATCAACGGAAGGGATCACGAGGATTGCTGGAGCAAGGTACAATACGATTTGCTCATCATAATAATGGCGATTTCTCCACAGTTCAGCACCCTTTCGATTACACTCTCAGTAGCGTTTCTGAAGAAGATACAAGGAGTGTGGAGAGTCCGCCTTCGTCTATCTGCTGCAGAGAAAGTTGGCAACCAACAATACGATAGCGCGAGCGGGCTGCTCTCAAATTGTGAAATGATGGCTTGTGATGAAGTTAAGTATGGATCATTCTTTCCTCGCTGTAAATCCCAAAGGACCTAGTAGTAGTTTAGCAAAAATATCCGGTTTGACCGCAGTTGATTGTAATTGTATCTATCATATACTTGATATAAAGCAACTTTATATAAAAAAATAAATACCAAATTAAACAGATCAGTACCGATATTTGTTAACGCAGTTCGGCACACCTTGTCGACGTTTGCAGGACTCTCATCCAGCTTAATACTTTCGCTAATGACAATAGTTTTATACAAGTCTTTACTGAGCCTATGGCACTAAACATTGACACTATCCCTCGTCCTAAACAACCTGTGAAAGAATTTCACATCTAATAGTACGACCACCTCGTACTAACCTCAACAGAAAATTTTCTCAAACAATGTTTAATGATAACAAAACAAAATAAACAACTTAAGTGATTAAAATAAATTGGAACAAAAATGAAAACAATTGAGATATAACGAAACAACTTCCTTATAATTTAACTCTTTCTAAGACGGATCTGAAAAATGTTCACCAATTAAAAAGCTTTAATCCACTACCCAGATAGCTTGAAGCTCTAATTGAAATCAACACCAATCAATTTACCGATCATCAACAAGAAAGCCACAAAGAAGAAATATGCCACCCACTGTAAATCAACTTCGTCTCTTACCACTCATCAGTGTAGCCAACATGAGACGACCCCTTTTAAGAATAAAGACCCAAGTAGCATCAAGAACTCAATTGGAAGTTAGCCCACCACACAGGTTTTTAGCAATTGAAAAGAAGGAACAACAACAGTACACCACCGTAGGTACACCTAGGAACAAGATACTCACATCATGCAAGTATTCTTCTTATTATAAAATTCTTTATATTCAAAGCTGTAGGCACATCCATATCTTTTAGAAGATTTTTTTTGTCCAAGTCAAACCTAATGTATCTTCTACCTTATCTTGATTTGAATTTGAAGTCTTTCATTATCTTGGAGATCTAATTATAAAAAAATTAAATAATAAGATATATACTATATATCTTAACAATCTCTTTTTTTTTGGCATTGTTTGTCACAAATATGAAACTTTCCTTAAATGAAACAATTGAACATATAATCCACATGAGAAAAAAACTCCCCCTTAATCCAACATCAAGTTCCAAAGAACATTTATCAAATTATTGAAGTTCAAGAAACATCCAAAGAAACAAAATGAACAATCATTTAATCATCCAAATTTTCCCCCTGGGACAAAAAGATGCCCAAAAGCAAGACTAATAGTTATGGAGATACCTTAAAATCTCCTCCTGAATTAAACAGTCACCAAAAACAATCTGATGTCTCCCCCTTAGGATAAAACAATGATAAAACAAGATTGCATTTAATGAGATCAATCTCAGCCAATAAAGAAGCATAAAAATTAATAGTAGGTGTAGAACATCAAGATGATAATTTACCACCATTCAAAACACTATCCAAAGTATCATTACTCACATAAAAGTCATCTGCATATGACCGATTAAATTTAGAAACCCCTAAAATGCATTCAAAGAATCATAATCAAACTTAATCAATCTCCTCGTCACATAAACCATATGAATCAAATTTCCCAAATGATATAGAGAGAAACCAAGATAAAACTTAAGAAAACCTAAATCATAAAAAATCTGAATCTTCCTATAGGTCTCCAATTAAGCATCAACATATTCTTAACTCCGCAAATTAAAATCAAAAAGCAATATTTTCAAACCTTCAAGAAGAGCCTCATTCTCACATCAAATTTACTATTCAACAAGTAAAGAAAAACTTAAACACACACCAATCAACTGAATCCTTAAAATACCCATAAATAAAAACTAAGAAAGCCTAGATGATAACTCCTTTGAATCCCCTTTTTTGTTTTTTTAATAAACAACATCAATATAAAAATTTTAAAGCACACAGTCCTTGTGCCCCTCAAAAAATTCAAATATGGTCTAATTACTTGTCACATTATCTCTGTCATCAAATGTTTGGTTGATTTCTTCTTCTAAAGCAACTGACTTATCTGCAGTCTGAACAGTTTCTTCAAAAGCAACAACTAAATGTGAATCTAAACAATTTCTTGTTTTTCCTTCATTATGTCTTTATGCTTGTAATTAACCCTTTCTAACCTAAGTATGTTTTGGTAACATAAGTTACCATTGGAAATTTAATGAAGAGTGTATGGTTTTTTGATTTTGACCCCTTTTAAACATCATTTGTAACAACTTGTAACATTGCAGTCTTATGTGTCTGATAATCCCGCAAAAATGACATGTAGGTATAAACGTCTAATTCTTCCTTGAGGTTTCTTCCTGGATAGATTTGGTTGCATTATTTTTCTCATCATTCACCTTAGAGCATTCACCTTTGTAGCCAATACCTTGAAGATCCCCTTTAATCTTACCAATTTCTAACAATTGTTCTAATTTTTCTATGCCTCCATTTATCATTCTTATTCCTTTTTCTGTACTGACCAATTTCAATTTTGTTTAACCAAGCTCATCTAATGTAGACAACAACTTCTCTAGATCTTGAATGATGTCTTTTATGAAGAGGTTTTCCTTCTTTAGCTTTTCATTTTTCTTGTATGTTTACACCTATTTTGAATACATTAATTCATAGGCTTCATAGATATCCTCCTTTTTTTCATTTAAACCACTTTCATCACTGTCATCATCTGAGATTGAGCTTTGAGTTGATTCGTCTACGTTTTTCCCAAAATTTGCTAATTTACTCACGTTTTCATCATCAGTTACTTCCTTCTAGGTTACTGTTAAGCAAGCAACTAGATTTTTGCTGTATAAAGTAACTAACGCAACACTATTCCCAACTTCTTCTTCACTGCTATGTTCACTTTCGGATTCATTCTTACTCCAAGTGCTCGTATAGGATTTCCCTTTTCTCTTCTTCAACGTGTAGCACATTCCACTTACACATATTAGAAGCCTTGACACTCATGACATTGAATTTTCTTCACTTTTCTTTCACCCTTTTAAGTTTTTCTTGTTGTTTGAAATTATTATTTGATAAACACCCACCGTTTTGCCTAAAATCGGATCTTTCCTTCTTCAATTTCTTCAACCACTTATTGAAATTTCTTGTCAATAACTCCATATCCTCATTCTCATTAGATTCATCTTCGAAGTCATTCATGGCTTTACCAATCTCGACTTGCAATGTCGATCCTGTGTTCCTCTCTTGTTTTCCCCTTAACAAATTCATCTCAAAATTGGTAAGAATTGCAATTACCTTATCCAATAACAATTCATTGATATCATGAGCTTCCCTAATTGTTGCAATTTTTGGTATGAACCTCAGAGGAAATAATCTCAATGTCTAGTTTCAGGTTATAGTATTTTTTCCTGAGTTGATGTACTTGGTTTGCTATGTCACGTAGTCTCTCATGGAAGTCTCTAATAGTTTCACTTTCTTCCATCCTCAACTCTTCAAATCTCATAGCCAACATCTGAAGTTTCGAAGCTATTATAGATTTTGATCCCTCATGTATAGTTTGTAAAGTGTCCTATGCTTCTTTCATCGATTCACAAGCTAATATCATAGTAAAGCGACCTTCATCAACTGCATTTGAGAATTTCTAAGCACTTTTTCTTCTTTAGCCCTTGTCAACTAAGATGCATCTTTAAGCATTGCTTCTCCCTTTTCATCATTCATCACTAGATATGTCCAGTCATTTAAAACCGAGTTCTATATTTTTTGTTCCTTGTGCCTGAATGAATACTTTCATCTATAATTTCCATATAGGATAATTTGAACCATCTAATAATGGTGACCTGATGATTGATGCCCTTTCTCTTATAGCCATAATTGTGGAATATAGATCTGCATCGATTTGATGTACCAAGTTTTGATTTGGTGACCCTCTCTGATACCAATTGTAAATCCCGAAGGACTTAGTAGTATTTTCATGAAAATCTTCGATTTGACTATAGTTGCTTGTAACTCTATCTGTCGATTGCTTGATATAAAGTAACTGTTATTTTTTTAGCACAAACAAAAACAAAAAATAAATACGAAATTAAACAGATCAACACTAATATTTGTTAACGCAGTTCAACACACCTTGTCTACATTTGCAATGCTCTCACCCAGCTTAATTCTTTCACTAATGACAATAGTTTTATATAAGGCTTTACTGAGCCAACACCACTCAACCCTTGATACTATCTCTCGTCCTCACAACCTGTGAAAGAATTTCACACCCAATAGTACGATCACCTCGTACTAACCTCAACAGAGGATTTTCTTAAACAATGTTTAATGATAACAAAACAAAATAAATAAATTCAAGTAATTAAAATAAATTGGAACAAAAACGAAAATACTTGAGATATAACAAAACAACTTCTTATAATTTAACTCATTGCAAGACTGATCCTTGAAGTTCCAATTAAAATCAGCAGTAATCAATTTACCAATCATCAATAAGAAAACCACAAAGAAGAAACACGCCACCCATGGTAAATCAACTTCGTCTCTTACCACTCATCATCGTGGACAACATAAGACGACCCTTCTAAGAATAAAGACCCAGGTAGCATCAAAAACCCAATTGGAAGTTAGCTTACCATACAATTTTTCGGCAATTGACAAGAAGGAACAGTAACAGTACACTACCATAGGTACACCCAAGAATAAGATACTCACATCATGCAAGTAGTCTTCTCAACATAGAATTCTTCATATTCACAACTGTAGGCACATCCATATCTTTTAGAAGATTTTTCTTTATCCAAGTCAAACCCAATGTGACAAGCCCTTATCTTGTAATGACTAGGCAACCTGCCCGACACTCCATGGTGGCTCTCCAGTCAATATTCAGCTAGAAAGTTCCTGTGAAGCTAAGTCTGTTATCCTTGTTAAGGAAAAGCTTCAATTCACAATAAGAAATGTAAATAATGAAGTTCTGTTTTTCAGTTTATTAAAAAATTTGGCATCACAACGTCTGCATTTTGATATCCTAAAAATTTCAAAGTCCTTTTAAAAGTTCAAAACACTTCTATTATCACATCAATTTCTCAACTCTAAATTGTGGACTTCAAATTCACTCACATGTAGTCTTAAATAGTTACATCAATAACTTTGAAAAGCTAAAACAAAATATTGCATTCTATTAAAAAAACTTTTTATACATATCCATTCTTTATACAAATGTACTTTCCAAAACATGTTCAAAGATACGCAATAGTTCTAAAACATATGTACAAGGCAAAATAAAGATGCCTACGCAGCAGTATTTGACAAAGTTGACTACTCGTGAGGTAGAGTCCCTATTATTGAAGCCCCTGAGTGTGGAACAGGGAGGTTTTATTTAAAAACAGAAAATAAAGGGTGAGCTAAACAAGTTCAGTGAGTATTATTGGTTTCCAATAAAAATATTTATACAAATATTAACCTCCATAAAAGAAAACAATTTCTTTTCTTTTCAAGTAATAACTAATATTCATACAAAACATATTCTTTTCTTTTTGTAAGATTAATGCATATGTAAAACAATATATATATTTTGTTAGATCAAGTTCTGCTTTTCTTGTAAAATATACAGCGACGATAATCAATACTTTCATGAGCTTTCTTTTTAAAATATAGCCTATCACTAATTTTCTTTTTCATATGATACCCTTAGGTGTAAAGCCATATAGTTGGTTTTGTATTGCTTATCTGTGCCTGGTTCACCTCTATATACCAATTATTGTGAAGTTTGTTCTGCATTATTTACCTATAACATTGCTATCACTACATATAAATTAGTAGTTATAGAGCTGGTTTTGTATTGCTTACCCGTAACAGTGCTAGCACAATATATACTCTAAACATGCAGAGGGGGATTCACAGGACACACTGGCAAATACAACACCACCCATGTTAGTTACAGATGGCCCCAAACATTGCCATGCACGTTAGGATGTACTTTGATCGATATAATCTTATGTATAAAGACCTAACGATGTATCATAGGTTAAACCGCAATTAATACATGAGCACGCCTCATTTCAATACCAATTCAAAACATATTCAAAATCCATTTTTATGCCAATTTAAAGCATATGCAAATTTCAATTCAATGCCAATTCAAAGCATATGTATATCTCATTAGTTTCCAAATGTATCCAAAACTCAATTCAATGCTAAATCAAAGCATATGTAAACCTCATTAAGATTAACTTTTAAATTCAAGTAGTAGCATCAATGGAATTATTCGTAAACATACTTTTCATATTAAGGTAAAAACCATCTTAACAAATCAATTTAAATACACACTCGCTATTTGTCGTTTATTGTTAACTACCCTCACATGTTCGGTGCTTTTCTTTTATTAGTCTCGAGTTTATGGTGACCAGAAAACTTTACTGTCTTACTCAGATATGAGTGAGACCCCTGAGGGGCCTCTAAATCCTGCCAAGTACATCCCTAACTTACCACCTTGTTTTACAAATTTTATGACAAAGGACGTAGCCAAAATCTTAGCATTTAGTAAGATTAAAATTCTGTTTTATTTTCATTTAACCATTAACAACCATTGAACAACGTCCATGATTTATACATACTGTCTTCTTTCCATTTAAATAACTTACATAGTATATACATTCTATTTTCCTTACATTAAACCATTAAACTATGTATAACATACATGTTGCCATCGAACAGTCATTAAGCCACATATATAGCATCTACATGCTGCTAATTAATAACCAGTGAACAACATAGATAAGATATGGATATACATATTGTTTTCCTCTCCATTTACCATGCTATTTTCTCTTCATCTAACTATGCAATCAGCTCAAACATTCACGCAATTTATAAGGAAATTCATGTTTTCAGCTTAAGAATTCGTATGACTAGCTAAAGAGGATGGACAAGAGTGATTTATCATACTAGAATTAGGTGGTAACGTGCTGTCTCTCTTTTCCCTGTATGTAGTTGGCGTTGGTGAAGGTACTGTCCACATTTGGAGGCTTAAACACATGCAGAAATTATTTCCTAAAGGAAATAACTTGAAAGATTTATGCGTAAAGGGAGCAGCTGCAATTAATATCAGGCTAAAAGCCTAATTGGGGCTTAACTTTGAGTTTGATCAGTTTGACACTTAAATTTGAAACCTGCTCAATGAAGGGCTAACATTTCACTAGTTTACTCAATTAAAGACTTTTTTGGACAAAAATTAGTATATATTTACACGCGTCATTACATGCAGGTCAATTAGTCTGTACATGTCACATTAATAGAACTAATTTATTATCCAGGCCAGGTGGAATTTAAGAAAATATTATTAATTTTGTTTAAATTTTGACTGATGTAAAAATATTCTTCAACCCTAAATCAACGGTTTTTTTGAACATGTGTTTCACCTTCTTTTTCTTCTCTCGATTGTGCCTTCACTCCAATCCCTGGATGCATTATCACTTAATGCATATGCCTTCACTCCAATCTCCCTTTTGTCTTCTTGGTAGTGTGAGTGTGAGATCTCTCTTTTGGCGATGGAGGTGATGGGTGATAAGGTTTTTGGAGATCTGAAACATACATGTGCTATGATTGAAGACCAAAGTAGGCAATGAGTCATGCTCCCTTCTAATTTTTGTATATAAATTTATGATGTTTTAATATTCATTTTATTCCTTTGCCCAACAATGTTACGTTTACGTAAATTATTTTATCTTCTTTAAATTGGTTTGATTATTGGGCTGAATAGTATGTAGACAATAATTATTTTTCAATTACAATTCTATTATACATTTATATATAAGATATGATCAAGCTTTCTTTTCCCCGTATACTTGCATTATACGTAGAATATGATTTATGTCACTTGGTTTAACTTCGTTAGTAGTTATCCATGTTTTGTTTTTATCTATCCAATGGGTTAAAGATAAAGTATGACATTCATGGGAGAGATGCAGATTATTAGGAGCAAACAAATTCAGTTATGTAGACATCATTTAGCTATCAATGGGTGCACAATCTTCATTATAGCATTGTGCTGTAATACTTAAGAATGAGCTCAAGTAGTAGTTCTTCAAGGTCATAGGGTTGATTAGAGGATTTAGTTTGTAGTTTTCTTGGTTGTAATTTTGTGTTGGGTTGGAATTTTTGAAATTTTCAACTTTAGCTATAGATGGACGTGTTCTAAGTTTGATATAAAGTCATACAAGCTGATTTCTTCAACTTACTTAGTTGAATGGAACTATGACAGAGAGGCTAAATATTTTGTAACTTGAAAGCACCTAAATGGACTTCATAGACTGATGAAAATCTAAGAAGAAGGTTTTATAGCTATCGACTCTTTTCGGTAATTTTGGTATATTTTTATATTATTTTAGCTAAATATGTTCATATATTTTGTTAACGAATTGTTGGTTTTTCTTTGATGGTGGAGTGAAAATGTTTGTGGATTTCATGAATGGAATGATCAAAGATTTTGTCCAAGGGTAAGACAGATTATTTTAGAGCTAAAAAACAGAGAGATGTTATATCATCAAAATAAGTTATTGAAGGCTGAAGTGATAGAGTTAAGAGAGAATGTAGTATATGTTTTGCAAGTTGAAAGGATTGTGAAAATGTGAAGTTGAAGAATGAGATAGTTGCCACGAGGACTAGTTATGAAATACATTCAACAAAGTGTTGGAAATAGTTTGCTTGTTTAAGCTTGTGTTTAGTAGTTTTGCTTATGTTTGATAGTCTAAATAATGAAGGCAAAAAAGGCAATAGTTTTACCTTTAAAGCCTTATCTAGAAATGGTTTCATGTATTAAAACAATGTGTAAATGTTCTTCACCTAACTTTATTTTGGAAGTTACAAAGTGTTAGATGTTTTAACATCTGTTGTATTACTAATTTGATGTTCTAGCCTAAACAGGTTTGATGTTTTACGTACTAGCCTAAACATTTTGATAGACTAGCATAAAGATGTTTGATGTTTCAACACTTGGTAAGGAAGATTAGTGACAAAATAGGATCTTTATTCAATGGAGATGGAGCATTGGTTAGTGGTCAAAAGGAGTTAAAAGAGGCAGAATTGACTACTCTAAAAAAATGTTATCTGTATTTTACCTTAAATCCAATGATTAACACAGTTGTTAAGTTGTTTTATATGTCATCAAATTATTGATGAGCAGACAAAGATGTTTAATAGACTATAATTGCAATTCTTTGTATTAACAATATACATGCTCTACCACTCATGAAATTCAACGAAAATGAAAAAACCTAAAAGAAATGCAATTCACACTAATTGGAATATAAAGGAAACCAACATTTTACTACAAAAAGCTGATCATCTCTTTCCAACCATAGATTTTAAACTTTCCATGAAAAATACAAAACATTGCAGAGAATTTGACAATTCCAACCAAGCTTCCATCCCCCTTCTATCACCCTCGATAACTCATTCATGATTCAACAAAAAGGAAAAAAACACACAAGAAATGCAATTCAAACTGAAATTAGTAGTCATTGTATTCATTGCTTAATAACATTAATCCAATCAAGATCCTAAAAATCTATTATTGTTCAGTTCACAAATATAACAACATTGTTCAGTTCACTAACAATTACAATTTAAGTTTACATTTTGTCCTTTCCTTTTGAAGATGTAGTTTGACTTTGTCGACTTGGATTCATATGTGCAGTAACAACTTCCTTCCTCTTTATTGATTTTTGCATAAGATTTAGTAGTCTCTAACTTCTCCTTCCATGCTATAGATAAAATGCAAATGTTTGTTAAGCTGTATGAAGTAATTAATGTTTAGTAAGAATGCAAATATTTAACACTTACATTTAGTATCTGCGACCCTATGGATTCATTTGTGTATACACCTATCCCTTCCATTTGTTTCTTGATCTTCCTATTTGTTTCTTGTCAAAGAGAAGAGTATGTGACAGGCCTTTTTTCCTGTAATTTTTGCTTGAGGATTTGGACTACATCTGCCAACTGTCAACATCCTCAATCTGCTTCCATCATCAGCAACATCATAACTAGATCCTCTTCTCCCTTTGGTTCGGTTCTTGGTGGTAGCTTTTGAAGATGTACAAATATTTTTTATTTTTGAAGCACCTCTAGGTGTTGGGAGAACAACTGAGGCTATTGCGTTTGTACTTCCCCATATATGAGCAATACTTGGGGTGTTGGCAGTACCTGAAACAGTTGTGGCACTAGCAGATACAGACACAGTAGTAGAGGCAGAGATAGAGGTAGAGGCAAAAGCAGAGGCTTTTGATCTTCTTTTACCTTTGTTTCCTCTTTTAATGTTGTAACATCCCCTCACTTATGGGAAAGGGCAATTTGGTCATTTTGAATGGGTTAGAATAATTGGAAGTGTTTCTAATATATTCATGCATTCATATATGCACATGAATAATAAATAGTGAATATTTACACATGAAATGTTTGTACATGCATACATGATATTTTCCTGGTTTTTAATTGTGATTAATTGAGCTAAATAGAAAAAGTGTCTTAAGTGATTGAAAATTGGAATTGGAG
>JANZXR010000004.1:5748565-5760761 GCA_027575705.1 Erythroxylum echinodendron
CAATTTACTTTTTGTTTACTTTTGTATTCTTTTGAGGCTCCTCAATGCCTTTTTTCCTAGTTGTTTTGGGCTTATTAAGCCTTTGTTTGAATTCTGGTGGCCTAATAGTTTCTTCATTGCTAATAGGCCAGTCCTTCATACTAGGTATCGGTTGAATTGCCTTCCCATATGCTTTCACATATTTAGTCTTTCATAATCAACGAGAAGTGTACTTTTCAATATTAACCCTACTGTCTCTAATAGAACATATGGCATGTGCACAAGGAATGCCAGAGAGGGTATATCTCCCATATGAACATTTTTTGTTATGAAGCCTCACCACATATCTGTTCTGGCTATGATCAATCTCATACCCTTCTTCTCCATTATGATGCACTGAACAATGCTGAGCAATCATAGCACTCTTTTCAATTATTTCCTATATTCTTAGCCCTAAATTACCTTTCCACTTGGCAGCCTCTTTCCTTTTTCTCACAATTCTTTTCATCAATTATCATCTAAGATGCTCAAATGACCCCTAAAATTGACATTTTCCTTGCTTCAACTAGAGTCTTATTGAAGGCCTCACATAAATTATTGTCGACCAACTCAATCATGGAATCTTCCCTCTGGAAAGCCCGACACCATTGCTGAACTGGTGCATAACTCTTAATATCTTCTGTTGCCCTTTGGTTGTTGGCTTTCATCTTATCCAAATTTTCTTCATATGCCCTTATTGTGAAGAATCTTGTAATTTTTCAAAGGTGCTCCTTCATCCCTTCCCCTTTATGTCCTTTTCTATGCCAATTAACATAAACATGTCTAGCACAAAACTTGTGCTCAACATCTAGACACAAATTGACAATGGCTCTATCGAGTCCTTACAATGGAAAACATAACCATTTGAATAAGCATGTGGATGGCATCTACATATATCATGATAGTTACACTCTCAATGAAAGTAAAAACAAGATTGATGTGAAACTTTTACCTTTTGTTGGTCAGTCATTATAGTCCAACTAATTCCAGAGCCCAAGTGAGGTAAATCTTCTTTTATCCTTTCAGTGAACCACTTCCATATGACTATCAAATCAAATTCAAACATTGCCCAAGTAATAGGAAACATTTGATTGTTTCTATCTCTTCCCACAGCATATAGAAGTTCACCTTTTAGTTTTGGTTTTCAACCAACATCCATCTAGGCTAAGAAAATGCCTGCATCCATGCCTAAACCCATGTTTAATAGCTTCTAAGCATACGTACATTCTTTCAAATACAGGTGGAGATGTTGGAATTGGTCGAGACATTGTCAATGTAACATTGCTTCCTAGGTTGGTCTGCCTAATCACTTCAGCATAAAACCAAAGCTTCACAAACTCTTCTTCAATGTTGTGTTAGATTGAAAACAAATGCATGCAAGATTTGGTTAAATGGTAGATTTCAAAACTTTTTTGAAATCAAAATGCAATGGAAATAACATAACCAAATCAACTTGTTTTAGCTATACATGATACGATATAAAGAAGATAATTTACATAAGAACAAGGTGGTAGAAATATATCTACTCCTTGCTACAGCTTTGACTCCTTGCTTTTGTATCCTCTCCAAATCGTTGCTATAGCTTTGACTCTTTTGTATCCTTTCCTTTGTCAACGTATTCTCTACTTGTTGTTGTATCCCTGATCAATCTGATCTCCTACTTATTCTTCTTAGATAACTTAGTTAACAAGAACCTTTGGTAGGAAAGGAGAAGTATTTTGAGGAGATTTTTCTTAGAAGAAAGAAGTCAAAAATGAGACTCTTTCATTTAAGCTTCGGCTATGCATACATGAAAGGCGAGAGTGAGTCAAAACAAAAAAGCAAGAATACTTCTTCCTCTCCTTGTCAATTTTGGTTATCATGAAAGAAATATTTGATGTACATCCAATGCATCACTTCATTCTTCAATCAATCATAAAGAAGCCAATAAATGAGACTCTTCTCATTTGTTTAAGATGGCTATATGAAAAGACCAATAACATAAATGAGACCTTCTTATTTTTGGTTATTGATGAAAGAAGGAAGAGAGAATACATCAAATGCACCTCTTCCTTTTTATAATGAAATAAATGCTAAAAGGTTACATTACATGCCATCATTAAAAGACAACCATTAAACCATTTAATGATAAGATCATTACTCCATTTAATGATGATAAAGCATGATAAAAACTATCTTTAATTTAGCAATTCAATGCTAAATGTGAAGCTGCACATTTAGGTATAAAAAAACCAAAATATGCCCTGCACATTTAGGTATAAAAACCCGAAATATGCCCTCCTTCTTTCTTTAATAACTTTGTTTAAATTTAGTTAATCTAATTAATCAAATCAAACCAAAGTCAAGCACAATATTAAATGATCATTTGGGCTTCTAATTAAATTAAGCCTAAAATTCAATCATGGGCTTTAAAACCTCTATTTATATTTCTTACTTTGCTTGATAACCTTCTTAGAAGCCAATTGGGGAATCTAATTAGACTTATATAATTCAAGCTCCAATAACCTGGAATTTAATCTCATTAGAATTAATTCCAGCTTATTAACCAAATGTCATTCCACTAAAGACTATTGGTTGAATTCTTGAATTACTAAATATTATGAGGTTTTAAATAAGATGTCCAATTGTAAACTTTAGTATGAAACATATTAAAGCCATCCACTCAATAAAGGGTAAAATTAACACACAAGATTTCATTTTGGTGTTGAGACTTGATAGGAAGCTAGTCCATCAAACTATTTGCACTAGTTTAATCACCAAACTCTGTAAAAACATCTAAAAGTGTTGATTTCACTATAAACTCTTTATTTGAGTGAATGTTCCCTGATAAATGTTTCAATTAATAATTCCAACATACAGACATTGGATTGATACTCTGTACAAATCCATTCCGATCATATCAAGAATTATCATGACAAATATATGAGTTCACCACTCATTAAGATTGTGGATCACAATAACAGAATGCTAAAGTGTATGTTTTAAGATTAAAGTAATGGCCCACTTTATTCTTTAACACATACTTGATTCCAGATTCATTTAATAATGCCATTATCGATAGTCAACTACTATCATAATATGAAACTCATCATTCCCTTGAAGTAAACTCTTTTACTTAAACGGAGGTAAATCGCAACACTACAGTCTAAACCATAATCAAGCAAACAATTTGATTATTCAACAGTGAATCAACTAATTTAGATTCTAATAATATACTTGCTTCCTATACATTTCCATATATATGTATATTACTTACAAAAGAATCTTGGTACCTTATGACTAGATATATAATGCTCATACAAATAAAACCAAACTCTTTTGTTTTATTAATAACAAATATTTTCATTACAAAAGTAACTAGAAGAAAATTAAGTTAT
This sequence comes from Erythroxylum echinodendron, assembly GCA_027575705.1. Classification (NCBI taxonomy): domain Eukaryota; kingdom Viridiplantae; phylum Streptophyta; class Magnoliopsida; order Malpighiales; family Erythroxylaceae; genus Erythroxylum; species Erythroxylum echinodendron. The sequence goes on from JANZXR010000004.1 coordinate 5,751,961, forward strand.
ATGTAAATACATTTGCTTTCCAGGGCACTATATTTACATAATTCCAATATATTGATCACAACACTATTTATTTATTTTTCTTTGCTCTTCTCACCATACTATGGACACTTTAACACCTAAACAATCCTTAACATAAAATTTTATATCTTCATTCTTCATAAATGGCTCCCTTTTAAGCTTATCCTTCAACAAGTCAGCTAAGATACTAGTGTTTATCCTAGGATTTGTATTTACCCTATTAAAGTCATGATTGTTCCTGAATTTCCTAACTTGAAACGAATACAACTTTCTATCAAATGCTCCGTATATATACCAAAGGCAGTTCTCAGTCCTACATTAACCTTGAATAGAATTAGGCTTATTTTTGGTAAACATGACAGCCCTCTTTGTTTTAAAGGACGACAAACTCACTGCACGCTTAAATTACAAATGATTAAGAAAAATCATCCCTAATTCAATGTAAGACTTAGTTGCATTTTTATTATAAGCTGAGTATTTCCTTTTCCTCCTAGTAGCATCATCTACCATATCTTCTACATCATTAACAAGTTCTCCATATTCGTCACTATCATAATATTCAGACAAAACTACCTTATCTTCATCATTTGCATCACCTGCATCAGCTTCATTTGGTCCATTGTCTTTGTTCAGATCATTACCTTCATCTTCTTACTCTAAATCCTCTTCAACATCTTCATCTGGACCATTCCCTTCATCTCTATGCTCTAAATCATCTTTAACATCTTCATCTGGACCATTACTTTCATCTCCTTGCTCTTCATCCTCTTCAACCTCTATATTTATATCATCTTCATTCTCCATATCTGCATCATTTTCATTCTCCACATTTGGCACATTGTCTACATTACCTCCAACTACATTCTTAACATCCTCAGCATTATCTTCAACTACATTACCTTCATTAACCTCATTACAATCATCCTCAATCACTTCAATAGGGGTATTCACAACATGTTCAATATAAATATCAATATCACCCGTACCCATCATCTAACTAACCATATCTAACACACTAGCATCATCTTGTACAACTATCAAAACATTACATAGTTTAAAACTAGGCATAAGATAAATTAAAACTAGGTATAAGATAAAATATCTTCTTTACCTTGTTATACCCACTTCTTTTACATACATCAATCAGTTCAAAATAGCTCAGCAAGTTAGGATCAAATTCAATTTCATTCACAAAACCATCCTCATACATAACATTATCACCCATATTAACAAAACAACCAGCATGGTGAACTTGCAGAGTTACTTTATCAAATGTCATTATGCCAAACTAAAAAAATAACTCCAAGAAAACGAAAACACTTAATTAGAATGTTGAAAGGAAACATTAAAGTGAAAGTTAAAACTTCAAGCCTAGCGCAACACATGATGCTTAACATATTCATAATAATTCCATCAACCAACTTATTAAGTTCTAATGGTTTATTATAGCTCACTGTTTAAATGCAATCCCTATTCAATTCAATTGTTATATCAACATTAACTTACTAGTAATTAGAGTCTTTTAGATTTAAGTTACTGCTAGAATAACAAAATTAGAACTTTATATTATCATCAATGATATTCAGATTATTGCAAACAACAACATAAAAACAATACATCAGTTGCAATTAAACAAATACACACTCATATGATAAATAGTCCCACTAGTAAAGCAAAAAGGATGTAAGAGGGCAACAGAACTAAAAGCGTCAAATTAAGATTTTGTTAGACCAAATGATTTTCTATTGTGCTTTGATTGGTAGGAAATATAAATTTTTCTACCAATCAGAGCACAAAAGAAAACCAGTTGGTTTTAGTAGTTACCCATTCTGCAACTGACCATCTTTAGTAGAAGATGAAAACTAGTACCAGTTTGCTTCTACCCATCTCTTTCATACTGTCTTCCTCAGACGACACTAACCTCAGACTTCTTTTTACCACTCCAACCACTTCTCTAACCTCAGACCTTGTTGAATCAAATGTTTAACACTCTTAAGTCTAATGACTAATACTTTAATTATAGGACTTACCTTAGTTTCAAGAGATGATGCATGAATCAAGTAAGACAACTCCTTCAATGAAGAGTGGAGCACAAATCAGAGGATGTTGAAGATTCGTCAACCAACCAATACAACCTCTTCAACGAGCAATAAATTACGAATCTATAGAGGGAAACCTTTGGTGAAGATGCGTGAACCAAGCAAGACAACCCTTGCACGAAGACTCGAGTGAAATGGTCGAAGGTGAAGATGCGTCAGAGAGAAGTGACAATAGGATTTAGGGTTTTCTATAAATATTTGATTTCGCTATTTTTACTTTATGAAATTTATAGAATTAATGTAAATTCACAAAATTTTAGGTTAAAACTTAAAACCTTTTACTCTTTTATACGTGGCATTTTTTAAGGGTAATGGTGCCATGTTATTTAATGTAACAATGCGTGTAAACATGCCCTAACTTTCAACCGAAAAAGTCTTTAATTGACTAGACTCGTAAAATGTACAAAAAGCAGATGTGTCCTTACTAGCATCAATTTGTACTAAAAGTTTGTCCTTCGGAAGATAGTTATATAAACTTGGTAGATCCTTACATAATCCTTTGACAATACGTACTGCATTTACGTCTTATGGATTTCAAGTCCGTTGGTTTTTGGTGCTGCATTTGAACTGTAATTGTTTTCTTTCTTGTGCAAGATTCTTAAAGAATCCTTGATCAAATATATAATTTAAAAGACCTGAAAATTGTTGTACTTGAGTTCTGCTTTGTAATTTATCAAGAAATTATTGTACTCGTACTAGAATATTTGGTTGGAGCTTCAAAATCCATTATTAAATTATATTCCTAAATATTCAATATTTTGTTGACCTAGTTTGGCTTGTCTACGACTTAGAATCAATCCTTTCTCTTTACATCTTGTAAGAACAATTTTAAGTTTTGTCAGATGATCTTCTTTATCTTGATTGGAAAAAATGATAACATCATCTATATAAGCTAATGCAAAAGTCTCTAAACCTTTTAAATTATTATCCATAAATCTTTGATAAATACTTAGTGCTTGTTTTAATCTAAATGGTAATACATTCCACTGATAATGTTTTTGTGGAGGACATGTAAATGCTGTTAAAGGTTTAGTATTTTTATGTAATCTAAGTTGCTAGTAACCTGATTTGGCGTCTAATGTTGAAAACCATTTATTGCCTTTTAATTTATTGATGATCTAATCTTTTCTATGTAGTTTATATGCATCGCTAATAGTGGCTTCATTTAATTGTCTATAATTAATGATCATTCTTCTTTTGCCTCGTTTTTGTTCTGAATGACTATTGACGTAAAATGTTGGTGCTGAATGATTACTTCTACTTAAGGAGATTAAACCTTTTTCTAATAATTCAAAGCATTCAGTAATAAATTCTTGTACATCTTGCTGAGCATAAGGGATGTTATTTTTAATATTTATTTCTTGTGTGGGATTTTTTAACTTCATTTCAATAAATTGATTATTTGTGTTTTTGAGTGGATCTAAAGGGTGTTCGCCACAAACTTAATCCAATAGTGTTTCAATTTCGGTTTGTAAGTGTAAATTGTTTTGCAAGAAAAATTGTAATTGACTTATTTTTTTGCGTATTAGTTTTAAAGTCTGATAATAGGTAGTATGGTAAGTATGAACGTTGAGAATAATTGATTTTTGATTTAAGGAATTTATTTTTGGTGTTTTTAATGTAATATAATGTAAGTATGGACAAAATAGATTATATAGTTTTAAGAAATTATTACCTAAAATAATGGGTAATCCTGATTCATGTTGTTAAATCGAAGGTACTATAAAGGTATAATTTTCAATTATTATATTATTATAATAACTTACATACCAAATATTTTTAATACTTCCATCTACTATACGAATTTGTAATGGTTTTTGCAATTTTTTCCAATTATTTAATAATGTTTTAGTTGCTATACATATAGTAGCTCCTATATAAATAGATGCATTAACTTGTTTATTATGTATTTGTATCTGAATGAATGTAGTATTGCAGTTTTTTTGATGATTCTGAGTTTAGAGACTCTGATTCATGATAATATAAAGTATTAATGGTTGAGTTGGTTTCATAATCTGATTCTATAGGTTCTAATTGATATTGAAAAGCATAATTTAATAAATTAATTTTGTCTTTATACGTAGAATCTTTAGCTTTTCCTTTGGTACATTCATTTGCATAATGTTCTTCTTCCTTACAGAGCCAACATCTACACTGTTTTTTCTTTTGTGGACAGTATTGTTGTTTTGATTTAAATTTTCTATATGCCTTTCGTCTAAATAATTTTTTATAGCTTGTAAACGGTTTGTTATAAAATTTTCTTTCGGGTTTTTTTCCATCGATATTGTTTAAATTTTGGATGTTTAATTCTTTTAATTTTTTGAGAAGATAGATTACATCCATATTGTTGTGGTACTTCTGTATTTTTTGAACAACATAATTGTTTTTTGGTATGTCTTAATGTCTTATGTAATTTAGCTTCTAAACATTTATGTGCTAAAACTTCTTTTGTAATAGTTATTGCTCCTCCTAAATTGTATGCTACTAAATTAGTTGCTAGTTTTTTAAGAAAGACTTCATCTGCTGTTTTATTAATAGGATATGGTAATTTTTGAATAAAGACTAATATGTACGTTTCTTGTTCAGTTCTTGTTAATTTATAATAATATTTTTTGAATTAACATATTTATTCTTATAAATAGCATATATCACAGATACTAACATTATTAAGATGCCACAAAGCATTTTTTTCTTTCTTCATTTTCTATTTCCTGCTTATATGAAGCTATATCTTTACCGATAAATTCTTCATAAATCTTATTTGTTATGATTTGAAAAGCATGTATAGGTTCTATTGCGTTAAGAAAGTTAGTAGTATTTTTTATCCTTTCTTCACTATCTAATAAGAAATTTTGGACTATTCCAGTAGTCTTCTATGTAATAAAATTCCATAATAAACTAATAGTAGTTAATCCTTCAAAAGGTTTTTCTAATTAGATAACTAATTCTAATTTATTTGACCATTTTAGTAGTAATTTTTCTGGTGATATTACATAGTCTAGATTTAAAATTCCATCGGGGCCAAGTTGTACATGCTTGGGTATATATTTTGTCGAAAATTTTCGTATTTTATGATCCCTTCTATAATAGCCATATCTATTTAAATCATCAAATGTAGGTTTAGTTTCCCATTGATAATTTATTTGCTGTTTTTTTTTCCTTTTTCGTTTTTCACCTCGTTTACTTAATTCAGGTTGATCTTGTAAAGTATTATGTTGATCCATAAAAATTTCTTGATCTTATTCATATCCATAAATAATCTCATCTTGATATGTGATTGGTTTAACCAATTCAGTTTTGGAAGTTAATGTTAATTTATTAACTAATAGTGTTATTTCTTCTAGCTGGATCTTAATATCTCTTTCAATGCCAATTGATGACCCACCTAAGCATGACTTCCAATGGGATTTAGTCAACCAGTTCAATTTACAATGCCTTAAAGGGGTATACCAGCAGTGTATTCACATCACTACTGAATCTCTTCTTAAGGTAAATTACAAGGGAATCAACGTCTTAATGACATCAGCATACAAATCAGCCATAATACCAAAAGCCCTACAACTAATTCATCAGTTTGTATAACCATTTTCTACACTTGATGGAATCTTCTCAGAATTATCCACCCAATGGAAATATGCATTGTGTCACTAGTTAAAATTATATGATCACCATAGGTGTCAATATTGCCCATCCAACTCTGCCGATACTATTGAAGAAAGCATCTCCAAAGGTGTTATCATTGAAGAAGAAGCCTAGCTAGAAAACAAGAGCAATTATATAAACATGTCAGCCACCAATACAATCTGGACAGTAATCAAGACAAGTATCAAAAGAAAAGAAGAAATGATGTAAAGTTTGTTGGCCAACAGACAAAAGCATCAGCTTTAAGACTTTGTTAGTTTTTTCTTTAGACTGATAACTTTAGTTGTCAGTCACTTTTTCCTTTTCAGTCTATATAAGACCACGTATGTAGTTTGAGATATAAAATAAACTCATCTCTTTCTCTAAAATTACCTCTCGCTCACTCTCCTTTAGCCTCAGGATTGGCGTTTAAGAGATCAGGAGCAAAACAGGTAATTAGTTAAATAATGTTTTTGTTTCATCAACCAACAATTCATACACTGCTAACATTTATCAATATAATTATTCTCAGTATTAGATACATTCAATCATGTATATTTATGCTTACAATTAGTTTCATTATACTTAGCATACCTTATGAACATATATTTCATAGTTTTATTCACTATATTTATATTTATGAATTTAATTCTTTATTATGTTAATATCTATAGATAAAATCTTCCACCCTAATATAGATTACAATATTCTTTGCTAATATTTTCTTTTACAGATATGAGTATTAGAACCAATTGTTGCATTTGTAGAACTGTATACACATGCCTAAACTTATCTACTGAAAAAACTAAAGTTACCAAACAACTCATCAAGTATTTCAAAGAACGATATCAACATCTCTTCTTTAACTATCCATCGTCTCCTTAACTAGCTGAAGAAGTCCTACTATGTATAGAATATAGATCGTTGTCGAAATCAGACCTCTATTTATGATGAAGAAATGAAAGAATTGAAAGCATTACATCAACAATTTAACACACACTATCAGCAAGAGCATTTGGAACTAGCCTTCAATCAAGCATGAACTTCAACTAACTCTTAGAATATCCAGTTAGTAATGAATAATCAGTGCAATATTTGTAATGAAATAAATAATCATATTAATTACATTACAACTCTCATTAATCAATACAAATATGAAGTTGCATATTACGAACAAAGATTCAATTATTTACAATTTGTAAATATACATCCAAATGGACCTAAACCCATAAAAAAATAATTACATATAGCCCGGAATTTTTCTTAATTTTATCAAATATAACTAAATTTCTTAAATACTTAATTACAAGATCACATACAACTAACCATCAAGCAATATAAATGATTGGTATTATTACAGAAGATAATTATGAACAAATAATTAATATTAATATATTAGACATCGATAATTTAGACTTAATTGAAGCAAAAGGAATCTTTCATATATCAACATTATTATCTTAGGAAAAACAAAAACAAATAGCTAAAACCAAGTTAAATCTAAAAATAGGACAAGATATAAAATATCATCCTTTTTAGAACCTTTGGAATAGATAGAATATTATCTATTATGGAAAAATAATTCATGAAACTCCTATCAAAATAGATCAATGCAATGGACATATTAAATTAAGTCTGATTGATCAAGAACAGATTTATAGACAATTATTAAAAATTCCTGAAAATAAAAGAAATAAAATTGGATATATTCATTTCTCTACTATTCAAATATTATTAAAATTCACTTTTCAAGAATGAATTGATTCACCTATTAGACTAGCTATAATAGATGAACGATTAACTGAATTAAATGAACAAGTAATTGGAGTAATCAATGGAAATTTAGCATACGAAAAACTTAAATTTAATACAAGATTAAAAATAAGACTCCTATTACAATCACACAATTTAAATGAAAAAATTACTATAGCATATAAATTCTATAGAAATAATTTAATGATTGAAGGACAATATTCATTTTCTATCACTTATCAAATTAGTTATGCTTTAACTAACTCCCAGCATGGTATAGAATTTAAAAATACTGATAGAATCTATATGGACTAATTATTTAATGATGTAGATAAAATTGGCATCAATTTAAAAACATCAGTGAGAGAATTACCTGATATTAGTTATCCCATCCAATTGTCTAGATTATCACTATCACACAATAGAAATAACCAATCAATAATTGTTAAAATTACAATCCTGTAGATTAACCAGACCTATTAGATTTACAAAACCAGGAATAGAAAACCATTAATTATTACTGATCCTAAAATAGTTAATAAGGATTAATTAGAGAAAGAACAAAGTATAGAAAAAGATATTAATAATATTAAAACACAACTAAAAGAATTAGGAGAACTAAAAGTACAAGTTGAAGGTCAAATAGAAGAACTAAGACAAAAACAAATAACCTTAGTATAGTTAATTCTAATACTTTTAATAGAAAATCAAAATACAAAAGAATTAACAATAGTAATTGATCAAATCGAACAAAAAGTAAATAAAATACTAACGACTGTAAAAGTGGTATCATAGCCTTGTCAGGAAAAAAGAAATTACTTTAGTTAAATCATGGAAAATTTAGAAAATCCAGAATACTCAATTGAAGTTACTAATCATTTAGAAAATCATGTAGAAAACATTGAAAGAGATATTAAGATCCAGCTAGAAGAAATAACACAATTAGTTAATAAAATAACATTACCTTCCAAAATTGAATTAGTTTAACCAATCACAGATCAATATAAGATTATTTATGGATATGAATCAGATCAAGAAATTTTTATGGATCAACATAATACTTCACAAGATCAACTTGAATCAAGAAAACAAGGTGAAAAATGAAAAAGGAAAAAAGAACAGCAAACAAATTATCATTGGGAAACTAAACCTGCATTTGATGATTTAAATAGATATGGCTATTATAGAAGGGATTATAAAATACGAAAATTTTTGACAGAATATACACGCAAACATGTAAAACTTGGCCCCGATGGAATTTTAAATCTAGACTGTGTAATATCACCAGAAAAATTACTACTAGAATGGTCA
>JANZXR010000004.1:5760861-5816154 GCA_027575705.1 Erythroxylum echinodendron
TAAAAGAATACCTCATAATATATTATTAATAAGTTAGAATGTCAATACTAAAGTCACATATGAACATTGGCCTAGGGATTAGAAGATTCTTACCAATCAGAGCATAATAGAAAAGCAGTTGGTCCTATCAGCTACCCATTCTGCAACTTCTTTAAAATATTTCGTACTTGAAGTTTTCTATTATTTTCTTTGGCATCTGAAGTTCTGCTAGGATTTGATAGTGATTCAAGTTGAATGCTTCTGACCATTTTCGGTAGAAGGTGAAACTAATACCAGTTTGTTTTTATCCATCTCATTCATATTATCTTCCTCATACTACTCTGACCTTTGTAGTTTCTGCTTTTTACTGCTTTAACCTTAGACTTCTCTAACCTCAGACCTCTCTATCCTCAGAATCAAATGTTTTACCGCTCTTATATCTAATGGTTAATACTTAATTCTAGGACTTACCTTATTTTCAAGAGATAATGCGTGAGTTTCAAGAGATGATGCGTGAACCAGGCAAGCCAACCCCTTCAATGAAGACTAGAGCGTGGATCGGGGGATGGTAAAGATGCGTCAACCAAGGAACACGACCCCTTCAACGAAGGATAAAGCATAGATCTGACGATTTTTTTGATGCGTGAACCAGGCAAGACAACCCTTGCATGAAGACCGAACCGGATTGGTCGATGGTGAGGATGTAGCAGAGAGGGGAGAGACGATGGGATTTTAAGATTTTCTATAACTTTTAGGTTTCTCTTTTTTTTACATTACTAAATTTACATAATTTAGGAAATTTACATAATTTTAGGGTTAAAACTTAAAACCTTTTACTCTTTTATACATGGCATTTAAAAAAAGGGTAATGGTGTCACGTTGTTGCACGTAACGAAGCGTGTAAAAACGTCTTAATTTGCTTCCAAAAAAGTCTTAAATTGAGCAAAGTCGTGAAATTTTAGATCTTCTATAAGCAAGTTTCAAGTTTAAGTCCCAAACTGATGAAACTAAAAAAAAGCTAAGCCCCAATTTGGGCTTTTATACATTAATATCATCAATGTTGGTCCAAAGGATAAGTGAAGCTTCGGTGGAATGAAGGTGGAGCAGCTCCTCCATCATTCTTATATAAGCTACACATTGTTGGAAGCTGTCCAACACGTTGTAAAGTTTATTTCCAACTGCTATCCATTATTTTAATTCTCACCATATTTGTTTAATTAAGCCATTAACTTCTTGTATCATCGATGGTAATTCTTGTATCCCACATATACCAAGTTGTTTTCATTTTTGTCTCACCAAAATGACACACGTCCATACCGTATATTAGTCTCACTTATAATGAATTTTATGTCCCTTACATCGACTCCTTCATAAATGTGGCAATATAAGATTTTCATGCATTCTTGTTCCAAAATAATGAAAAGTTCTTCATGTATATGATAGCTACTACTTAAGGCTCATTCACATGTACATGTATTATTTCTTGTCCAAAATAATTAAGTGACTTAAGAAAAATTTGTCAATTTCGATAGAAGTTTCATGTCCACTTATTAACTTGTTGTACCTAAACATATCAACATGTAAGTTAGATCAATTTACTTTAAGTATTCATAACTATGACTGGTTCTCTCACCCTTGGTTTACTTGTTTTATGTCTTTATATTTCAACCCAAAAATGCTTCAAGTTTTCTCCACATAATTTAAAACAAGATCATTCTTGATCTATTGTAAATCTATCCAATTGAATTTATTTTTAGTCCATTTTCATATTAATCAACTGTAATATTTTTCGATTATCATTTGACTTTAATACTTGTCATTTGAGGTTAGGTTCCTAATTCACCTCCTAGCAAAAATAAAATTTACATTCTCCCGAAAACATCATTCACACGAAATGAAATTTTATAGACATGAAAAGAAAAGTTTAGAGTTTTACAAAATATATCTTCTACCTTATTTTGATTTGAATTTAAAGTCTTTCATTATTTTAGAGATCTAATTATCAAAAATATCAAAATTAAATAATAAAATATATTTCATATATTTTAACACTTGTCATTCAAAAACTCCAGTGGTTTACAGCTCACAACTCACCTGTCCAAAACCATAGTTGAAAATGTTGGCTACGGGAGGAAGCTACACTTAATCGACCACGAAATTGGAAGGGGGTTCAGTGGACGGGACGCCCTTAATGCAAGCCCTTGCTAGTCGTTAGCGTAATCTTCTTAAACACCTTAAGTCATTTGAGTCGTGAGGACTACTTGGAAGAGACCGGTAAAGCGTCGCAGATTCATTAAACCTCCGTTCAAGGTAGTATGTACTTCAAGTCTAAACGACATCGACGACGACCTGTTCGAAATTGCATCCGACAAATCCGTTGTTGTCTTTTCTGACAAGAAACTCGGGGCAATGATCTGAGATCATGATGGTCTACAGAATTTAACGAGGGTACTTCAAAACCTGATCCCTTCTTCAGTGGTGGTATGCGAAGTTGATGCCAGTCACATCTCACCAACTTTTGTGGATCGTTTCATTGAAGCCCTGTTTTATTTCAGCGTATATTTTGATTGTCTGGAGATTTGCTTAGACGAAAAGTTTGAGCATAAATCGACAATTGAGGCCATCTTCTCTTACGGGATAAGGAACATCGTGACAACCGATGGTGAGGACAGTGATGGGAGATTAGCATAGAATCCAATTCTATATATTAGTCAAATAAAAATAAACCTTTTTTATTTGATTTTTTAAAATAGTGATCTTTTAAAAATTTTATAACATAATTAATACATGAACATAATAATAAAATCATATTTTATTGAATAGTTTGATTATTTTCTTGAAATTTTATATGAATCATTTTTAAAATTACTTCATCGCATATTCGTATACATGTCCAACCTCAATATTGAAAGAACCCTTTTAAGGAATTAACTCCTTTAGAACCTATGTCAATTTATAATAGAATTTGAACCTTTTACTAATTTAATTAAAATATAACTTTAATTTCAGTTAAACTTTAACAAGAATTATAACTAATTTTAGTTAAATATCAATTGGGTTTATGTAAAATTTAATATCTCATATTAATCCTTATTTATTAAATATCTTATATTTAATCATAAAGTTTCTCAAATATTTCAATCAAATCTATCTTGACTAAATTAACTTTCTCTCATCAATCGTTCTTTATATGTGGTCCAAGGTTCTTAAATATGTTAACAATAGATATAAATTATAGCCTCAAACCATATTTATGATTAAATAAATTGAATAGTTTTAATTTATCTTTAATTTTTTTAATTAGCTAATTTATATCTATAAATTAAGATCAGCGTTGCTCGAAGTCTACCAACGCTTCATGATCACTCAAATAATAACAATGTCAAATTACTTGCAATTATCTTTTTTGTGCATGATTTTTTTCGTATAATTCAATATTTTCATAACATAATGTTTCAATTAGAGACACGTCATATAATTAATGTGTACTTTGTTTAAGTTCGATCATATTAGTTCTCTAACATTAGTAAATTATTATATTAATGACATTTCAAAAATATTTTCAATTTTTATTATACTTTGGCTAAGTATTTTCTGAATCAATACTAATTAATAATAACATAACATTCTCCCTAATCATTTCGGATGATAAAACTTATATTGATCCCTTAACTATCTCCGTATAGTTTTTGTTATATTTAATAACTATCGATTAAGCTACCCTTAACAAGAAAAAGTCATAATTAGTAACAAAATATAGCAAGCTTTATATATGAGATACTATAGAGATCTCAAGTCAAGTAATCACTTATTCAATCATCAAAATAATAATTTTCATAGATATACAAGTATTGTTCCAAATGAAATTGTCATATTATGTCAATTCGTTGAACTTATTATCGAACATGCACCTATATGTTTATTTAAGTATCTCTAGACTTTAGATTATGAGATTGACTACTTTTTTTCACAAGGAAGAAATATAACATGTACTAATATTTGACAGTCTATTAAAGTCCTTCTTAATAAAATAATGACTACAAATAATTTAGGGATAATACATAAATACAATATGAAGCTCATAATTTCATTTGCAATGTACATAGACTTTACCTTATACATCAACTAAAAGAACAAATATATATAAGATAAAGGATGCCTTTAAATAATTACATACTATTTTCTAAAAAGTTCATCAAAATTCTTTCCTATCTTATGACATTCTTTATTTTTTATTTGAGATTCTGGAAGTCTTCTCACAATTTAATTGGTGAATTTCAAAATGTATATTGCTTTTACAAAATCATAAAGTTAATTTATAAGTAAAAAATACAACATTATAATTTTATACTAAGGGCTAGAATCTTTTTCAAAAAAAAACTTATAGAACTCATACTATAATTAAATAATTAATGATATTTTTATAAATTATTTCATTATCAATGACCTTTACTTAAACTTAATGTTCCTTTTCAAAATCATCAAGTTTTCAATTTATATGAACAAAATGCCTAAACAAATTATAATATTATGAAAATTTATGTCAATGGTTAAGTATGAAATCTTTTAAAGTTACAAAAATTGGCTTAATTTAGCATATGTTCACTTTATCCATAAAAACAATAATATGGTATGTGTCATGTGCTGAACCTGTACTAAGTTTATGAAGGACTGTCACCTAAAAGTAAAAGCTATACTTCTAAGCTCACAACTAAGGTGATGCTACCTATCTATTATTAAGTTTTCCTAAAATCATAAATATTAAAACTTTCAATAAAATATCTTCCTCTTAACTATGAAGTAAAGATCAATTCTTTTAACTTAAATTCAAAGTAATAAACATTATAATAATTTTCAAAAAATATTAAAAACAAAGAAACTACATATCTAATAAACAATATGATCCATCTAATTTAGCGTAAACCCATCATATATTCATAAGCTCCTCTTCCATTGGCTCCTCATATGAAATGCACAAGTTAAGTAGTACGTTTTCAGATAGGAAAAATAAAAAATTATAATAAAATCATCTCCAAAATTCAGTACATGTGTGAAAAACTATAATATTATGCCTAAATGATACTATCAACCACTCTAACATACCTGTTAAGGAAAGAAATCATACCAATACAACATTTCAATAAAATTAGACCGAATACAAATTAATGGTGCTAACTAACACCTAATCATATACCTATCTAAGATAGGCACTGACTGATTCGTCTCAAATAATGGAATGATAGCTAGCCTATTTCAGTGCCAATTAATCCACCCTGACCAATAAATTAGTACTTACCTCAATTTAGCACTAGCTAATTCACCTTGGCTAATGAATGGTACTTGCTTTATTTTTGTGCTAGTTATAAGCCCTAACCAACCATACTTGTTAATATATCACATAAAATTGCATAACATTACCCTTTAGGGTCTCAAATCCATAAAACACATATATAAAGAGGCATTCAACAATACATAAATTCCACAATTATTTACGAGCAATTATAAACCTACAACGAAACCTAATAATTGCCTAATTATAAAAGTGTTGAGGTTTAAAACTTAAATTAAAAAGATAATTTTGTTTAAGTAAATAATGAGTACAAAGTACTAAAAAAGATGAAAAATTAAAAGGTTTTCATTTTTTCTAGCTGGTATTTTTGATTATGTATTTGTCTTCCTATATTGTGATGTTGGTATGTTTATACAATTCTCTTAACCTCTTAAATTCAACCACCCCAAACAGTTCCCTTGTAACAACTTAACATCTAAATATCTCCATTCCTGGCCATGTCTTGACTAATCACCTACCAATGCACCATTGTTTTTTAAAGCACACATTAATTATGTTTTAACTATCCTGAATCTCAAATCCTGGACTTCCTTACTAATTCTTGTTCCTAAGAATTTTTTAACAATCTAGTTGACTTTTGGAAAGCCTAATAATTCAACCTTTTCATTTTTAGTCCAAAATGGACCAAATTCCACTCAAGCTATCAACAATTGTCCCTACATACCTTTAGTTGAAAAAACCAAATATATGATATTGAAGACTTTTTAGACTTCTGCAAAAATGATTTTTAAGGTTGTTGATTAAATTCAGATGCATTTACAATTGCAACCGATGGAAACAAATCTTCATCTATCAATATGGTGTCATCAGATTCAGCAAACATTAAAATTCCCTTATTAATTTGATCTTGAATAATGTTCTTGAATCCCTAGCATGAATTTATAGGGTGACTCTGTGTATTGTCGTACTTATAGTAATTCCTCCTTGAAATTTAATTCCTCCTTGAAATCTCTTCTTTTATAGGAATGATGTGTTCTGATGGCAAAGTAATAAACGTCTCATACAATAAGAAATCAAAATTTTCCTCCATCATAGAGATATAAAAATTGTGTTGCATATAAGTATTTAGTGCTTGTATATTCCTTTTGGTTTCGAGTGATTTTCGTTCTAAAGGAGGAAAAATATAAGTTCCAAGGATATTGATCTTAGCCACTGCTGAATCACGTTGGCTTATTTCTATAAAATAAGTATTAACTGAATTCTTTTTTCGATGTCCTACTTCTCTAAAAATCTCTTCACACTCAGATACTTCTACTGCTAACTCATAAAAGTCACAAATTCCACTTTTTTTTTTTGAAGTTCAATATCCTCTAATCTAATTCCATATACTCAATCTTTGGGAGTGTAATTTGACATCAAATTCTCTTTCTCCTAAATTGAGCAATGAATATATCTAGGTTCTCGCTACTTTTTTTAGTAACTCTAAGCAACTCAGATATACTAACTTTAGGTTCTGTTCAAAAAACTGAGTATGAAGCAGTCTTTTCATTTCTACCACAAAAGAACAAAATTCTTAGGCTACAAAACATATTAGGCCGTACTTGTCAAAGAATTTGGAAACAATCTAAGCTTGACATTGTTAAAATTTTCACAATTAGCAATTTACCATACTAAATAGTGAATCCAGAAATATACTAGATAGTAAAATAACCATCTTCACTAGAAAACAAAGTAAACTCAAGAATTCTATAACTATAGGGGTAATAATTCTCATGGTCAATATACTCTGGATAAAGCTTATTAAAATTTTAGGTCTCAATCTATCTCAAGCCAAGCCCATACTGAATAGCTTCTCCAACAACTTCTATAGCAACTTTAAACCTCATCTATTGAGGAGCAATAATAGGGGCATGATTGTGGTTTACAACCAAAAGGTTCCTCCTAAGTTATATTTGATCCATTAGCTTCAACTAAAAAACCAAATCCTTGTCTTCCAAGAGTTTGAGGCATATCCATCTATCCACCATTTCTAGAATTTGTGCACAAATGTGTAACAGGAATATACTCTTTTTTATGAGGAAGAACATACACTTCATCCATAAAGGGAGAAACTAGCAGATGACTACACTTACTAACTTTTATCATATTTGGTGCAATATATACCCCCTAAGCCCTTCAAACTATGTCTTATTAGAGAAAGAGAATTATCCCTAGCAACCTATACCAAAGCGGTAAAAATGTTTTCTATCTTCTCATTTCAACATCCTTAATGCTTTAGTCATAGAGGCCAAATTGGATATCAAATATGAAATATCAATTGTATAAAGATCATTTTTTGTTGATAGATGTGTTAATTTTGATTTCTAACTAACTGGAAGCTTAGTTGAAGGTAATGTTGCCTTCTCAAAATTTTCAATCATTTGAGATACAAAACCTTTATTTCTTACTACAGTAGGGACTTCTTCATCTAAGGCTACAGTCAAAACAACTTCTCTTTTAGTCTTCATATGTGGCATCGTGTTCCCACTTAATATGTTAAATTATTGATAACATTTTACAATAAACCCAAAATTTGAGTGTGCTAGGGAGGAATTTTAAAAAAATGTGCCTGAATTTTAACATTGATATAAGTGGGCTTTGGAAAACTTAAAGAATATAATTCTAACTTACCGAATTTCCTAATGCTAAAAAGCGTTAGGGTTTAAAACTTAAATTATCTTTAAGTAAAGGATAAGTACAAATTGCTAAGAAAGTTGAAACAACGATAAGGCTTTTTTTGTCTAGGTAGTGTTTATGATTGTGTATGCGACCTCTTATTTTATGATACTAATATGTTTATACGACCCTCTTATATTCAACCAGCTCAAATAGTTTCCCCGTAACTGCTTAATCTCTAACTATATCCCAATTGTGGCCATTTCATAAATAACTGCCTACCAATACACCATTGTTTTTTAAAGAACACGCTAACTATGTTTTAATCATCTTGACTCCCAAATCCTAGACTTCTTCACTAATTCTTTTGCCTAGTGGGACAATGATGCCATGCACAAAGAATGGAAAAGAAGTGGTTTTGCCTTTATTTTTAGAGGAAAAAATTTCTAACTATATTAGGAAATAAAGGCTTTGTATCTTAAATGATTGAAATTTAGAGAAGGTAACATTACCTTTGGGTAAGTCTTTAGCTGGAAATAATTTGAAATTATCGTAGATTTTAACAACAAGTGATGTTGTTTATGTAAATGATATTTTAGTATTGAAATCCAATTCGTCCTTTACAGTTTAAGCAATTAAGATGTTGACAAAGAAAATAGAAAAATTTTATGTGCTTTGGTACAAGTCAATGGGTAGATTCTCTTTCTTTAGCAAAACAAATTTTTGATAAACTCGAGGGACAGATTGCACCAGATGCAATGCAAGTTGTTAGAGAAGATATTCAAAAGTTTTATAGGCCTAGCTTGAGATTGATTGGCACCTCAAAATTCCATAAGCCTTATTTGGAGTGTATTGACCATGAGAATCCTTATTCCTATAACTATAAAATTCCTAAGTTGCCTTTGTTTTTTCGGTGAAGATGGCCAATCAACTATGAAGCATATTACTAAATTCAGTATTTAATGCAGTGAATTGGCTAATTATGAAAATTTCAACAACTTCAAGCTTAAACTATTTCCAAATTCTTTGATAGGTAGGATTTTTCCTAGTATACTTTGTTGTCCAGGAATTCTTTCTTTTTGTAGGAAGAAATGGAAAGACCGTTTTCATACTTAATTTGAATCTAAAGTCAGTATAGTTGAGTTTTCTAGAATTAATTAGAAAAGAGGTGAGAATGCAAACAAGTTCACTACTTAGTTTAGGTGAATGAGGAGCAAATGCCTGGAGCTTGTGTTTGCCCTGCTTTAGAATAAAAATCACTTGAAGCCAGAAGGAAAGTAAAATCATTAATTACTAAGATGCAAGACACTTTTGATATATCTAAGATGAAGGAATTTTTTATTTTTTTATTACAAGAGAAGTTTATTACTTTGCTATTAGAACTCAAGATTCCTACAAAGGAAGAGATTCAAGGGAATAACTACTGTAAGTACAATAATATATGGAGTCACCATATAAATTCATGCTAGAGATTCAACAATATTATTCACTATTGAATTAATATGGAAGTTATGTTATTTACCAAATCTGATCAGACCATGTTAATAGATGAAAATCCATTTCCATTGGTTACAACTGTTAATACACTTAAATTTGATCAACAACCTTAAACTTATTTTTTAAAAAGTATAAAATGTCTTCAATATTATATATTTGGTTTACTTAATCAAACATATGTTGGGGCAATTATAGTTTGAGTAGAATTTAGCCCATTTGGCCATAAAATGAAAGGTCTTAGTTGTTAGGATTTCTAGAAGTCAACTAGATTATTTAGGAAATTCTTGGGTATGAGAATTAGTGAGGAAGTCCGAGGTAGGCAATTAGTCAAGAAGTGGCTTTGATTAGGAGATAGTTAGAAGCTAAGTGGTTATAGGGAACTATTGGGGGTGGTTAAATCTAAGAGGGTTATATAATACACCAGCATCATAAAATAGGAGGATGTATACATAATCAAATGCACTACCTAGACAAAAAAAAATCATTGTTTCATCTTTCTTGGCACTTTGTGCCCATCTTTTACTTAAATAAAATTAGCTTTTTAATTTAGGTTTTAATCGCTAACATTCTTTAGCATTAGGCAATTTGATAACTTAGAATTATATTCTTTAAGTGTTTTAAAGCCCACTTATATCACTGCTAGAAGTCATACACATTTTTGGGAGAATTTCTCCCTAGAATCCTTCAATTCTAGGTTGGATGTAAAAAGTGATCAACAAGTGGTTTCAATATAATATAGCTTCTCTATGTTTGACAAGCATGTCACAAATTATTGTGTGTCCCATATGATATGCTATTGTATGATTACTTAACCTTAAGGCGATTTTATGTCAAAGTTGTTTATATGTGATATTGTATGGATGCATACATATCAAAGTTAAATTTCATCCAAAAATCATTAGAATTTGTTTTGTTTCATGCTTATGAAAAATGAAAAGTTTAGTAATAAACTTACCCTTTCTGTCAGTATAGTAATCAAGATATATGCTATTATGTAATGAATAGTTGCACTCTAAACATTATTAACTCAAAATATTGCTTTCAGCTTTTTTTTTTCCTCAGTTAACATCTTATATAGCACTTTATTGTTACAAGGAACTCTCAATCAAAGGTGCCTTAGCTTGCATATATACTTGTATATGTGTATGTTCTTAAATATGTCAATTGTTATTTACTTGCCATTTATATTGTTATAATGACTCAATATGAAAGCTGGAAGTTATATTATGATGGATACCTTAAGAAAGATCCTAAGTTGAGTTATGAGGGTGGGTCGTCAAGTTATTTTGATAAAATTGATCTTGATTTTGTTAGTTATATCCAAATTTGTTAGATAAAGAAGGAACTTAGATACTTATAGGTTAACGAGGCCTATTTTAGAGTTCCTGTTAGATTCAATAAATCTTTAAGGTCAATTAAATTTAAAGAAAGTAGCATTAGGTTAATTAATATTTTAAAACATTTGGGATAATTAAGTTGTATCTTACACATAAGATTATCATTTCAATTATGGCTCTAGAAGTTTTGACTATAATAGGTAATGTTAAGGATTTGGGCTCATATGAGGATGTTGTGCATAATGATAACATTAATGTAAATATTGTTAAAGAAAAGAGTAGTAATAATAGGGATGTGGGATCTTAAGGAAATGAAGTTAAAGGTGATAATAAAGTTAAAGGTGATAATGAAGCTAAAGGTAATAATGAAGTTGAAGGTAAAGATGATAACAAAGTTGAAAGAGCATAATATACATTTGATGTTTCAATTCCGAAATGCCACCAACCAATGGAAATTTACTCTAGTAAGTGTAAAAATTTCATTAATAGTGATGACTATCATAGTGGAGAAAAAGTGAGTCTAAGCATGTTAGATTTGAATTCATTGAAGGGTGCAAGAGAAAATTGTATATAGGTTAAGTAAAGACGTATGTTTCAAATCAAGGCATATATGTCTGAGTATACATATTTCACAAAAAGAAAGCCTAAAATGGTATCAGTAAAGTTTTTGGCTAGAAATTTCTAGGATAGAATTCTAGAGAAGCTTAGCACTACCACTACGAAGATGGTTGAAGAATGCAGAGAAAAGTTTAACACATTTGATATTCTACTATATGCAGGGTTACTAAGAGGAGGTTACGAAAGGAGAGAGCATTAGGCTATGCTTATGAATATTCCAAGCTGTAAGGTTATACCCAGGAGTTAAAGCATAGTAATCTAGAATCAACAATGGAATTGCAATTATCAAAGAATCAAGTAACCTTATAGTCTAGTTTAAGAGGTTATTCACTTTTTTTGTAGCAATGAAAGAAAGATGCTTGAAAACTAAATTTCAAGGGCAACTAATTAATTCGATTAGAAGCAGTAGAGTTGGAGGCATGCATCTTATAGCATAAGCAGTTGTTGAAGTTCAAAATCCTAACTTGTAGAGTTGGTTCATTTCACTATTATAAGTTTACTTGGAGTTGGAACATGGAGATGAAGTCACAATCATTTTTGACAAGTAAAAGGTACATAATTGTAGACTTGTGTTTTTTTAATTATTTTATTTTTATATATATGTTATTTTATTCCATTATGTGATAGATGTATAACTTATGCATCCAAAGATTAATAAGATTTGTTAAGAAGTCTCTTCTAAATGTATATCACATAATATATCTAGATATATTTACCATAATTAACATAGACAATAGAGTGGTAAAGACTTAAGGAGACAATTATGGGTAAGTTTAGGGTCTACTTATGTCAAGAACTTAAATGAGAAATTAATATAGAGTTTTTCTATATTACTTAAATATCTATAAGAGAGTTGGGCTAGGTCATACCAATCATTTTAGTTAAAATTTCTGATTGTTGATAATAATATGTGCAAGAGCTTCAACGAATAAATCCTACCAACAAGAGACATAATAGTTAATAGTATGCCAAAAACCATAAGGAAAATGGTGACGAAGAAACATATTGAATGGAGGGTATGTGTATATGCATGGAAATCAAATATTGTACCTGTAATTGTGAAGTAGCTAGAAAAAAATGGAGGAAATTTAATGCAATATGGAGTGCATACGAGATTAATAAAGTGGATAGAAAACATATTTTGAGACTAAAAAGGGATAATTATTGCAACTGCAGAGCATGAGACCTATACGATGACCTATATAATCATGCTATTAGGGTTATCATTCACTCCAACAAAAAATTAGAGGCATATGTCAATGATTTATATAAAAAAAGCATCTTTTGAAGAGTCCATGATCAAGTCTTACAACCTATTAAGGGAGTGAACTTTTGTCCACTGAATGATTATGAGCAAATACATCCACCAGTTAAGAGGGTAATGTTAGGAAGGCCAAAAATGGCAAGAAAGAGAGATAAACATAAAGTAAAAATAGTAATAAGTGTAATCAAGGTTTCGTAAAAAGGTCAAGCATAAAAATATAGAAAATGTGGTGCTTTTAAATACAAAGGTAGAAAATATAATTTAACAAGAGCTAATGAACTACATATCAATATAAGTGATTAATAATCTTTTATCTTTTTAATTTTTACACAATTATCAATGTTAATGTTATACGTACTATTTTCTAGGTTGAAACAAATTTAACTAAAGGGCATTATATTAGAGAATTGATACAAATAAGTGCAAAATCATAACTTAATGATTTTTATAATTTTATATCTTACAAATTACAATGCTACTCATTTGACGTAAATTATATTCAACAAACCCAGATTTAAAGTAACATGTTAGGTACTGAGGAATGTCATCCTAATCAACAAAGCATCAATATAAGTTATATTCATATTAGACTCATATGCATTTTCACTAACAGGTTGGTTTATAGGTTGTCAATTATGCAAATATTATTTAAAGGAAATATGGATAAGTCAATCTAAAATCTTTTAAATTGTCATTTGAACTAAGAGATCTTAGGTTTAAGAGTAAGTCTAGCATCACTTCAAGACAATTATAAGCTACTGTAAGTAAAGAATAGCAACAATTAGGACTATTAACCACCAAGTTAACAAACTAAATAATTGATATAGTGTATCATTGTATTTCAACCTATGACAAATGATTTGGTGTATTTTGTAACCAAATCATATAATTGCTACTTAAACTAAATGAACATTATTAATTTGCTTAGAGGTTGTATATATATGATAAATTCATGAGAAGTATCTATGTATGATAGATCTTATATGCAAGGATAAATGATGTTTCTGTATCCAGCGATGTATTGGCTATCTAACTAATGTATGTTTTTACCAAATTATGAGTTTTAACATATTACATTTAACTATACTTGTCTTTTAATAGCAAAACAATGTTGAATAAAATTTAGCACATAATTTTATATCTCCATTCAATAATGAAAAGCATAATTATATTCACATTATCCATGCTAAAATTTTACAACCATATAAAAAATGAGTAATGAAACAAAAATTGAAATAAAGCATACAATTATATGAATAATATCACCTCAACTATTTTTTCTCTCTAGCCAAAATTTTAAATGTCTTGCATCATAATTTTTAATTGTTCATCATGTTCCTTTGTTTGATATATTTAGTGCAAATATATCTTTTCTTAATTTTTAAATTACATATACAACTCTCTCAAGAAATTGCTTAACGCACCATTGGAAAAAATTCATGATTACTAATAGGGTAATTAGGACATCTTAAAAATCTTCTTCTTGAATTAATACCTCTCTTTAATGTTCTTAATAAAGCATTTAACCCACAAAAGTGAATCACTTTATTAACATTATTATGATTAGGGTTGTTAGATATTTAGAATTCCACCTGTGAAATTATATTAAGAGTTCCACATCATTATGTTCAATCAACAACAAAATTATTTTAAACATAACAAAAATTGACCTTTTTAAGAACATGCACAAAGCTTTATCATTTTATTTAACATGGGAACGCATGGAGTGTTTCCTCAACCTTTTTTCTCAATATATCAAATTGTTAGTGAACATGCACAAGTCTACAATTAAACTTCTTTCTCTACATGTTAATTATAGGAACCTTTCTAAAAAGTATATTTCTAAGAACCAATACTGCTACCCCACTTAATAAGTTATTTCACTTCTATACACTAATAGATGGCCTAAGTAATTTGATATGAATACTTACCGTACATGGAGTAATTATTTGAAAATAAAATTTTGAAATATTAGCACTTAATAATTGAACAAGATAAAACTCATTGAAATTGTTCATCATATTTACGTTGGAAAACGAAAAGCTCTAAGCAAGTAAATTAATTAACTTAGAATCATAATATGAGGATAGTCCCTTGTCGTGCAATGCATTAGCCTATATAGAAACCCAAAGATCTTAACTTTAACACAAAAAGGCACTACTCAAAGCCTAGGAGTTCTTTAGCTAATATGGCTAGATCTAACCTCCTTAAATTATACTATATTCTTAAAAAAATTATCAACAAGAAGAGTTGAATTATCATAATATAGATTCTAACTTACAACCAAGCCATTTGTCTATCATAGCATTTTTAAGAGTGAAATTATGAAAATATAAAATAAAGTAGTTCCTTTTGGCATAATTAAGTACATGCTAAAATCAGAGTACATCTTAATCTTACAAGAAATAAATGATGCGCAATACAAAATTAAGTTATATATATATGTATATTAACTATACTTCAAAAAAAGATTATAAGAAATAACCAAACTTCTTTTCCACTTCACCTCCTTTAATTTGCACAAACTATAATCAAGATCATTCTAATTACTTAATCCATTAAATTATAATCCAGGTCACTCAAATTCATAATAAAAGGCAATGAAGAAAATTTTATAAAACGAACTAAAAACAAGTTGCCACCTCCTTATGAATATAGTTACTACCTCCATACAAGTACTCAATTAATCAAATACATAGAATATTCATCCAAACCAAATATGATACTGATGGGCATTTAATCATCATTAAACTGGAAATGGTTAACATGTAAAAATAGCCAAATTAAACAATGTAATGGTGTGGAGGATACCTTCGTTAGAGCAGAAGTTCCACTACATTTTGTCAGAGGAGAACTCACATCAAACCTAGGAAAAAAGCAGCCAAGCATCAAGGATGGGGAGAAGTGTCGAGGAATGTTAAAAAACCAAAATAACAATAGGTAAAAGAGGGATTAGGGATTTGAATATAAACTAGAGAAGAAGACACGAAATTTGGGAGGATGAGGAAGGTGTCATCTGGTTTCATCCAAACAAAAACATAAACGGTATCGTCATAAGTATTTAAAACAAAAAGAGCAAGTTGCTAAGAACAACTTGCGTGCAACTTGTATACAAGCTGTCACATTGGACAGCTTACATGCAAGCTGCAGCTTTGACAGCCGCAGCTTGTAATATGCAAGCTGTGGTAAAGGGTGGTGGAGGGTCTGTGCAAAGACCCTCCCTCCCTCTTTCATATGAGTGTTCTTATACATGTATATGTGGTAGTATTTAAAGTCTTATGTGAGAGTGTGATTTTGTGTATTTTTTAGGAAACATTTTTCCTAAAAAGGTGAGTGACAAAAAAAGGAGGATATTATCCTATGGATAGTAAATTTGGGAAACAACTTGTATGTGAGTGCCACTATTTTGTTGTATTAATTTTCATTCTATGTACTTTTTATTTTCATTAGTGAAAGTTTTATTCGGAATTTGGCCCGTAGATATAGTCCAAATCAGAGGGTGAATTACGTTAAATTTTTACGTGTTATTTTCTTGCTTATTTTACCTGTGGGATTTAATTCGTACATTTTCCCAACAAATAGTATCAAAGCAGGTTCGGTTCTGTGTCAAAGCATTTCTCGTCACAGATGGAGGCAAAAATAAGCAAGAAGATTAGCCTAAATGGCTCCAACTACCATATATGGAAGAACAAGATGAAAGATCTCCTGTTCGTCATAAAATTTTGTTGACCTGTGTTTACCACAACAAAACCCGAAAATAAATCGGATGATGAGTGAGCGTTTGAGCATGAGTAGGTATGTAGTTTTATTTTGCAATTTGTTGAAGATAATGTGTATAATCATATCTACAATGAGACTCATACACGGACATTGTGGAAGAAGCTTGAGGAGTTGTATGCCTCAAAAATTGGTAACAATAATTTATTTTATCTGAAAAAATTAGTATAGATAAATTATTGAGAAGGTAACTCTGTAACAGCTCATTTGAATGAATTTCAGGGGATCGTGGATTAATTATTAGGAATGGGCATAAAGTTTGATGATAAAGTACTTGCCCTTTTCATGCTTACCTCTTTTCCAAAGTCTTGGGAGACTTTGAAGATTTCAATCACCAATTTTGTAGTTGATGGTGTTGTTAACATGGAATTTGTAAAAAGTGGAATTCTGAATGAAGAGATGAGACAGAGATCACAGAGTTTGGCTCTTCAACACAAACAGAAGTTCTAGCCATAGGTTTTCGGGGGAGGAGCAAATCTAGAGGTCTAAATTTCAGAGATAAAAGTAGAGAAAGATCAAATAAATATGCAAACATTGAGTGCCATCACTGCAAAAAGAAGGGTTACATCAAAAGGTTCTGTCAAAAGTTCAAATAAGTCAAGAAAGATGATAACAGTGATGATGAAAACGCATCGACATCTACCAACATTGATGACTTTCACATCGTCTTATATGATAATGATGTGAATAGTGCATCCTGTGAGTTTAACTGGATAAGTGAAAGTGGTGCCACGATTTATGCCACATCATATAAAGAACTCTTCCCATCATATATAGAAGAAGATTTTGGTGTCATTAAAATAGGAAATAACAGTTTAGCCAAAATCACCGGAAAAGGTGATATTTACTTGGAGACAGATAATGGTATGAGACTGCTTTTGAAAGATGTCAGACATGTTCTTGATCTTTGCCTAAATCTAATCTTAGTTGGCATACTTGATGATGAAGGTTTTGCAACACTTTCAAAAATGAAAAATGGAAACTTACTAAAGGCTCCTTGGTAATCACCAAAGGTAAGAAGTACTCAAAATTGTATGTGATGCAGACAAAGGTCTCCAATAATGTTGTGAATCCAGTGGAGAAAGAATATGCAATTAAATTGTGCCACCTGAGACTCGGTCATATGAGTGAGAAGGGGATGACTCAATTGATGAAAAAGAATGGATTATTTGGAGTTATCCAGGTACATTTAAAAAAGTGTGCTTATTGTTTTGCAGGAAAGCAAAATAGAGTTGCTTTCAAAAGTTCCCCTCCTTCTAGAATGAAGAATATGTTGGATTTGGTAAACTAAAATTTATGTGGGCCAATGCCAAATTCACTAAGTAATGCTCAATACTTTGTGAATTTCATTGATGACCATTTTAGGAAGATGTGGGTATACACATTAAAGACTAAAGATAAAGTGCTAGTTGTTTTCAAGCAAATTCATGCCTCAGTTGAAAGACAAACTGGGAAGAAGTTGAAATGCATTCTAACAAACAATGGTAGAGAGTACATTGGACCATTTGACGTCTATTGCAAAGAGCATGGTATTCAACATTAGACTACTCCTCCTAAGACACCAAAATTGAATGGTTTAGCTGAGAGGATGAACAGGAATTTGATGTAGAGAGTTAGATGCCTACTCTCACATACAAAGTTGCCTAAGACAATTTAGAGTGAGGCTTTATTCATAAAAATTTATGTATTGAATCGCTCACCATGCATTCCTTTACAGTCTGATGTTCTGGAGAAAGTATGGTCAAGAAATGATGTTTCCTATGATCATCTAAAGGATTTTAGTTGCAAAGCTTATGTTCATATTCCTAAAGATGAGAGATCCAAGCTTGACATCAAGACTCACCAGTGTATATTTATTGGTTATGGAGAAGATCAATTCGGTTATCAATTTTATGATCCAATTCAGAAGAAGTTGATTTGGAGTTGTGATGCTATATTTGTCAAAGATCAAACCATTTAAGATCTTAACAAAGTGAAAATGGATGTTCCAAGAACTAATGGTGACCCAGTGGATTTAGAGTTAATTCATCCAAAAATGGTGCCAAGACAATTCGGAGATCAAATTGAAAATTTCCAGCCGAATGTATTTGATGATGATACTCCCATTCAAAATCAATCTGATGAAGATTATGATGAAGATGATGTCCAAAATCAACCACTAGTACCAAAGACTGCTCAGGTTCCAATAAGGAGATCTAAGCAAGTAAGACAAGCCACTACTAGATACTCCAGTTATCAGTATATGTTACTTACTGATGAGGAAAAACCTGAGAATTTTCAAGAAGCTATAATAGATGAACATAAGATGGATTGGTTTGAAGCCATACAAGATGAGGTGAAGTCCTTGCATTAGAATAAAACTTTTAAGCTGATGAAGTTTCCAAAAAGCAAGAAAGCTTTGAAAAATAAATGGGTGTTTAAGATTAAGCATGATGAACACAATCCTTATCCAATATTCAAAGCTAGATTGGTTGTTAAAGGATTTAACCAAAGAAAGGTATTTATTTTGACAAGATATTTTTAACAGTTGTTAAAATGACATTCATCCATATAGTGCTTAGTTTAGCAGCAAGTCTAGACTTAGAAATTGAGCAATTAGATGTCAAGATAACTTTTCTTTATGCATATTTGAAAGAAGAGATATATATAGAGCAGCTAGAGGGTTTCAAGGAAAAAGGAAAAGAGGACTATGTGTCTAAATTGATGAAAAGCACTGAAACAGTGGTGTAAGAAGTTTGAAATAGTTATGGTGGAGCAAGGCTATAAGAAGACTACTTCATATCACTGTGTTTTTGTATAAAAATTCTCTGGTAATGATTTCATTATCCTTTTACTTTATGTTGATGATATGTTGATTGTTGGTCAAAATATTCACAGGATTAATACTTTGAAGAAGCAGTCAAGCAAGTCTTTTTCCATGAAAGACATGGGGCTAGCAAAACAGATTCTTGGCATAACAATTATCAGAGACAAGGTGCCAAAAAATTATGGTTATCGCAAGAGAAGTATATTGAGAAAGTACTTCAAAGGTTCAATATGGATAAAGCTAAAGCGGTTAGTTTTCCTCTTGCTAATCATTTTAGGTTGAGTACTAAGCAATTCCCTTCAGTAGATGAAGAGAAGGAAGAGATGATGAAAGTCCCCTATGCTTATGCTATTGAAAGTTTGATATATGTTATGGTATGTACACGGCCAGATATTGCACACGTAGTTAGAGTAGTGAATAGGTTCCTTTCAAATCTTGGTAAGGAATATTGGGATATTGTGAAGTGGATTCTTAGATATCTACGCAGTACTTCCAAAAAATATTTATGTTTTGGAACTACCAAGTATATGTTAGTTGGTTACACAGATGTAGACATGGCTAGCGATGTTGACTCGAGAAAGTCTATTTTAGGTTACCTAATTATCTTTACAGGTGAAGCGGTGTCATGACAATCAAAATTGTAGAAATGTGTTTCTTTATCCACAACTGAAGTGTAATTTATTGCTGTAACTAAAACATACAAGGAGCTCCTATGGATAAAGAAGTTCTTAGATGAACTTGGTTTTCAACAGGATAGATATGAACTATTTTGCGATAACCAGAGTGCTATTCACCTTGGGAAAAATTCCTCATTCCATTCAAGATTAAAGAATATTGATGTGAGATATCACTGGATCAGAGAGGTGTTAGAGAAGAAGCTATTATAACTTGAGAAGATTCATACAGATGAGAATGGATCAGATATGATGACAAAAGTTCTACCCAGGAGAAAGTTTGAGTTTTGTCGATCATCTGTAGGAATGATAGTAAATACCATGTAGTTAGTAGGGGGAAAATTGTAAGGCAGTACTGACATACATGGTACCGCTATAGGTATTTTAAAAAAAAGGAGAGCAAGTTATTAAGAACAACTTGCATGCAAGCTATAGCTTTGGCAAAGGGTAGTGGAGGGGTCTTTATAAGACCCTCCCTTCCTCTTTTATATGAGTGTTTTTAATACATGTATATGTGGTAGTGTTTAAATTCTTGTGTGAGAGAGTGATTTTGGGTATTTTTTAGGAAACGTTTTTTCTAAAAGGGTGATTGACAAAAAAGTAAGGATATTATCCTAGGGCTAATAAATCTGAGAAACACCTTATGTGTGAGTGCCACTATTTTTTTTTTATTTTTCATTCTTCGTAGCTGTTATTTTCGTTAGTGAAAGTTTAATTCGAAGTTTGGTTCGTGGACATAGCCCAAATTAGAGGGTAAGCCACGTTATATTTCTGCATGTTATTTTCTTGCTTATTTTACCTTTAGGATTTAATTCGTACATTTTCCCAGCAAATGTTTAGGTTTTTCCTAAATATTGTCTTACTTAAAGAATAAGTCTAAGCCAGATGACAAAGTTTAGGGAAAATCCAAATGTTGCCGTTTCCAAAAATAACTCTCTCGTTGTTGTTTTTGGGTGACAAGAGACCCATAGAAAAATAATAAGTAATGACACATATACTTTTGATAATGAATTATTGATAGAAACGTTAAGTTGAGGTTTTTGAAATGTTAGGGTTTAAATTAAATTTTTGTAAAAATGTTAGGTTCTAATTTAACCTTTTTTCCTTAATTTATTTATAGGAACTATTTGTTTTGTTTTTTGGAAGGAAGTATAATGAAGGAGAGGATGGTAAGAAATTTAGAAAATTATTGATAGAATTTATAAAAAGTACACCGTTGATTTTGTTGTGTAACTTACTAGAATAAATCATTTCCCTAACTCAAAAACTATATTACAATAAGCTTTTAAAGGATATGATTTTTTTCAAAAATATTTTGAGTTATCACAACATATTATGAAAATGATACAAACGATCAAATTCATTGATATTCTGCTTGAGATTTCAATAATAGATCAAATGATATATCTATCAAAAGAAACACTATAAAAACTATTATCATGGTGTGTAGGAGAAGAGGAAAATTAAATTCACTTCAGTTTTCTAGTTTAAAATGCCGGTTAAGAATTTGCTCTCTTTTGCAAGTTATAGATTTTCACTAGATGAAGAAAATGAGGAACTAGAGATTAAGATTGGTTTTGACACTAATAAGTCTCATAAAAAATTAAAAAGATATATCATTAATGATGTAATATTTAATTGACCAAATTTTGACAGGCTAAGGATTTAATAATTTAAATTAGATAATTTTAAAATATTATTTTTTTGCACATTTTAAAATATAAAGGTATTGTCTACATTTTAATGTAGAAAATAAAATTAAAAAAGAACCTTTTTCTTTTACTTATCTAAGATGGATTGAAATGTAGATGAAAACTCTAAATCTCTAGCAACGCATGAGGTGGCTCAGAGTTCAGTGTAGCACCACTTGTTACAAGGATGTATGCTTGACTATAGTAATGTCTTTACTTTAATAATGCTAAAGATGCTAATATTTTTACTAACACTAACGATATATATTTTCCCATCTCATCTTCTTAGTAAAAATATACTAGTACTTATTTGAATGAGTCATAAGCTATATCTAGATTCTGTTTTAACAAGTCCTAGTTTATAGGACCAATTCAGTGCTTTGTTTTGGTTAGTTAGAAGTGATCCACGACTTGTTGAACATGGATTTTTATTTCCTTTTCAGTTTATTTGTTAGGCTATATAAGTCAACACTCTACTATTAATAAAGATGTAACATTTTTGAACTCTGATCACAAACAATTGGTATCAAAGCCGCCATTGGACTTGTTAAGAAAAGTGAAGAAAAAAATTGAGAAGAGTTGCAAGATTAATAGAGAACAATAGATGAAGAAAGGAGTGAAGGTAGTCTCACAAAGATTCTGCATTTTGAAGGTCATCACTATGATCATTGGATTGATTTAATGGAGAATTTGTTGAGAGCCAAAGGATTATGGAACTTGGTAGAGAATGGCTTCGAAGAACCAGAAACGCCGACTACACTGACTGATACATAACAAACACAGCTGAATGACGTGAGGATGAAACGCCATAGAGTCAAGCATTACTTGTACTAAGCTATTGATCAAGTGACATTTGAACAAATTCTAGACAGACACACTTCCAAAATCATCTGGGATTCCTTAAAGAGCAAGTTCGGTGGTAACGAGAGAGTGAAAAGGTCTCTTCTCAATACATTGAGAAGGGAATTTGAAGTACTAGAGATGAAGAATGGAGAGACAATCAAGGAATATTTTGCTAAGGTAATGGCTGTAACAAATCAAATGCGAAGCAATGGAGAGAAGATGCCAGATTCTACGATTGTGGAGAAGATTTTAAGGACTCTAACTGAACGGTTCACTTATGTGATTGTGTCAATAGAAGAAGAAAAGTATACATGTACCATGACGATTGATGAATTACAGAGTTCCTTGTTCGTGCATAAGCAAAAGTTTAAGCGATTGGATAGAGAAGAAGATCAGGCATTAACAGTTGTTGCTGGTGCTGAAAGATTTGGAGGAAGAGGAAGAGGACATGGTGCATATAGAGGCCGTGGAAGAGGCAGAGGAAGATCGTTCAATAAGGCTCTAGTTGAATGTTACAAATGCCACAATTAGGACATTTCCAATACGAATGTCCAAGTTGGGAGAGCAAAGCTAATTTCGTAAATGATGAGGAAGAACTGCTCTTCATGTTGTATAGGGAGAAGTAAGATTCAAAAGAAAAGGGTGTTTGGTTTCTTGATTTTGGATGTTCGAATCATATGCATGGAAATAAGTTGTGGTTCTCACGATTGGATCAAAATTTTCAACACACTATCAAGCTTGGAAACGACACGAAAATGGCATTCACAGGAAAAGGATGTGTTAAGCTGGAGATTGGAGGAATCAGATAGGTCATTACAGAAGTTTATTTTGTTCCAGAATTGAAAAATAACCTGCTGAGCAGCGGGCAACTTCAGGAGAAAGGACTTGGTATTTTGGTTCAGGGAGCAGAGTGCAAACTGTATCATTCACAAAGGGGGCTGATTATAATAACAAAGATGACCAAGAACCGGATGTTTGTGCTTCAAGCTACTATCCTACCAAGCACAGAATCAAAGTTGCACACTACATCGTGTTTCCAAGCTGTCACGGAAGATGCTTCTCACTTATGGCACTGTAGGTTTGGTCATTTGAACTACAATAGCTTACAAACAATGCAGTCTCAGAAATTAGTTCATGGCTTACCTACGATTACAACACCAAGCAAAATCTGTACTCACTACCTGGTTAGAAAGCAATAGAGGAAGAAAATTTCAAAGAAAAGTTTATGGAGAGCTACAAGAAAGCTGCAGTTGGTTCATTCTGATTTATGTAGACAAATCACACCAATGTCAACGAGTGGGAAGAGATATTTGCTAAGTTTTATTGATGATTTCAGTCTTAGAATTTGGGTTTATTACTTGCGTGAGAACTCAGAAGCATTTGGAATGTTTAAAAAATTTAAGAAGTGTGTTAAGAATGAGTGTGGTGAGTCCATAACATGCCTACGCACGGATAGAGGTGGACAGTTTACTTCATATGACTTTAATGATTTTTGTGTGGAGAATGGCATCCAAAGACAACTGACTACAACCTACACTCCTCAACAAAATGGGGTGACAAAGAAAGGAAATAGAACCATCATGAACTCAGTGCATAGTATGTTGTCTGAGAAGAAGGTCCCAAGAGAATTTTGGCCAGAAGCAGTTCAGTAGTGTATTCATATGATGAACAGGAGTCTAACGGTAGCTGTAAACGGGAAGACACCAGAGGAGGCATAGAGTAATGTCACACCTTCTGTAAGCTATTTACGAGTATTTAGATGCATTGCTCATGTACACATACCGGAACAAAAAAGAGTGAAGTTAGATGACAAGAGTTACAGTTGTGTTATGTTTGGTGTTAGCAATGAATCAAAAGCTTACAGACTTTACGATCCAGCCTCTAAACGCATCATGATAATCCATAATATTGTGCTTGAGGAAGATAGTTGCTGGGATTGGAGTAAAGTTTCAGAGGATGTGAGCAGAGAATTGGAATGGAGAGATAATGTTTTTGAAGATTATAGTGATAGCGAGAATGAAGAAAATGTAACTGAATCAAACATAGAGGAAGAAGCTCAAGATTCTTCAATTGAATCAATTCCAAGCTCAATTACTCCAGCTTTAGTTCAAGGGAGGACTAGAAGAGAAAATAGAAAAGCTCTGGAATGGCAACAGGATTATGTAAACGATGCTGGATTGGGACTTTCTGATGAAGATGAGGAAGCCAAGAGCATGGTTCTGTATGCTACTCTAGATCCGATTACGTTTGAAGAGGTTGTTGTAAGCGATAAATGGCTTAAAGCTATGAAATTTAAGATTCAAGCTATTGAAAAAAATAAAACATGAGAATTAGTAGAGGTATCGACTGGAGCAAAAATGATTAGAGTTAAATGAGTGTTTAAAACCAAGTTGAATGAACATGGTGAGATTGATAAACATAAAGTACGTTTGGTGGTGAAGGGATATGCTCAGAATTATGGAGTTGATTATAACGAAGTTTTTGCACCGGTTGTTAAATGAGATACTATTTGAATGGTGATTGCAATGGCAGCACAGAAACGATGGAGCATTTGTCAACTTGATGTTAAAAGGGCTTTTCTTTATGGAGAGCTGGTGGAGGTAGTTTATATCGATCAACCACGTGGTTTTGAGAAAGAAGGAGAGGAGCACAAAGTCTATAAGTCGAAGAAGGCTTTATACGGTCTTAAGCAGGCTCCAAGGGCATGGTACAGTCATATTGAATCCTACTTCACCAAGGAAGGCTTTGAAAGGTGTCCATCTGAACCTACTCTTTTCATTAAAACTGATTATAAGGGAAGTATTCTGGTTGTTAGCTTATATGTGGATGATCTCATATTCACAGGAAATGATGAGGGATTGATTAACGGTTTTAATATTTCTATGATGCAAGAATTTGAAATGATTGATCTTAGAAGAATGAAGTACTTTCTTGGAGTTGAAGTTTTACAAAATGAGAAGGGTATTTTTATTAGTCAAAAGAAGTATACCAATGAAGTTCTTGAAAGGTTGGCATGTTGGAATGTAATTCTGTTAGGAATCCTATTGTTCTAGCAACAAAGCTTACGAAAGATGAAAATGGGGTCAGAGTAGATGCTATAGGTTACAAGCAAATTGTGGGAAGCCTTTGATATCTAACCGTAACCAGGCCAGATTTAATGCTTGTGGTTAGTTTAGTAAGTCGATACATGGAGAAACCTACTGAACTTCATCATAATATAGTCAAAAGGATTCTTCGATATGTAAAGGGAACCTTGGAGCTGGGCATTCTATACAAGAAAGGTCGAACTAGAGACTTAATTGGCTACACAGATAGTGGTTATGCTGGAAATCTAGATGATAAAAAGAGCACTTCAGGGTATGCGTTTTTATTTGGAGATGGAGTCGTTGCATGGTATTCAAAGAAACAACCGGTCATGACCTTGTCTATCACCGAGGCAGAATTTGTAGCAGCAGCATCATGTGCATGTCAAGCAATTTAGATGAGAAGAATTTTAGATGCTCTCAATCATCCTCAGAAAGAAAGCATCATACTGAACTGTGACAATGCTTCCACCGTCAAACTCTCTAAGAATGCAGTACTACATGGGAGAAGTAAACATATTCATGTAAGGTATCACTTCCTTCGTGATTTATGTAATGACAAAGTTATTGAACTTGTTAATTGCGGAACCGGAGAACAAATAGCAGATATCATGACCAAGGCCTTAAAATTGGAGGCTTTTGAGAAACTTAGAAATCAGTTGAGTGTTTGTGCATTAACAGAAGTAAGCTGACTACAAGATTGCAGAACTGTTTAAGGGAAGAATTGTTTGAATTAGTCATAAACCATATTTAGATTCTATTTTGATAAGTCCTAGTTCACAGGACCAAGTTAGTGCTTTGTTTTGGTTAGTTAGAAGTGATCCACGACTCGATGAATGTAGATTTTTTTTTTAGTTTATTTGTTAGGCTATATAAGTCAGCATTCTCTTATTAATAAAGATGAACGTTTCCAAACTCTGATCGCAAACATGCACTTCGTATCTCTCTTTCAAAATCGAGCAAATCTTCGTGCACTGCAACAATCACACAGGCATCGTATTTCACGACTTATACCTTTATTTGGTTTGTGGCATTAAACTACTGATCAATTACCTAGTAAGTGAGCACAATTTTATATGCTTTTGTTGGCATTACCAATTAAGTTTTCACGAAACTTGTGATAATAAAATGACTAATAAATCTTTAATGTTAGCTTTCCAATGATCTTTACTGGAGCATAGGAACAGGGAAAACAAAAAGATTTTTTGAGGTTTGATAGAAGTAATATAGTAAAGAGCACAAATCCTGGTACAGTTGTTAAATTCGGGAAGATTGTGTATATCTTTAGGATATCTATAGTATTATGAAAAATCCAATGTGTATTTTTGTTTCTTATTTCGACGCACGCAGCATGGTGTTATTCTTCTTTACAACTTTTTGCTTACTGGCGCTTTTGAACTTAAACTTAATTTGCAGCTGCAATAAATAATAATGTAAATAGCAAGATTACAAAGGACGAGTTATCGATCGTGTTTGGTTTTTATGTGTGTTTGTTTCCTTCTTCAGGTAAATCCTTGGTAGATTATTGCAAACACTTACCAGAATTACCTACTAAATGACGCTTTGGTGATATTTTATATATATATATATATGTTCCTGCAGTTCCATGGTAAAAATGTCTAGGGGGACATGAAAACATCATTTGTTTATTCTTGAATCGAAAAGAGTTGAGGCCTTTAATCATGAAGAACAATGTTATATGTATACACTTAAATTTTTAATTAATTTTCTTTTACACAAAAATATTATTAAATAAGTTTTTTTAATTAACATGACAATTTTATATCATAACGAAAATCCTACCTATATACAATTTTACTCAATAACTTGAATTCTATCAATTTACCACTTAATCATCTAAGTAAGGTCACTTGAACGACTAATTATACGTACTTCTGCTTAAAACTTCAAATTTACAAGTGTATGCCATTATCATTTTTTGTTATACAAAATATGGCGTTATGACGATTCTGAAAAGATGAGACGAGACCAGTTTGGTAATTAAATTACCGTTACTGACGTGAACCCTCCAGCAGTCACAAAGTGTAAAAACGTTGGGGATTATGACGTGTGTCAGGTATATATTCTCCCCTTGTAGCAATCGAGAAGACAATCTGACTTGTTATTGGATTGAA
The DNA here is from genome assembly GCA_027575705.1 of Erythroxylum echinodendron. Lineage (NCBI taxonomy): Eukaryota > Viridiplantae > Streptophyta > Magnoliopsida > Malpighiales > Erythroxylaceae > Erythroxylum > Erythroxylum echinodendron. The sequence goes on from JANZXR010000004.1 coordinate 5,788,511, forward strand.
CGTTAGCCGGAGCCGGACAAAGAAACACTGCGAGTTCTTTACGACTCTATGTACCTATCAATAGTCAGCCCTTTCATTTGTCTTGCATGATGAAGGCACGTTCTTTCTGTAAATTCCAAAAGAAGGGTTATAGTTAAGGAACTATGCGTCACAGGAAAACCGGGTTTGAACGCAGATTTAGATGACATGTATGTCTATGCCCACTAAAACAATTGACATGCACTATTATAAGCAGTCCACCAATTCAAAGTAAAGGGAAAAGATAGGGATCAATGATTGTTTGAATGCATCATTAAGAGCCTTGATGACAAATAAATAGATTAAGATACCCTTTTAAACTATTGGGAGAATAGCTCGGTTAATTATAACTACATAGGCTAAGTTCTTTTAATATATTAATCTTTCCGATGGTTTGGAACAAAGAATACCCTTATAAATGCCACTCTAAAGTAACAGTTCGTAAACATGCATTGGCGTAGATTCCATAACAGGATGGAGCTATGATTTGATGCTATCACATCACTTTTTGTTACATATTTTCGTATGGAATTTCGTCTTTCTCTTGCTTGGCTCTGTATCTGCGAGTAGTAGGATCATGTTGGAATATTGGAATGGGAGAAATCTCATATTAAAAAGGAAAAGAAAAAGGGAAGGAGTTATAAATCAAAATGGAGTCAAACCAAAATGCCCTAAGGCATTTTGGTAGTGGGCCTCCTAACATCAAGCACAATGCTCTCTCTCTCTCTCATGCACTCCCTCTAGATTAGGCCCGTCATATTTTTCAACATGGTATCAGAGCCCAACGGCTTTGTTTCGGCCTATGAAGATCCTCAGAATTCTGCAAACCAAGACTTAAAAGCCCAAAGAGAAGAAGGCTCAATAAGGAAGACTCAAGCATAAAGACAAATGTGGCCCAAGACCTGAAACCCAAAAATGAAGAAGACCTAAAAGCCCAATAAAGAAGATTAAAGCCTAATGAAAGAAAGCTCAATAAGGCAGACCCAGGCATTAAAAATCAATGGACCTACGGCCCAAAACCTGAAGCCCAATGAAGAAGGCTCAGTGAGGAAGACTCAGGCAGGTAAGAAGAAAAGAGATGGACCTGTGGCCTCTGAGGTTCAACAAGAGTACAAGCCCAGACACAGACATGTGGCCTCTGAGACTCCAAGTGAACACAAGCCTATGCAAGTCAAAAAAATGCCCAGGAAGCAGAAAAAAGAAGAAAAAAGAAAAAAGGACAAAAAAGAAACAAATGAAAATTGAAGGCAAGTCACAACTAGGCAGGCCAGTTGGATTGAGGGGAAGTGTTGGAATATTAGAATTAGAGAAATCCCATATTAGAAAGGGGAAGAAGAAGAGGAGTTGTAAGTCAAAATAGAGCCAAACCAAAATGCCCTAAGCATTTTGGTAGTGGGCCTCTTAACATCAAGCCCAATGCTCTCTCTCTTATACACTCCCTCCGGATCGGGCCATCACATTTTTCAACAGATCAACTAATCAATAGTTAAAGATAAATGCTTGTGGGTGGTTTTGCAATTTGTCAACATTTGCTTGGATGTTTTGCATCAATCCCTTGTTTGTCAGCTTAAAGAGTTATGGCATCCTGAACATATTATGCATATGTAGATTATTATTTAACGCAGGTCGTGGTGTCTAACATCGATATATCAGCATCATCGGTATAGTCCTCATATGCTTTTGTCGTTCTATTACTTCGACAATTACCATAAAAGATTGTGTGATCCACCACAAGAAGTAGAGACTACTACTTAGGTTGATTACATAAAACAACACCTTGTTGTCTCAATTGTGTTTGAATAAGAACAACTTGTTGTCTCAATTGTGTTTGAATTCTCCGATTAGAGTCTCTATTTTGACATGGCAAATCCGTTGTTTCTCTTCCAATTCATTCGACTTCAATGGATTCCAACATGGTCATAATAGCCCTCCCCGAAGATACGAGAAAGAAAAGAAAAGAAGCCAAGACCATTTCTCTTTAATGGAGGAACCAAGACAGTCACCTTCTATGTGTCCTGAATGCGGTAACTGTGGAGATGGTGTAGCTGGCAAGGAGTTGCATTTCTTTAAAGATCAGCAAGATCTGGCTTAACCACCATCGAAGTCAAACTACCTGTCATTAGATGATTACTTAGGGTCGTGTTTCTAACACCATCAAAGCCACTGCATGAAATCAGAAAGCTAGAGAACATCTTCAAACACTGTAAAGATCACTTGACATAGGCATCGACTGTGTCATCGTCGTTAGAGCTTCTTAACAGTTATGGTAGTGGAATTAAGAAATTGAACCTGAACCAATCAGATGATGGTAAAGATAAAGCTTGTTCAGGTTCTAGAGGTAAGATATCAACTGAAGAAGTCATTAGAGTTGCCAAAGCAAGGTATATATAATTCTCAAACAGAAACTATGATGAGTTCTCTATGCTCATGCACCCTTTTGGCTATGCTCTCTTGGGCATCTCTGAGCAAGAAATAGGGGATGTAGAAATTGCCCACCTTCTTTTAGCAGCTGCTGAGAAAGTAGGCTTCGGGCAATTTGATCGTGCAAGCAAATTGCTCTCACTATGTGAGTGGATTTCATCTAAAAAATCCAACCCTGTTCAGAGAGTTTATTATTTCACTGAAGCCCTGCGAGAGAGGATTGAGACCATACCAAAAGACGTGAGATGCAAAACTGCTCACAGGTTAAGTTCAAGTCTAGCTTTCCTTACTTACCACCAAAATGTTCCAATAAACCAAGTGATTCAACTCAGCAATCCAAAGCATAATTGAAAACATTGGATCAGCGAGAAAGCTCCATGTAGTTGACCTTGAGATTATGAGTGGAATCCTGGTGACAGCTTTGATGTAGGCACTTGCAGAACGGGAACTATCCCCACTTATACATCTTAAAATAACAGCAATTGGTCGGTTAAGACACAGGGACAATCCAAATGAAACTGGTATAAGACTAGAAAATTTTGCAAGGTCCATGAATATCCCTTTCTCATACAAGGTCGTTTATTTCACAAGCTAGTATGAGATCAGAGAGGAGCAATTTGATTTAGCTACTGATGAATCTCTTATATTTTGGGCCTATATAATGCTAAGAACTATGATTTGGAAGCCTGATTGCTTAGAAAACTTAATTGGGGTGATAAAAATCATGTGTCCATCGCTAATGGTGGTCACGGAAACTAAAGCAAACATCAACTCGTCAGTATTCGTCACTCGTTTCATAGAAGCGTTGTTCTACTACAGCGCTCATTTTGATTGCCTCAACACATGCATGAGCAATTATTATTATTAATGTTCCTTTGTTTTTCTATATATATCTCCTCTGAAAGACAAACAATCTCTCTACTTTTCATCTCTCACACATTTTGTCTTTCCTCCTTCCAATGCAAGTATCTCCTTCTTCTACAGACAACTGTTAAAGTCAACAACTCCAGCTCCCTTTCGATAGCACAGCAACTCCAGCTCCCTTCCTATAGCGAATTTCTAACTTCAAAATTATCAAGCAGAGAGCATCGACTCCATCGATTTCTACTTCAACATTTTCTGTTTTGTCAAATTGCATCGTTTTCTCTTTTCCATTTTTCCTTTCCTTACAGCTGTAGTGTTGAAATTATCAAAATTTATTAAGCCTATAAAAAAGCTCTCATTTATATCAATTAAATCATCCCTTCAGAAAACGTTTCCTTCTCCCTTTAGCTTCAACAATCTGGTATCAGCGTCATACCTCTTTGCTTATCTTGCGCGAATCAAAATCCACCACCCTTGGATTTGTTGTTCTCAATTAAGTTTCTTTCCGTGTGGAGAGAAAAAAAAAAAAGAGCTTCTTTTCTCTGGAAATTATACGCAGTGGCAAGGAGGTTGGTTGAAGAGCTGAAACAAAGAAACAAAAGAAAGGAGAAAAAGACAAAGGAGGTGGGTCAAGGAAGAAAAGAAAAATGTGTAGGGCAAGGAGGTTGGTTGAAGAACAAGTGAAACAAAAGAAAGGAGAAATATATAAAGGAGGTGGGTTAAGGAAGAAAAGAAAAACATGTGGGGCAGTGGGTTTTGAAAATTTTGGTCTGCCACCAATATTCACTAGTTTTTGGACTAATTACAGATTTAGTCCTTGTTCTTATTTCCTTAGTCAAATAATAACTAATACTTTGTATTGTTACATTTGAGTCACTACAAGAGGTTTTCAAAAAAAAAACCCACCATCTTCTCAGCTTACTTCCGTCATTCCAACTGCTACTACACAGTCAACAAATGGCATATCTTCAGGTTACTGGCGGCATCAAAAGGCTCAACCATCAAAATTATAATTCTTGGTATACTTGCATAATGACTTATCTGCAAGGACAAGACTTATAAGAAATTGTTGATGGAAGTGAAATTATGCAACCTACAACAGAGGATACATTGTGAAAATGGAAGATAAAGGCGGGCAAAGCAATGTTTACATTAAAAACAACAATTGAAGATGACATGCTAGAGCATATTCGGGATGCCAAGACTCCAAATGAAGCTTGGGAAATGCTCAACCAACTATTCTTGAAGAAGAACGATATGAAATTGCAATTACTTAAAGGTGAGTTGTTGTCACTATCATAAAGTGACATGTCAATTGCTCAATACTTCCATAAAGTCAAGTCATTATGTCGGGAAATTTCAAAATTAGACCCCTCAGCCCCTATCGGTGAAACCAAGATGAAAAGAATAATCATCCATAGTTTGTGACCTGAGTATAGAGGCTTTATCGCTGCAATACAGGGATGGCAAACCCAACCATCACTTGCTGAATTTCAGAATTTGCGTACCAGTCAAGAAGCCATGGCTAAGTAAATGGGAGGAGTTTCGTTAAAGAAAGAGGAGGAAGCACTCTAAGCCACTAAAGGCAAGCAGAATTTTAAGCAGCATGACAGTGAAGGATCTAAAAGGAGGAACAATGACAAATGGAAGAATTACAAAAGAGAAGGGAGGACATAAGTAGGGGGAGAATCAAGGAATCGTAGCAACAATAAGTGGTTCAGAGGAAAGTGCCACAATTACGGAAAGCAGGGACACATGGCGAAGATTTGTTGGTCGAATAAAAGGCCTATAGAGAGTAATGCTGCCACTCCCAAGGATGAGGAAGAGTGGGATGTTGATGCATTACTTGTAGTAATACAGGAGGAGCTTGCTCTTACAGTAACAACTTCTGACCATATTGATTATGAACAGGACTAGATTGTTGATTGTGGCTGCTCAAATCATATTACTGGTGACAAGGAGAAGTTAAAGAATGCGACGGAATACAAAGGAAGCCGTGTGGTGGTACTTGCAAACAATTCGAAGCTACCAATAGCTCACGGCGGAGATGCTTTGGTCTCTCCTCGTCACAGCACCATGGTACCACTTCAAAATGTCTACCATGTTCTATGTATGAAGAAAAATCTTCTTTCGGTAGAATAATTAACATCTTCAGGACATTATGTATTGTTTGGTCCATAAGATGTGAAAGCGTATCGAGACCTTCAGATCCTTAAAGAACCAGTGATGGAAGGTCGAAGTTTAGAATCGATTTACGTAATGATGGCAAAAACCGCATACATAGCTAAACAAGAAGGAATGCGACTGTAAATTTATGGCACATGCGATTAGGCCATGTTAGCTAAGGAATACGACTGTAGATTTATGTACATGCGATTAGGCCATGTTAGCTATTCAAAGCTAGAAATAATGATAAAGAAGTCAATGTTGAAGGGTCTTCCTTCAATTGAAGTAAGGACGGATATGATTTGGGCTATCAATATGGAAAAACGCATCAGTTACCATATGATGAGTCCAAGTTCAAAGCTAAAGAACCATTAGAGTTGATTCACTCTGACATATTTGAACCTATTAAGCAAGTCTCAATTAGTGGCTTGAAGTACATGGTAACCTTCATTGATGACTTTTCCAGGTATGTGTGGGTTTATTTTATTAAAAACAAATCTGAAACTCTTTCTAAGTTCAAGGAGTTCAAAGAGACAGTGGAAGCCGAAGTTGGCAAGAGAATGCAGTGTCTACGCACTAATAATGGAAGAGAATATATCGCAGAAGAGTTCACTGATATTCTTCGCAAGCACAGAATACGCCATCAGTTTACATGTGCAAAGACCCTATAGCAAAATGACATAGCTGAAAGAAAGAATAGACGTCTAGCAGAGATATGTCGAAGCATGCTACACTCAAAGCATGTTCCAGGAAGATTTTAGGCCGAAGCAATGAAGAGTGTTGCCTTTGTGATCAATAGGATTCCTCAACAAAGGTTAGGTTTCTTATCACCTTTTGAAAAATTGTGAAATATGAAACCCACAGTTAGCTATCTTCGAGTTTTCAGATGTGTATGTTATGTGTTTGTACCTGACCATCTACATAGCAAAATGGACAAGAAGCCTGTAAGGTGCATCTTTGTAGGATATGATGATCAAAGAAAAGGATGGAGATGTTGTGATCCTACAATTGGGAAATGCTACACATCTCGAAACGTTGTGTTTGATGAGACATCTGCATGGTGGCCCCAGACAAGGAAATTATGCTAGACTCAAATGATTTTAAGGATGAGCTATAATTTGCTCAGGTTCAGCTAAGCATAGGAGAAGATGAAGTAGAAGGTGATGATGACAATGCCGGAAAGACTGTGGACCAAAGATCCTGGAAAAATGGCATATTTGAATGGCCAAAATCATCTACACTCAAAAGGCCAACTAAAATCAAAAACCCAAATTTTAAATATGCTAACGCTGCCATTGTTGAAGAATCAGGTTTAAAAGAACCTGAGACATTTGAGGAGGCATCTAAATTCATGGAATGGAAGAAATTGCTACATTAGAATGGAACCAGACTTGGGAGCTCGTGCCAAAATCAAAGGATGTAAAACCTATTTCTTGCAAATGGGTGTACAAGATAAAGCACCACTCAGATGGATCTATTGAAAGGTTCAAGGCTCATCTGGTAGCTCAAGGTTTCTCCCAACAATATGGGATGGACTATGATGAAACGTTCAGTCCTGTAACAGAACTTACAACTTTTCCAGTTTTATTAGCTCTTGCAGCTAGTAAAAGTTGGAACTTGTGGCTGATGGACGTTAAGAACACCTTTCTAAATGAAGAGTTGGACCTGGAGATTTATATAAATCAAACAATGGGATTTCAAACTCAGGATCATCTTAACTACGTGTGTAAGCTTCGAAAGGCACTCTATGGATTAAAACAAGCACCCAGGCATGGTACAGTAAGATTACTGAATTTCTTGCTCATAATGGCTATTCAGCAACACATGCAGATTCTAGCTTGTTTGTTAAGACTAATGGAGGAAAGCTAGCTGTTGTGCTAGTATATGTGCATGATCCGATCTTAACAGGAGATTGGGAAGAAGAAATTCTTCAAACAAGGGAGAATTTATCGGTCCGCTTTCAGATGAAAGAATTGGGCCAACTGAAGCACTCTCTTGGCCTAGAAGTTGAGTACACTAATAAAGAGATCATACTTCACCAACAGAAGTACTCCAGTGATTTATTAAAACAATTTGGAATGTCAAATTGCAAATATGTTTCAACACCAATTCAATTAAATGTGAAGATATGTGGCCAAGAAGGAGAAGATTTAGAAGATGCAACGATGTATAGACAACTAGTAGGTGGTCTGATCTACTTAGACTTAACAAGACCCGACATTTCATATGCAGTCAGAGTAATGAGTCGATACATGCAGAATCCTAAGAAACCTCATTTGGAAGCAATTAGAAGAATTCTGAGATATATAAAGGGTACTCTTAGTTATGGTATTCTGTACAGAAACGGTGAAGACACGAGACAAGTTGGCTGTTGTGATGTCGACTATGCAGGTGATCATGACACCCGACGTTCAACCACTGGGTATGTCTTTTTGCTTGGAACTAGAGCAATTTCCTGATGCAGCAAAAGACAACCAACTGTATCTTTGTCAACAACTGAAGCAAAATACAGAGCAGCAATAATGGCTGCTCAAGAGAGCACTTGGCTAATACTATTATTGAAAGACTTGCACCAGCCAACACAATATGCAATTCCCTTGTATTGTGATAATCTGTCAACAATACGATTAGCTGAGAACCCAGTATTTCATGTAAGAACCAAGCATGTGGAAGTTCATTATCATTTTATTCAGAAAAAGGTTCCCGAAGAAGAAGTGGAGCTGAGACCGATTAATACAGAAGATCAAATCACAGATCGTTTTACTAAGAGTCTGAGTGGGAACAAATTTGAAGACTTTGTCATCAGCTTGGCATGATGAAAAGAGTAGGAGCTGGTGTCGAGGGGGAGTGTTAAAGTCAGCAACTCCAGCTCCCTTCCTATAGCGAATTTCCAACTTCAAGATTATCAGGCGGAGAGCACCGACTCTACCGATTTCTGCTTCAGCATTTTCTGTTTTGTCAAATTGCAACGTTTTCTCTTTTCCATTTTTTCCTTCCCTTACAGCCGTAGTTTTGAAATCATCATAATTTGTAAGCCTATAAAAAGGCACTCGTTTGTATCAATTAAATCATTCCTTCAGAAAACGTTTCCTTTTTCCTTTAGTTTCAACAATAACTGCCTTCCGCCCATATATTCTTTCATAATTTATGCACACATATTTGTTGTATTTTGCATTTTCTACTTTTATTCTTCATTCACAGAGACAATTCCTAACTCTAACCTTTGGAGTATACCGAACCTGATGGAGAAAGCTAATTGATGCCACAAAACTTGTAACTTAGAGGAGCAAACGTAAATAATCTTTTTTATTATTATTGCATACGATAAAATCGATGATGCGATTGAAATTAAAAAATTTTATGCCTCTTTTGCATTGTCAATTGGAGAAAGTCCAATTTAATAATATTAATACAGGTTTTGTAACACTAAGTCAAATTATAATGGTTCTTGCCATCCTATTTCTCCAATCGATTAATGAAGTTTTGTTCATTTCTAAGTTTTTGGAACCTTACCGGTCATAATAGGCTGTCAAATTATATCTTTTATAATTGACCTAGAAATATATTCAGTAAAATTTATAACAAAAATAAGATAAAAATTTAAGAAAACTGAGATGAGGATGAAAAAAAAAAGTTAGAGGTGGAATTTGCAAAAGACAAGTACAAATTTGGATTAAGAACAATAAGAAGCCTTAGGGATCGATTTGATAAATAATAATTGGCTGAAAATGTGCCGAATCGGTGTGACTTGTGTCGTGAATTAATATATCAGAGTTGACCCAGACAAAATGAACCAGAGAATCTGACGCGGCGCACCAAGAAGAAGACACTTAGAACTTAAAGAGATGAACAGATGACGAACATCACGTGTTGGTATGTGATGTTGCCATCGCTTGGGTGCGTGGGTTCTGGTGTAGAATCTTACGTCGCGCATAAAGTGAATTCTAACGAATTGTTTTATGTCATTTTTGTTGATCCGTTGACATAGGACACTGTAATACCGTTAGATCAGTCATCGAGGTTACTTTTACACTTTGATAAAGGAAACAGAGGCAGTTGACAGCAAAAAGCGAATGGACAAAACTTCAAAAGTAGTAATGAACACAAAAAAGACTAATACAACGAATCAAGATACATAATCTTCTAGGAACATTTAATGTCCGCCAATCAGATTACAGGGGACATCAAACGTTGTGAAACTTATTTTCCAGCAACTTCCCCGGCAATTATTTCATTTGAAATCACCTTCAATATGGCATCAGCCGTCTGGTAGCATATTGAAACTACGGTTACTCGGAAATCAGATTCGATAAACCAAGTATATGAAAGACCATGCTTATCAATTACAAAGATAATCAGCAGGGGCTATCATCTAACTTCAACTCTTGTATTTATGTGGCACTCGTACATTTACATTTCCAAGGCTGCTCGCACAAAGGTAGAAACAATTGAAGAAATGATCAGCATCTGCTCCTATATGGTTCCTACTTTAGATTGTAAATGGAAATACAACAATTCATTCCATGTATCTGGAACACCGGGAAGGCACCAGTGGCTACAATCTTGAATGCTCGACGAATAGCGCGTGCTTGGTTTTTTCCCATATATAGATGGGTGACCATCGACCCTATATCCTGACAGACTAGTTACATCCAAGAAAGTTACAGGAATTTTCATTTGCTTGATGATCTCTTCTGTGATTGTATTCTTCTGAGAGTCAATCCTTGAAGTATAGCTCAAGGGTTTTACGGCTTCTTTACAGTGCCCTCCAGAATTCCATTGCCCGCCGCTGTATAATAATAGCACACACATTAAAAGTAAATAAATGTGTAAAGTTGAAGCACGAACAGATTGGTATATCAGCTCAGCAGACCTGAAATGAGTCGGAGCTGAGCTTCGAAAGAAAACTCGAGTCTTCCTTGGATTAATATGTTTGTTAACCCACGATGCCCAAGTCACCATTGCTCTTCTGAAGGCCACATGGACATCGAGTTGGGGATGAACTAGATTACCTTCTTGATAGTAGTTGATCCTGAATGAAAATAATGCTAATATATAACTCATTGTTCTTCTGAAACTAGAGGGCTTGAAGCATTAAAAACTACCAACCACCCTCCTCAGATTTAAAATCACAAAACCTCCATGTAAGGAAACTAAAAGTTAAAAAAAGGGGATTGTCATTGGCATGGGAAAAGGATTTACCCTGCTTTTGTCTTAAAATGAGACCACCAATGTGCAGTGTTGAAAATGAGGATATCAGCTCCTCTCCATCTCGAAGAACCATGATCGATACTATCTATTCGTAAGGTCTGTACACGCCTCTGCCTTATCCTTGCTTTGCCCTCATGTACCAAAAAATGAGACACGTAGTATTCAACTGTACATTTGTAGTCCTGAGAATGCAAAGGGAAAGTCAGATCGACTTCCAATAGACAAGAGTAGAAACAACTGATTTTTTATGTCCGTGGGATTACCACAAATTTGAAGCTATAATTTCCTTTCTCCTTCGTGATTCTCCTGCCATGAGTCTCATAAACTCTCTTTGGATCTTTTATGGCTCCCGTTAACATACACAGCATGGATTCCCATTGGTTCCTGTTTATAGAATCCCCAACAAAAACTAGCCTTTTCCCTCTTATCAATTCCAGCATTTTTGTCACATTGAACCTGTTGAAACCCACCAACCCAGACACATCAACAGCAACATAATTGCTTACCATTCAATACTCATTTCTTACCAATCAAAAGTAGTAAAGTACAGTTAAAATGATGAAGAAGTGAATTAATACCTCGGAATGTTGCAATCTTGAGGTTGCCATCTCCACTTCGTGTAATCTCCATCCAATCTACCATTCCCAGCACAGTCAAAGCCTTCATCTATGAAAGGGCATGAGCTATTCGTATACAAAGGATAGCCTTCATCATAGACCCAACTCCCATTCGTTACATCACATTCTTTTCCACTTTTCTGTTTAATCCTTCCATTCTCTAAATTCCCACTATTGTCAACAGAAAAAACTTTATTTTTCCTCTCTGCATTCATCCGATTGCTCAAAGCTTCTACCTTTACGACTGAATCTGTTCTAATCTTTCCAACTCCAACAACATCTTCCCTACTATGACCTTCATCCTTTACCATGGCAACGGATCTACTCTTCTTCTCTTCGCTAGCTTTACTTTCAATTTTCTCAGATGGAGATTCTACAACAGCTACACTCTCTTGAACTTCAGTTAACTCATTATCTGCACTCTCTCCATCTTCTTCAGCATTTAGCATCTCAGATTCATCTTCACTTGTTACTACTGAAATTCCACCCGACCCAGATGTATTTTCAGTGACTTCGCCATAGCCATTAGCAATAACTGAAGTTTTTAAAGTGCTTGCTGAGAGATTTCTGCTGAATGCAGTGAAATTCTGTACAGTAAACGGTTGGGGGCCTGTACCAAGGAAAGTGGTTTTATTGTACTCGTAGTTGGTTTCTTGGAGAATATAACTATAGGGGCTGGATTTGACAAGCCAGAAGGTAAAAACGGTAAGGAAGATTACAGAGGATGAGATTGTGAACCAAAAGACCAGAAATCTTGTGGGTTTCAAAGAGAAACTTCTCTGTCTCTCCATTTGACCTATATATGTCTGTCTGTCTTAGTTTGGGTGTGAATATGGTATAACCCAAGAAATCACAGAGGAAAAAAGACGGAGTTTCAGATAATGACAACACATTTGCAGTATGAAGTAGTCAGACTTGCAAACTTAAGGAGAAGAAAAATGAAACAGAAAATAAAAAAGTGATGGAGAAGACAAGCGAAAAATGTGGGAGTAGTTTCTCCAGGTAGCCGCGGTGTCTCAGGTGGTGGGCAAGATCGCGAGCTTTTAGTTACCAAAACACCTCACTTATTAACTGGATGTAAATAGTGTAAGTACTCTTCACTTTGGCAGCTTAAGATCATTAGAAGTGGATTGCAATGAATAATCTTTGCATTTCAGTTGTACGAAAAAGATGAAATCACAACAACTAAAATTTGGCTGGAGGGTTCACGTTCTCTTCTTTCCCTTTTCACCTTTAACTATGCCACAGAATAGTAATAAAATTACAATAGTTATGTTAATATTTGATATTAAATATTAACAAGATAACAAGATATTTAGATATTATATGATTATTTAATAAATAAATAATTAAAATATTTTATATTTTATAAATAATTAATCAAAAAATTTCAATGATTTATCAAATTATTAATTTTTAGATAATTATGAATGACTTTTATGATAAGAAGAAAACTATCAATAAAATATAATATAATAATAATTAAAAATTAATATAAATGATTGTGATTTTATTCTTTTTTGGCGTCCGGAACAAGGAAATTAAAGTTCTTTCGCATAAGAGGAAATCATTTATTCAGTACTAACATTAAGCTTTTGATTTAAAAAGGGGAAAAAATTAAAGGAAAGGTGAGCTTGAGGTTATATGAGTCATTTAACACGACAAGATTTCTCAATCCTTATCAGGAAAGCTAGGGTGCCGAAAAATGAAGCCAACGCTGCATCTTATGTAGTATTAAATAAAAAACAATAACATTTTTTGTGCATAACATCTTGTGTACTGGACTTGGATGGATGCGTGCGTGCGTTCGTCGTAAGATAAAAGCTGTCTGGGGCGTGTACTGTTCTTTATCTTTTGTTTGTTTGTTTGTGTGTTTTTCCCTCTGATGTAAGCGATTAGGTTATATTAAGTCCACTCTTGACCTACTAAACCCAATCAATTACACTTTTAAATTCACATCTTCAAAGGCGTGATACGAACGTCAACTTGAATCTGCAGAACTGGGTCTGGGATATCTTTAGGTCCTACTGTCTGGCATCAAATCTCTTAGAATACATGACAAAAATAGAAGGAAAAGTGGATAACACAGGTAAACAACCATGATAAGTGCAAATCCAGATCACGCAACGTAGCTTGAACAAAATCTGCTTCGAAGATTGTATACTTTTTCTTGAGAATTACAAATTACTCTACCACTTCCCTAAGGACAATGTGGATTGATCCATGTGTCGATGGTTAAATAAATACATTGAATCGAAGGCCGTACCTTTGATGTTGTTTTGACTTGAAACCCATATTTAGTAGCCCAGTTGGGGGTCCATGAAGAGCTTACTGTTTCTCGTTCTGGCGACAGATGAAGATTAGAAGATACGCACCTTGTCGCATTCTCTGAATCGCAGTCACTCACCAGGTAAACCCTCACACACACACGCTCTCCCTCTGTTTCTGCTGGTTTATAAATCCTTGGATTTGTTACTGTAGTTGTTGATTGTCTCCATTGTTTGGATAATTTGTATGTATTTGGTTTATGATCCTATCAATAAGTTGATTGACACTTTGTGCTTCTGATTGGATGTTACTGGGTAATCATGAGAATGATCAGCGACTCTGTTCATAATTTAAGATGCAAAGATTCTTTAGGAAGTTAAATACATGAACTTTGGAATTCGACCAAGTGTTTAATGTGAAAATGTAATCTTCAGACATCAAGCATCAAGAACACCACGTGAATATGTTGCGGAACTTGTGTTTTCATTTAATTAATTTATTTGTTTCCTGCATATGAATTGTTTGATGCATTTCTACGACACAAAAGCGGCTTACTGCATAAATTATGTTTTCAAGCATTATATCCAAAATGATGTTAACTCCATGGGACATCTACACGATAACAAACAAAAAGCTGATATGAGGCCAGTAACTTTATTCAAGGCGATGGTTAAGCTGTCTACTATTTCCACTTCTATCCTAATTTCCCCAACTGTGTATCCATGAAATTTGACAATGTTGCTATTGTTGGATTAGATTTCCAACATGACATAAGGTTTTCGGCACAAGATTCAATAAGACCATGTGTAAATTGGTGGAATTTTGAGCAGTTTGAGATGGAAAAGTTAGTTGCGCGCTTAAATTGTTTGAATTCATTATTACAGTAAAAACCAGTTGCTGGTTTTCCTCTGTAAAGTTTTAGTGAATGCATTTCCTCTAATTCAATTGCATGGTTGTCTTTGTTCTTTTGTGAAACATTTTCGTATGTATAAAATATTCGTATGGGCATTTAAACATTTTCTATGTAGAAGCTAAGAACATCTGTTGCTGCTTTCAGATTTAAATAGCCTCAACCAGAAAATCGAAATGGCTGGTAGGATCCCTCATCCCACTTTGGAAGGACCAAGTGTTGTCAAGGAAATAATCATAGGAATTACACTAGGCCTAGCTGCCGGTGGTCTTTGGAAGATGCATCACTGGAATGAGCAGAGGAAAGTGAGAGCATTCTATGACTTACTAGATAAAGATGAGATCAGTGTTGTTGCGGAAGAATAAATGTGGTTTAATGTGTGATGTGTCCCTCTTGCTTGGCTCTTAGATTGAGCATTATTAGTTTTTATTTCAAAAGAGTAAGTTCTCTTTTTTTTTACCCTGAGATGTGAACACATATTTGATTCACTGAATACTGAATATATGACAATTAGAATTTGTTTCGCTTATTTGAGCTTTCTTGGTTGCTCTTCATTTCTGAAGAAAAGTTGATTCACGTAGCATAGCAATAGCATGCCTGATATTTGTTTGAACCTTTTTTTTTTTGAAGAGAATAAACAAATATATTAATAAAAGGGAAGGTTCAATACAGAAATCAAAGAGGCCAAAGGCCAAAGGAGACACTCAAAAACTATATACAAAGAAAACAAAGAAGCCACAGAAGGCCCTCATTAACCAAAAACAAAAAACAAAAAACAAAGCTAAGTGGGAATTTCCATATATGCTGCTGAAAATCAAGTATCTGAAAACAAGACTCGAGGCTTAGAAGTCGGATAAGCTCGACAATGTTTTGGGGCAATCGGTATCATCTGTTGAAGATATAGTTATTTCTCTCGTACCATAAAAAATAAACAGCGACAGAGCGTGCATTAACTCATTTCTCTATCACTATTATTTATTGACAGTTTTTAACAAATATTATTTTAAGATTGACCTCTTATTTTTATTACGGTAATTTTTGCTATTAATTATTACAGTTGATATAAGTTAGCATTTTTTACAATTTTAAAAAATAATAAACAACTTTGAATTAAGAACTTATGATATCAACCTTGCAACTTTTTGTTGAATGTAGTTATTATATAAGTGATGTGGCCCATGGGTACCGAATATAAGTTGTTAAATCTTGTAATAATTCTAATATAACGTTTGGTTGAAATTTTTAAGTTTATTAATTGATATCTTTATTTATATAACAGGTATTAAAATGTACGTACAAATGTTTATTCGCAACATTTTATTTAATAAGATAAATTCAATAAGTGATTTATTAATTTACACATAATGTCAATTGTCTTGAAAGAGCAAGAGAGCAGCCTTTTTAGGTTGTACGTCATTTGGAAGTGGAAGCCAACAAGTAGAGACTGAACCACAAGTTCATCGGTCTGTACATTCAGTAAAAAGTAACGAGACTCAGGTTCGGAGCGCTCTTAAATTCAAAGATAGAACATTGCAATTGGTAATTCCAAATTCACTCATGAGGAAGATCTGTTCCATTGTACCGCCGGAATTAATAAAAGCTATTTCATAACAAGGTGGACTAAAATTTTCAGCTTAGATGCATTTGATTAGTTAATTCACTTTTCTTCTGATCGTGAATGTTTCAACAGTGTCGTCGTAACTAAAGTGTTGAGGGACCGTACATGCAATGCAAGAACCTTGCGTAACAGCTTTTTAAGCAAATATGGAATAATAGATGTAATACATCCACCTGTCCCTACACGGGGAAATCATCGAAAACCTGACTGCAATTGCGTGTTTATTTCGCAGCCATGATGTGCAAAACAGCAACAAAGAGATGATAAACAATGATCAAAGGCACTGAATCTAATTAAATATTCCATATACCCGATTCCCACTACTTCAGAACTTTTATGCTACTCCAGTTTTAGTCCCTCCGCTGCCAAACATCCGCAATAAAATCTACAAAGTCGAGGAATACGAGAGCAATGTATATAAACAAAACAAGGAAGCAGGAATGATAGGTGGAATAAAGTGTAGAATACTCACTATGGTACGTTAAAGCCTACCCCTAGCGGGAAACGTGGTGGAGGAAACCACTATAAATAAGCAATGTACGTAATATTACCAGATCAACACAAACTAGTAGGTCATATCGTTCCAATCTTTCAGGTAATTCAACTCATGACCAAACAAGGCAAAAGAAGAAAGATACTGAATTCAGTTTCAGTTAACATAGCAAAGAACGGTGAGACATCTGGTAAGACACCATACGATACGTTATCCAAATATTTCTCATGAACTTAAAGTCGGGGATACGAAGGCATGTAATAAGACACCATAGGATACATTATCCAAATATTTCTCATGAACTTAAAGTCAGGGGGATCCGAATAAATAAATCGACCTGATATTGATTTAGATTTATTTAATTCTTGCTGTTAAGGTGATAGGCAAATGAGGAAGAGACATTACCATAGCAATGACCTAGGCACAGAGTGGAATCCTTCGTACTCATGGTCTGCCAACTCTGGCCCACCACCTCCACTGCCAGCGGCTACTTTGCTTTCAGAGTTTTGCAAACCTTTGCCAACTTCATCTTTACACTCATTAAGTTCTGCATTTACTTTAGAAGAGTTGGGCACACAATACTTTTGCAGCCACCGGTCAGTTTCCCAAAGAACATGCATGATGCTCTCGCGTGCAGCATACCCATGGCTTTCGTAGGGAAGAATGACCAGACGACAAAGAGCACCATGGCCTTTCAATGCATTAAAGAAACGGTCTGACTGCATCATATTGAAATGTGAAATAAGCAACCAGTCAAAAGCTGACAATAAGAAAAATTATATCGTAAAAACCATTATCATACAGCAAAACCAATAGGATGAAACTTTCATGTTTCTTGATTGGCAATGTAAAATTGAAAGGGTTCCTTCAACGGAGAAGGGAGGAAATACCTGCATGGTTAGCGTTCCTGAATTGTTGTCTTCCTCTCCATGAATAAGTAATATTGGCTTTTCAATTTTATTTGCAGACATGAACGGGCTCATCTCTATGTAAGTATTAGTTGCCTCCCAAAGCGTCCTGTCCTCGTTCTATGCACAAATAATGTTAGACGTTACTATAACATCGAAACTGAAAGAGGAAATTTCTTGTGAAGTACTGCATTTTTAAAGCTAAAACACCCATAATTTGTATTCTACCTGAAAGCCAAAGGGTGTAAGGGTCCGGTTGTAAGCACCAGAGCGTGCAATTCCACAGCAAAAAAGATGAGGAGTATGGGCCAACAGGTTTGCAGTCATGAATGCACCATATGAATGTCCTCCAACAGCAATTTTGCTTGGATGAGCAACCTTAATGAGTGCAGCATTAAAAATAATGTTAGGAATTAATATATTTTCATGAAAAGGTAGTCATACAAGGACGAATGGAGAAGCTTACTCCTCGTCGGATAACTTCCTCAACAGCTGCCTCTGCACTCGCAACCAGTTGCTCTACATATCTGATAAAGTCATGTATCAGTTAGAATTCCAATAACACCTTTCAAATACGTCATAATTACACTTCTGAATTGTAAAGGAAGAAACTAAATATATGTCTAGAAGAAGAAAAAGGGCTACAGACAGTACGACCATGGCCAACCTAATCTATTTTCCTATACTTTAAAAAAGTTTTATAGATATAACACAAGTACATTCTTTCGAGTTATCAAAGTCATTTTTCCTTCACATGAACAAGATATGAATCGATCAAATGGTTTGTGCAAATTTGAATTACCAAAGGAAGAACTGTGGCATAAAAAAAGTGTGAACAATTTTACAGAGGATACAAACAAAAAAATTAGTGCATATGAGCTGCACAGTAATCAGCGTTATTTAACAGTGCCATGAAGTAACCTGTCATTTGCCTCCTCATCACCCTCACCAATGATAGGTATTGTTGGTCCTGATAAAATGGCAAACCTGGACAAACCAATTCACAACAATGCGGTTTTTCAGCATAATAAAAACTAGAAGCTATCATATTAGTGGGAAGATCGCATACACAACAGAGAGTACAAAATTCAAGAAAGAGCAAGCTTCTACCTTCTGGCCAGCCAAAGAAGAGGTGATGTTGCACCTATGCCAGGAAATTCGTTCGGAGAACCACGAACTTGTCCAGCGGCATCCTTTGTTTTGAATTCTCCCGGGTAAGACCAAACTAAACATGGAAGGGAACCATCTCTAGACGGATCGTATCCTGGTGGCAGATATAAAGTTGCAGTAAGCTGGACCCCATCCTTTCTATGGTACCTAATCATCTCTTTTTGCAATGATGCCAACTGAGGGTAAGGGTGAGGAAAAGTTGTAATCTGGCATGATTTCTTGTCAGGCCAAATCTGGATATAGTATTGGGTATTCTCAGTTTTAGATTCTTTGGATGCCAGTATTTTCAATTGGTCAAGGCATAGATCTCCTTCATTTTGATCAGACATCAATGCAACTACAGTCTCATAATACTTATCCTTGTCACTTTCCCAAATTCGTTCTTTGCTGCCTGTATTTCTGAAAGAATATGGTTTAAAACGTATAGCACCAATGAGGACTCAAGACTGGCCAAGGAAGATACGATTAAGTTGTTGATCATACTCACATATCAAATAGATCAAGGAAAGGGATGTTCCCTTCTGGTGTAGCCCCAATACCATTCAGTAAGATGTAAGTGTTGTCATCATTTTGCTTCTTTATCTTTGCAATCACATAAGTACCCGTGGAAGTCCTCCTCATCATGGGGGAGCCAGGATCGGAGTACACATCTTCCGATGATCTATCAAATAGAATGCGAGGACTCGCATCTTTAGATCCAGGAGATATCACCCAGGTCCTTGTTCGTCTTGTCTTGTACCAGGATTCATAGACTAGAGCTAATGAGTCATCACACCAAGAAATGCCACTGCAAATATTTAAAGATTGCTAAAGGTTAACTCCTCAATTTTGTACAAAAATAAGCCACAAAAGCCAAAATTCGCACATATAATCACCGAAATAGTATTTCCATAATTACAGTAACAATTAAACCTGCTTGAACCTGGTGCCTATATTGTGGACAAATTATAAAGATATACATGACAGAAGCGCCTAAGGCATGAAATACTAGCCAGTATCAGCTTTGAGTAATAGTAAGCAATTCACAAAATCACAAAGCAATGAGCTTGAAGAGATTCTTAAAAATTAAACAACTATTTGAAATTGGTAAGGAAAGGAGATCAAACATGAAGATTGTGCCATACCCATAGCGAAGATCAAGCTTGTGTAAGATTTCAGGCTGTTCACCTTCTAGTGGTTCCGCAGGCTGTGAATAAATAATATCCCTGGGAGAAACTTCCACCTTTGCGTCACCATCATCTTGAGTCTCAGCCCTAAAAGCCCAAACAGTGAACTGACATTGTCATGAGTTAATTCATTCACCGCATGACGATGTCATCTAAGTAATTTATTATCAGAAGAATCCTATTGGATCAAACAGTATGTACCAGTATAGTGTGGAAGGCTTGTCTGCTCTCCAATTGATTGAGCGCATACCTTTGCGCACACTATTGAATGCAATGGGAATGTCCTCCGCGAGGGGCAAATCACAAAGTTCCCTGACAAATTTTCCATCAGTTGTCCATACTTCAACCTTTTTAGGGAATCTTCCACATGGTACAATGAAAGAATACGGTCTATGAAGATAACTGGTTAGGATATATTTCTCGTCTGGGGAAGGATCAATTGATGTATATACAGCAGGTTCCCCAATTTCTTTCACAGTTCCATCCAAAGAAGCCAAAACAAGTTGAGAGGTAGAATAATAATCAAATAAATCTTCATCATACTCATCCTTCAATAAGTCCTGAAAGGTTCTAACTTGAACAACATTTTTCTGCTCATTAGACTGAATTTTTGGTCCAGAAGGAACCAAAGGTCTGATTGGTGGGTCTCCTCGTGATGATGGGATGGTGCAAACTAATAAAGAAGAGTTATTCACCCACACAAAATTATCAAAAACGGCATTTAAGTAAGCATCAGGTGACTGAAACAATAGTCTAGCTTTCCCTGTTTCCACATCAGCTACCCATACTCTAAGTTTACTGCTGTCACTACCCTCCTTATCGACCCGAACACTGAAAGATAAGTGCCTACCATCAAGAGACCATGTGACAAAGTTAATCTTGGCACCATCTGGAAACCCATGCACCTCTGTCTCTGGCCCTAGTGTACCGTCAGGCATTAATTGATGGATACCTATACCAGTGTAGAATGACATCCTGCTCCTAGTATTACATTTCCCATCTATGCGCATGCCAGCCAGTTTCTCCTCTGGTCTAGCTAATTCTTCCAGTGGAGGTAAAGCTCTCCGCTTGAGAAAAAGAATTTTGTCTCTCTGTGGTGAAAATGACAATGCAGGAACAGGTGGCGCATCAACAATATCTCTAATCTCTGGCGGAGGAAGTTGATACTTACCTCCCAAAGCTTCTGCATTTATGAATTTACCAATCATTAGTAAAATCTCCTACACATCTAGGGAAACGACTAAAAGCCTTAAGTAGGCACAAGACAATGGCTAAACTTCAATCTTCGTATACAACTACATGGAGCGATTAAAGTAACATATCTTCCTTTTTCCTCTTCATGAGCTCAACAAGTGCAAAAATATAAAGTTTGTACATGAATTCAAGAAACTCGGAGATTGAGGTTCAAACTTTAATCATTAAAAACAATACATTTCGTAATAGAAAACTGGCGATTGACTAATTAGTAATGAGATTTTGCTAAAAGAAACCTCCACTTTCTGGCCAACAATACACCATCCTCTGTTAAAAATATGGCCAATACACATTCGTAATACTACAATAGGCTCAATATCAAAGCGTTTGAAAGGAAAAACAGTCAAATTCTTTACTGAACCACGCACCTAATGCCACAATATATCAAATAACAACAAGAATCTAGAAACATCTAATAACTTAAAGATTCAATCTATTAACCAGTCATTAAAAGACTTAAACGAGCACCTTCGTCGTCGCACAGTTCATTAGTAGAAGAAACGGAATCGTTGGAGGCGGCGTCAACATTTTCCGCTAAAATAGAATTCAGAGGCGCCAGATTGGCGAGTCGAGAAGCGGCAGAGGTCATGGTCGACTTCAATCTCGCGGCGTGTCTGGAGGGAGCTTTCCGGTGGCGGGACGGCTTACGGGCGGATGCGAAACGACGGGGTTTGGGTGGCGATGGAGAGAGAGGGAGGAGAGAGAGTCGATGACAAACTTTGTAAAGGCGCAGCATGATGGAGCGTTTGATTAAAATCCCTTTTTCTAAAAGGTAAGATGCTGGTATGGAGTTGCGATTGAATATCCAATCAACATCCGAGAAGCGGCCGCCTAAGGAATCTAGACCTTTGGATCTTTATCCGGTGCGTGCGGGTCCATCGATGTGCTGTTGGGGGTTCAGATTGGGCCATTTAAGACCTGGGTCAACACGTGATAGAAAAAGGAAGATGCTCTTGAAAAAGCCGTCCGATCTGAGGATCGCTTTCGCTTTCCATGAAGATAACGAAGAACATATTTTGAATACGTTGAAAAACCAATTTGATTTTGTACAACTTTCTATGTGCTTGGTCATTAATTAATGCACTCCTATTGTACTTTGTCTACGAGTAGTCATAATTTGGACCCAATCTCATAAACTTGAGAAGTATATGGACGAGGGACGTTTACAACGTAATTCGTTAGTAAGAAAAAGAGGCAAGCAAACTAAAATATGAAGTTCGTAGATGAGCTAGTCCGTACTGGATTGATGATCACCGACCGATGTGCGATATCTCCGGTTTTATTCTGTCCCTTCTTCAAACGCTCGCCGACGCGACAAACTACGTGCCATGCTTAATTTCTCATTGAAAAAAATATTTCATTTATATTCAATTTGTTTTAAAGCTTCATTTGATAATTAGTGAATAAAAATCTTACGCAACCGCGGATATTTTTGGAAAAGTAGTGTGACGTGGAAGCATACGATTCGTCATCACCGGATAAGAAACGGTTGTCCATAACTCGATGTGAAGATGAAGCCCAACTATATGCCACCTTCATCCTCACAGCTCCAGATTATCACTCCTTCGCCATACCAAATCCGCAACGAAAATGGCGACAGTATCGGGTCTCACCATCTGTACACCTAGATTCTTAACCAAAGCAGCAAAAGAGGCTCCAAAAGCTAAACCAATGATTCGACTAAACAATCCTTGGGGGAGAACCCACAGATTCGGAAACGGTCGCATGCAACTCCGACAAGCAAGAGCAGCGCCGGAGGGACTGTCGGACAAGGTGGAACAGAGCATCAAGAACGCGGAGGAGGCGTGCGCCGGAGACCCGGCAAGCGGGGAGTGCGTGGCGGCGTGGGACGAAGTTGAAGAGCTGAGCGCCGCCGCAAGCCACGAGAGGGACAAGAAGAAAGGGTCTGATCCATTGGAGAACTACTGCAAGGATAATCCGGAGACAGATGAGTGTCGCACTTACGACAACTAGAACCCCTTTTTTAAATGCTTTCTTTTTGTTCATTATGCAATAGTAATATCATTTTCGAGTGATGTGGAATACAACATGCCATATCTTTAAGTATTAATCAATTGGTGTAGTTTTTGATTGCATGTGTTATCATACGACTATTTGTCGACTGAGTAGGGTTTATGTTATAGTGAATACTTTGGTTAGAAAGGCACCAGTAATAATAACATTGTCAAGTTAGCAATGAATATTTATGGCGCATCACTAACCTTCCCTCTTTTCGCCTTAACCAAAATATACTGGCCGTGGGGATAAAAGTTTAATTTATCATGTATGACGTACCCTAAGATTGTGGTTAAATGCTTCAGAAATCGAAGGTATGGTGAGGAGACGCATCATGGAGCGTATGTAATACATAGTATAGACTTTATTACGTACCCAAAATTATACATGAAAGAATTAAAAATAAAAAATACAAAATACCTTATTTTGATTCCGTCTCTAATTATGATGCTGTTTTTGACCTCCAAATCATCACGAATCTCTTGAGACCTTTGCAGAAAGTATTTTCTGATACAAAATTTAGGTCTTTCTACGGTTTTCTTAATACCTAAGCTCTCTTAACAGATCAGAGAAAACGTATGCTTACGATTAATATGAGCAACTGTAGGAGGACTTAATTTATATATATAATTTCCATATCGGACTTCCCTATTATAAGTTCGATATGAACCAGGTCCACACTAAAAGAGATTCATTTTTGTCTTGAACTTCGACCCATTAATCTAAATCATTTAATATGTCACTTTATTACCCTTATCTAGATCAAATTACGTAACTTAACCGGCAATTTATTGAAAAACTAAAATTATAATTAATAGCTGTCCATTTTATAGAAAAAAGACAAAATTGTCCCTAAAGGCAAAAATGTCTAACATTCTCCCCCTTGGATAGTTATTAATTGCAATTTTAATCAAGTTCAAAACAGTTTAAAAACTCGATTAAGTCACACTATTGTATTGGTACCTTTTTTTTTTTAATTGATCCAAAGGTAATGAAAGGCTTACATTTCGTCTTGCAAGGCTTTCGATACCGAAAAATATCAGACACATATGTCATATATGATACAAGTTCAATATAATCACAAATATCTAATACCTTACTATCATGAATGGGAAAATAGCGTGTGGCAGACTAGGATGATACCTTTATGATCTAATACGTATCATATTCGTTTATAGGTTTCGATTTCTCTAACTTTATGCGAAATTGCATATGCTAAACTGTAGCAAAAAAATCATATTTTCTCTCACCGACTATTAAAAAATATGAGAGAAAACTTGTTTCCTCTTACCAGATGTTAAACAGCATTAGAGAACACCTTTATGTTCTCCAATCAAATGTTAAACTGCATTAGAGAACCTTTATGGGATTAAAACTCATATCCTCCTATGTCATATGAAACTTTAAGGATATCTATATAAACTTTATATGTTTAATAACATAAGCTCAAGGTCATTCTTTATACATGCCCAATGACCTTTAAAATGCTTAAGATCAACACAAATCTTAAGACTTCCACATGTATTATGACTATATACAAGAATAGTTATTACTGAGGATAAAAGAATATGATCATCTTTGTTAGTAAATAATCATAATGTCATAATACAACAAAATATGCAAACATTTAATGAGCAAAATACACTACTCCCTAACTGCTGCTGCCTAAGGACTTCAACACGCCTATACCGGATACATATCTAGCAAGCACTGGTGGGCGAAGTCCTTTAGTCGGCGAATCAGCTAACATCTCCTCAGTCCTGATGTGCTCCACTTCAATGTCTCACTTCTGGATCAACTCCTTTATGGTCCAATACTTGACCTTCGAATGCTTAGATCCTGTAATACTCTTGTTGTTGTTACTGAACAACACTACAGCAAGATTATCACAATATAACCGTATGGGTTTAGAAATCGAATCCATCACAGACAACTCAGAAATCAAGTTTCTGAGCCAAACCACCTGTGTAGCAACTCTATAACATGCAACAAACTCTACATGTATGGTTAAGGAAGTCACCAGTGTCTGCTTAATACTCTTCTACGATACCGCACCATTTGCCAACATGAAAATGTATCCTGAAGTGGACTTGCGATCATCCGGACAAATGGCAAAATCGGAGTCCATATACCTTGTGAGGTTCAAATCGTTGACTTTTCTGTATGTCAACGTATAATCCTTGGTATCCTGTAGGTATCTCAACACTCATTTTACTGCATTCCAATGGTCTACACCTAGGTTAGCCAGATATCGACCTAGCAATCCAACAATAAATAAATTGTCCAGTCTAGTGCACACCTGGGCATACATCAAGTTATCAACAATACTAGAATATGGGACATTCCTCATATTCTCTCTCTCAACCTCATGCCAAATATAATCTCTCTCCGTGAGAGATAGGTGCTATAATAGGTCTACATTTAACCATATTAAACCTTTGTAGCACTCGCTCGATATATGTGCTTTGCGAGAGGCTCAACGAGTGTTGAGATCTGTCCTGGTGAATCTGTATACCGAAGATAAAAAATGCTTCACTCAAATCCTTCATGTCAAAATGTTTGGCTAAAAGTTACTTTACCTCATGCAACATGTTCAAATCATTTGAAGCGATCAAAATATCATCGACATGCAGTAGTATGGAGATGACCTTGCTCCCCCTGAACTTATAATATAAGCATCTTTCTACTTGGTTCTCCATAAAACCAAATGAGGTCAAAACCTCATCAAACTTTAGGTACTGCCGTCTGGAAGCTTGCTTTAAGCTATATATTGATTTTTTTCAACCTTCAAACCTTATTAGTTGCATCCTGATCCTGAAAATCCTTTAGGTTGGTTCATATAGACCTCCTCATAAAGGTCATCATTCAGAAAAGTGGTCTTAACATCCATCTGATATAGCTCCATGTCATAATGAGCTACTATTGTCATAATCATTCTAAATGCATCCTTTGAGGACACAAGAGAGAAGGTAACATTGAAGTCAACTTCTTCTCTCTGAGTGAATCCCCTGACAACTAGACACCCCTTAAATCACTCAACTTGACCCTGTGTGTCCTTCGTGGTCTTAAATAGCCACTTGTAACTGATAGGCTTGCAATGTTGAAGTAAATCAAAAAGCTCTCATACCTTATTATACCTCATAGATTGCATCTTATCCTTCATTATTTTCCACCACATATCTGCATGGGGTCCAAAATTGACTTCTATAAAAGTAGTTGGATTCATAACATGTCCAATGTCATAGTCTTACTCACCCAAATAAACTATGTAATCTGATGAGATAGTCTGTCACCTCTCTCTGGTGGATCTACCTAACTGCACAGACTCTTGTACCTCAGAAATCTCTTCCTGAATAGGTATAGGTTCCTATGCCTGCATAGGCATGGTACTCGGGCCTTCATCTACCGGAGCTGATTGTATAAGAGAGAGATAGGAAATGATCGCATTATCAGTCCTACTATTTCCTAGAGGATGCAAGGATCCTCCCTCACCATAAACATTGTATTCCAGAAACTTCGCCTTCTGTGATTCCACTATTCTGGCCCCTCCCTCTTTACAGTAAAATCTATAATTCTTAGAATGGTCGGAATAACCTACCAAATAGCAACAAGTGGAATGAGATTACAATTTGCTCTCATAAGGATTATACAACCTTATCTGAGTAGGATGGCCCCACACACAAATGTGTGCAAGACTTGGCTTCCTTCCAACCCAAAACTCAAAAGGTGTCTTTGATACTGACTTGCTTGGGACCAAAGTTACGAATACCGTATCGGGCTCGATATCTGATTGAGTTCTGGTATGGTACTGTACCGGTATCGGTCAATACCGGATACCGTTTCGGGTAATTTTTTATATTTATGAAATAGTCACTGAAATTTTTAAAATTTGCAAAATAGTCCACTGATATATTGTACAGTTAGATACTGTATACTTTACAAGTTTACATCAACCTTGTTTCCAAAAATCATAATAATAAGTAATAACCACAATTAATAATTTAATATGAAATGACAATAATTTTAAATATTTTACATACAAATAATAAACACAATTAATATGAAAAAAGACAATCATCATAATACAAATATAAAAATAAGAATAATATAAAGTATTTAAAATATTACACTAATACAATTTCAAATTTTTAATAAATAATAATTACATCAAAACATCTAATAAGAGAACAATAAATATCCTTTAACTATTACAATTTCATCATGACAAGGAAACAATCAAGTTAAAGTTAAACTTGAAACAAAAACAATTACAATTACATCACATATATAGATTTTAACATAAACTGATAAACATCAAATATAAGTAAAATTAAAAAAAGAGGAAAAATAACCTGCAACGAAATTCAATCGTCAACAAAAGGATACTTGCTATAACTGCACTGACCCCAGTTATCATTTGATACAAAATCATCATCATGGAGAGGAGCTTCATCATCATTATCATTTAAATTTAATGCACCAAATGACATGTCAAGGCTTTCCCATCTAAGATTATCTTCCAAGTCATTGATATCTACCAAATT
>JANZXR010000004.1:5836262-5851278 GCA_027575705.1 Erythroxylum echinodendron
AATTTAAATTCTTATAAGAATATTCATTGAAATACTAAAATATATAATATTCATACCCTTATAATTTTTAAAGTTATGACCTTATAAGTCATTTTACATATAAACAGCTAATACTAAACAACTAATTTTACCAAACATCTTTGACAAACAGCTAATGCAATCTGCTAATCAAATCAGCTGATAGAATCAACTAACAGCTAAATATAATCAGCTGACTGCCAAACAAGGCCTATATTGGGGATTCATTGGGATCAGTTAAACATGCTATGTTTGTTAAGAGAGGGGCATTTATAAAGGAGTTATCTAACAATAGAGAGGAGTTCGGGGATGAGAGAAAAGGAAATAATACTTGGTCAGAGCGGTGCTTTTGGTTTAGGTAAAGGTTCAGGTTTAGTTGGTATTAGAGGTGGTGTTAGAGGAACTGGACGTGCACTAGCAGCGATTACAGGTACTAGTGGGACATTTTCAATAGAGGGTCAAACTTAGACGATAAGATACCATATGATAAGGAAGGAGGCATCAACAACAAACGATGTTATTTTGGTTACAATTTTATTATTTGATATTGGCGCTTATGTATAGTAGAACTAAGATCTACACATTTCTACATCTCTTTAGAGTCTATCTGTAGAGTTTTAGGGAAGGTTAATACATTAAGATATGAACTAAGAGCGTGGTTACTAGTAGGAAATTTTGTGGTAATGAATAATGTGAGGAAGGGGATCCTAGTGAGGATTGGCAGAATGAAGCTACCGATTGACTTGATAGTGATGTAGTTGAGGGAGTTTGATGTTATTATCAGGATGGATTGGTTGGCATAACATCAAGCTATAGTGGATTGTTATGCAAAGGAGGTGATGCTAAAGTCTTCAAGTATACTAAAGGTGATATTTATATGGGATTTGAAAGTAGTTCCTGCATATGTGACCTCAGTCATGCTTGTTAGACAACTGATATTAGATGAATGTGAGTAATAAGTAGCTCATATTACATGTATGAGGGAGGTGAGCCCTCGGTTAGAGGATATTCTTATAGTGAGGGAATTTTCGGAGGTATTCTTAAATGATTTATTAGGTTATCGCCTCAACCATAAATAGATTTTACCATTAAAACTATGCCTGAAGTTGTACCAATTTCTATTGCCCCTTACATAATGACTATTATTGAGTTACAAGAGCTAAAAATTTATTTTGGTGAGTTATTGGGAAAGGACTTTATGAGAGTGAGTACATCACCTTTGGGAGCCCCCAGTATTATTTGTGAAGAAAAATGATGATCATATGAGACTTTACATTGATTATCGACAATTAAATAGGGTCACAATAAAGAATAAAGATCCATTACTGAGGATAGATGATCTTTTGGAAAAGTTAAGGGGAGTTGTCATATTTTCCAAGATTGACCTAAGATCGAGATATTGGCAATAGAGGATAGTTGAGTCAAGTATTTCCAAAATATCTTTTCTTACTCAGTATGGTCACTATAAATTCCTAGTGATTCAATTCAGGTTGATTATTGCAACGATTACATTCATGACATTAATGAACGAGACTTTTTAGGAGTATCAAGACTGGTTTGTGATAGTGTTTATTGATGATGTATTGGTATATTCGGGGAGTATAGAAGAGCATGAGCAATATTTAAGGATTGTGTTATAGATTCTAAAGGAGATATTATTGTTTGACAAGTTAAGTAAGTGCTAGTTCTAGATTAGACATATGGTGTCCCGAGAAGGAGTAATGTCTGATCTTGTAAGGTAAAGGCAATAATAGAGTAGGAGTCGCCTAGAAATACATAAGAGGTGAGGAGTTTTCTAAGACTTGTTGGGTGGTACTATCAAAGATTTATAAAAGGATTTGCGATGGTAGATAGCTTGTTGACTAAGCTACTAAAGAAAGGAGTTCAGGTTCAATGGTTTGAGTAGTGTTAGGAGAGTTTTGAGGAGCTTAAGCGAAAATTGATTTCTAGCCCAATTTTGGTTCTACAGTCTAGTGGAGTTTTTGAGGTATATACTAATGCTTCGAGGGTATGTTTGGGCTGTCTATTGACGCAATACGGGAAAGTAATAATATATGCTTCTCGCCTATCTAAACTAATTGGTGACTAAGTATGCTCTTAGGATTTGGAGACATTATTTGTATGGAGAAACATTTCAAATCTTTACAGATAACAAAAGCTCGAGTATATCTTGACTCAAAGGGAGCTGAACTTAAGGCAGAGAAGATAGATCGAGCTACTAACAGGCTGTTTGGAAACCTTCAAATTGAATTCATTAACGAATTGGATTTAATTACATTAATGAGATTGAATTGAATTTAATTTACACTGTTTGGAACAAATCCAGTAATATTAGAAATGAATTCAATTGCACAGTTTGGAATGTGAATGAATATAGTGAGGAATGAGAATGAATATTACCATTATAATTATGATGGTTAGTTAAGAGGAAGGAATGATTACTATTACCATTAACAGTGGTTGGTTTGTAAAAAATATTGAGAAAAATTTAATATATTTTAATTAATTATGTTGTAATTAATCAATTACAATATATTGATTAATTAAAATATTGTAATTAATTTTAATTAATTATATTGTAATTAATTAATTGATTATATTGTAATTAATTAATTATATTGTAATTAATAATATTTTAATTAATTATTAATTATAATACTTTAATTAATTATATTGTAATTAATTATTAATAATATTTTAATCAATAGTTTTTCGAATCCAATCAAATGAAGCACAAGAGAGTGAGAAGTGAAGTAGTCCAAAAATGAAAGAGTAAAAAGCAGGACGTTACCTTTGAATGGCACAGAGTGATTCTTGATGAGAAATACAGGGAAAAGAATTAGACTCAATAAAAACCCACAATAAATAAATAAACTTTGATGAATGTCTGGTTATAAACCCGCAACAAACAACAGTTTTTTGTTCAAAGATGTCTTCCTCAAGCTTTAATGTAATTGAATTCCTATGCTTAGAGGAGTGAATTCAATTTATAAAGGAGATGGGTTTCAATTACATGCATGAATTGAACTCATTCTTTTTGTTGTGTTTCCAAACACCTGAATTGAATTTAATTGCAGTATTGAATTCAATTCACACCTTTCCAAACACCTCGTGAAGGAATATGATTGTATTATTGATTATCATCCAAGAAAGGCTAATGTAGTGACAGGTGCTTTGAGTAAGAAAAGCTTAAGTGTGATGGCTAGTTTGAGCGCAGATAGTATGACACCATTGGTGGAGTTGAGGGCACTGGATATGAGATTGGACATATTTATGTGAGTGGTTTATTGGTGACATTACATATTCAATTGGATTTGGAAGATAGGATCAAAAGGCACAAGCTCGAGATTCTCATCTGATACAGATGAGAGAGAGAGAGTGCAACGGAGAATAATTTTTCAGCGAGAATATGTGGATTGTTAGTGATTGGTAGACTGGTTTACGTGTTAGATACAAATGGACTATGAGAGGAGATTTTGAGGGAATCTTACGGTGCACTATATGTTATGCATCCTAGTACTACAAAAATATATAGGAACCTAATACTTTATTACTAGTAACTAATGATGAAGAGAGATGTGGCAGAGTTTGTGCCAATATGTTTGATTTGTTATTAGGTCAGAGTAGAGCATCAAGCACTATTAGGGAAACTAAGCCTTATTCATTCCTTCATGGAAGAGGAAGAAGATTACGATAGATTTTGTAGTAGCATTACGAAGGACCAAACATAGACATGATTTAATTTAGGTGATCGTAGAGAGTTTGACTAAATTTGCTACTCATTTCTTTCTTATACAATAAACAAATTCCTTAGGACAAGCACACCAAGTTATATGTTGATGAGAATGTGAGGTTATA
This sequence comes from Erythroxylum echinodendron, assembly GCA_027575705.1. Lineage (NCBI taxonomy): Eukaryota > Viridiplantae > Streptophyta > Magnoliopsida > Malpighiales > Erythroxylaceae > Erythroxylum > Erythroxylum echinodendron. The sequence continues at coordinate 5,840,139 of JANZXR010000004.1, forward strand.
TGGGGTTCTATTGTCCATTGTATCATATTGAGATCTACAATTTACTTTCCAATTCTGGATGAGTTTACGGACAACTTTAGGGATTAGGTTGAATTTAAGTATTGTATTTCACCCTCAATCAGATGAGCAGTCGGAGCATACAATTAAGAGATTAGAGGATATAATAAGAGTTTGTATGCTAACTTTTTAAGGTGATTGAGATATATATCTACATTTGACGGAATTTGTATATAATAATAATTATCATTCTACCATCAATATGGCACCATTTGAGGCATTATATAGCAGGTGGTGTAAAGATCTAATATACTGGCATGTGGAGAGTGCCAAACTATCAGAGTGATCAAAGTTGATTTAGGAGACAATGGATAAAATAGGGGGTGTTATATTTGAAGGCAGCTCAGGATCGACAAAAACCTAAACAACATTGTCGATAGATGGAGTATGATGTTGGAGTTCTGGTATTTCTACGAGTATCACCTTAGAGGATGATTTTAAGGTTTATTAGGAGAGGAAAGTTGAGTCTTGTATACATCGAGTCATATTAGATTGTATAACATATGAGGTAATTAGCTTATAAATTAGCCTTATCTCCAAATTATCATAAATTCATGACATGTTTCATGTGTAGATGTTTAGATGTTATCAATCAGATTCTAGCCATGCTATATCAAGGCCTGAAATCAAAGTTACAAAGGATTTGACTTATAAAAAGGATCCAGTGGAGATCTTGGATAGACAAATTAGGAAATTAAGGAGATATAAGATTTCAATTATATGAGTTTTGTGGAGTCATCATCGTTCTCTAATAAAGGCTACTTGGGATTAGAGAACAAAATTCGACGGCAGTATCCTTATTATTTGGATCCTCAGGTATATAATTTAATTTCAGGTACGAATTTTTTTAAGGGAGGAGAACTATAAAGCCCATAAAAACCCACCCCAACTCATAAAAATAAAAAAAGAGGAGGATATATATATCACAGTAGGTGGGTCAGATAAAGCCCTTTCTGTTTCCAAACCTTGCTTGCTTGTTTTATTGAGATGAGGATACTAGCTTGCTTTTCTTAGGAGTAAGAAAAAAATGCTCCATTCTCTTTCTTCTTCTACATGTTTCCAGGTAGTAAATGTACAAAAACACTATCTTTATCCTACATATGAAGTTCTTCTCGTGTATTTCCTCATTTAGTTTATTTATGGAGATTAACAACCCAAAAATCTATTGAAAAGGCATATAACTACATATAGGTAAGATTTTTAGATAAATTTCATCTATTTTATTAGTTATTTTTGATCAACCTAAACTAGTTTCAAGTTAGAATTATGTTTTGATTGTTTGTTATAACAAGTTTGATGAAATTGGAAAAAGGAAAATAAGTGGTTGAAAAATGAGAAAAGGAGGAGGCTAGGAAAAGAAGAGAGGGTGAAGAAGAAAACAATTTAAGGAAATTTTAAGTTATATTAAGTGGCAAAATAGGAAACGTGAATATTTAAGGGTAAATTTGGAATTTAACTCTTATAAAGATATTTTAATAGTCAAGGGCATTTTAATAATTACAGTGGTAAGATAAATGAAAGATATTTTTAATAATTAAGAATGAGGTAGTAAAAGTAAGTAATTTTGGATTATTAAGTAATTGAGTTTGAATTTTTTTTAAATAAAGTCTAATATATTTTTTTAAATGTCTAAGTTCGAAGGACGTATTAGGGAGTAGATTAGATCAATCAAAATAGTTGACTCCAAAAATCAAGTAAGATTAACCTTAAATTGTATTCTCATATTTGTGTACGGTTCATAAATTGCGAATCTTGTTATTGATAAATTATTTTATGGTAAACCATATTTTGAATTAGTAACTAATTAAATTAATAATTAATAATCAACTATGAAGATTTTTTAATTACATGAATTTTGCTAGAATTTTATTTATTAATTAAATAATTGACAAAATACAAAATATTTAGTGTTTATATTTTGTATTACGATGTTTGTCACCTAATAACTTGGAAAAAATATGATATTTATAATTGTTAGTTGTTCATGTTTATAATTAAGAATATGAGAGTAAGATAAATCGATTTCATGAAATTAGATAAGAGACTTGTTTATAATGGTTTGAGAATAGATTATGAAAGTTGTGAATATGTGGCTTGCTAAGGACATCTTATATTCGATGGTCATAAATTGATGAATTGTTGAGATATGAGTAAGCTGTGGCTAGGTCCATCTCTATAGAGTAGGTACTAAAAGATCATGAGTCCTATGGATGCCTCATACTAATGACTAGGTACTAAAGTATTACCAAAGTCTCTTGAGTCTTGGGAATTTCTTATGTTGATAGCTAGGTGTTAGAGTGGTATTGGGGTACCAGATTAAGTTGAGGAATTGAGATACCCTGTGTCAATATTTATACATCTGATTACATTTTTATTTAGTGGTGATTATGATGAGTAAAGATAAGCCAATAGATCACTGAATGTAAGTCTACTAGATTAATCGAGACCCAATTAATTCAGTTAATAAAGAGGTATAAAAGAAATGATAATTATTAAAAAAATATTAGTAATAGTAATTAATAACAATAAAAATTTTGGATGATTAGGTGCTTGGACAAACTGAGTATTATTTATATATTTTAGTATTTTATTTATATTTTATCATTTGACTATTTTTAATATATATTGAGTTATTTGATTTTAGAAGTATAGTTAAGTTACCTTTATTGATTAGATAGCTCACCTCTTGCACTATTTTTTTTAGATAGAAAGATTGCTAATAACTTTAGTGCGTATGATTGATAGTGTGGAGTCTAATTGGAGCTAACAGATTAAATTGTATTGTTTTATTATTTATACTTTTGAATGTTAAATTTTGAGATGATTATGTTTGTAAGGATAATTTTTATGGATGATAGACAATATTTTTGAGATTAATGAGATTTTAGTAATTAATGATATAATTGAAAAAGTATTTAGCTAAATTGTGGTTTAATTTTGGAGCGTCACATATATAGTCAAAAGCCTTAGCTATAGTAAATGCAAAATCACCAGAATCCACACTTGCAGCGAGTTTACCCACATCAAATCAATGTAAAATTCGTAACTAAAGTCTTACCACTTGTAAAAAAAACAACTATCTCCCTTTCTCCATGCAATTTTTACAACATTGCAATATTTCACACACGGTACCATGTGAGCTCTTTAGTCATGTTATGAATATCGTACCGATACTAATACCAGATTTGATTATGGTACAATACTGTACCAATAATTGTCAATATTAGATACCGTTTTGAGTAAAATTTTAAATTTATAAAATAATCCCTAAATTTTTTAAAATTGAAAATAGTCCTTCAATATATTATACTATATAATTTATAATTTTACATCAACTATGTCTCCAAAAGTCATAATAATAAAAATTTAAAATAAAAAATTAATTTTTATTAATATTATTTTCATATATTTGTAAAATCATCTTTTTATTTTAATAAAAATTTAAATTAAATTCTTATACATTGTAAAAACAATGTGTTTTTCTTAATTACCATAAAATAGTTTCTGATTCCTACTTAAAAAGGTGTTTTTTCCCTCTTCTAGTCAAGAGTCTAACAAGTAAACAATAAGCACTCGACATTGTCTTGACTGTTGTCTAACAGTCACCAAGCTACTTTTATTACAGTCATCTCTCTTTGTCTGTCTCCATTGTTAAATTGGCTTATGGAGATGGAGTAGAGCTCATGGGACTAGTGGATAGAGGAAGCACTTGCGAGGCTTGATTCATTCAGAGTTCTTTGTTCTCTCAAACCCATTTACCTCTTTAACGACTCACACCAGTCAAAATTAGAAACTCTTAAAGGAGATAACAAGGTGTTCAATGAAATGCAGATGTGGGTTCGGGGCTCAGTTGAAATCTTTGGGTAATTTTGACTTATTTTTCTTTTGCTCTTTTACATGTAAGTTTGCCCATGTATTGTTGGTGGGAGTTGCACTGATTTCTTATGCCTCACTTGCATTAATATGGTTGTTTTCCTTTAAAGTTCTTTTCTTTCTTTATATTTCACCTTTTTTGTGGGTGAATAGTTTGGTTTCTCATAGTGAGAAGTCGAATTGTGTGCAGGAGGGGATCAACAATGAAAATTTGAAAATGGGTATAGAGGAGAGACAGAGAGATGAAATGGGTGATCTAGTGCTTGACTGCGTGAGTTTGTTTTTTATTGTTTAACTTTTTATTTTTATAATTTAGTCCCTAAAGATTTAAAATTTTATAGTATCGATAGGTATGTGGCCGATATTTTAATTATCGGCAGACAAAAATTTTGATACTAGTTAGTACCAACGATTAATATTGAAAAAATTAATTTTATACCATTTTTCAGGCGATACAGTATGAAATCTATATCTCTACCCTTTAGAAAACCCACCAATGGCAAGTGTTTAATTATGAGAAAGTAAAATCTTTATTATACCTATTTATTATTAAACCATGTAAGTCCAAACCCGAAACCAATAAATTTTATATAATAAAAAAATCCACAAATTATAGAATTTATCAAGTTCTTAAAAAATTTTAAAGAAAATTTATAGAATATAAAACCTGTGACAACCATACAGCAAACAAAGCTCGAATATGTGAACGTGAAGAAGAACCTGCTCCTTTACATCCACGTCCTCGCCCTAGCTATAACATTGCAGTAACAGGGCGATCATAAGAGACTATAAAGGAGGATTTGCAATGGCCAAAGGAGGAACCTGTTGTTATGAAGAGGGAGATATTAAAATGGTGCAGGGAGAGTTTGGTTCCGCTATTGAACTCTCTTACCACTTTTAAGGATCAACTGGACAAATAATGGGAAAGAGCTGTGGTGGTTAAGTTATTAGGGTGCCGTATTAGGTATAAGATGTTGTGTAACAGACTAAAATATCTGTGGAGTCCTTCAGGTCCTATTAAGATTATAGATCTGGATTATGACTTTTTTCTAGTCAGATTTTTTGAACAGGAGGATTTTTTGGAAGCCTTAACCAAGGGACCTTGGGTGATAATGGGGTATGCTCTTTCAGTCTAGACATGGCAACCCCAGTTTCAACCTTCCTACGACAAGATCTTAAGGGCAGTGGTTTAGGCTAGATTTCCTGAATTACCGATATCACGGTATCATCTGTCAATCCTTAAATCTCTTAGGAACTTGGTAGGTCTTACTATTAAGATAGATGACACCACAAATAAGTCACAAAGAGGCAAATTTGCACGTGTAGCGGTTGATGTGGACATCACAGTCCCTTTGAGGTCTAGAATTGAATTGGATGGTGAGGAGATAAAGGTTGCTTATGAAGGCCTTCCATAAATTTGCTTCTCATGTGGTATTGTTGGTCATGCTACGGTTGCCCATCCTTCCAAATAGTAGATGGTGAATGATGCAACCCAAAGAAATGGCGACAAGAACAAGGATACTCCAGTGGTGGTGGAAGTGGCTGCGCTGACAGCTACTGGTAGGAAGGAGGTTTACAACCCCTGGATCCAAGTTCAGAGACGCATCAGAAGGCCTGCAAATAAGGAGAATAATCAGGGAAAGAATGAGAAATTTTAAGGGGAATCCTATGGCTCAAGATACACTATACTTTCTGATAATGAAGTATTAGGCGAATTAACTAGTCGTCCTATTAATGTGGAGAAAAATCAGGCAGCTATTCCAATTGGTAGACAAGATATCGGGCAGAGACTGATAGATGTAAGGAGAGGTATGATGTTTCAAGCCCAAAAAAGTGTTGGGCCAACAGTAAGGTTTAATGTAAGGGCTAAAGGCAAGAGTGTTTTACCAGAGTTGGGAGTTAAAGGGTCTGCTCATGCCAGCTTATACAAGCAAAAGGAGGAAGCCTCTCATGTTTGAAAGCCTATGCAATGTGGGACGGGCTCTCATGCAGCCGTTCAAATCCCTAACCATTGGCAACTAATTGTTAATAACGCTTCCTTATCCTTTCCAACTATGAATGGAATAGCTGGTGGGGACCCTAATAGTGATATGGAGATTTCAGAGGGGAATTTGTTGATCAATAAACATGGCAATTTCGTTTTTCCGTATGCAAGACCTCTTGATCCTAACATTAATATGGATGCTATGGTGGAACCGGAGCGTGTTCACTCTCAAGTGGAGGTGGTGCCTGAGACCCAAGGTATTAATGCAGGTGGCATTCAGATCATCAACGGGATGGGTGCTCACATTTTAGAGGGACTTATCTCTTTATATGTACAATAGTTTTAATGTCTATTCTCTTATGGAATTGCAAGGGGGCTGGAGGCAAGACCTTCAAACCTGTTTTAAAGAATTATATATGGGTTTATAAACCTTTTATGGTAGTCCTTGTTGAGACAAGAGTTAGTGGGGCTTGGGTGGATGAGGTGATTCATAGTTTGGGTTTTGACAATTCATATAGAGTTGAAGCGGATGGTTTCTAAGGAGACATATGGTTGTTGTGGAATATGTAAGTAGACGCCACTATTTTACTAGTGCATTGTCAGTTTATTCACATGCGAATTTTGAAGGATGACACCTCCTTTATGTTCACATTTGTATATGCTAATCTATCAACTCCGAAAACATCTATGGAGTTTCCTTGAGCATATTGCTCAAGCAACTACAAGGATATGGTTATTAGGAGGGGATTTCAATGCAAAATTGGAGTAGGCTGATCGAAGGGTGGTGCTAGTGGACGTCAAGTCATGAGTAAAGATTTTCAGGATTGTGTCCAGCATTGTAGTTTACATGATCTTGGTTTCTCAGGGTCACGTTTTACATGGAAAAGAGAGAAAAAATTTGCCTGATTAGATAAGGCTGTATGTTTGACGAGTTGGCTTGAGATGTTCTAAGAAACTAAAGTTCTCCACCTACCTTTTCTTAAATCAGATCATCGTGTTAGAGTATTGCCCTAAAGGCAACCGCCTTTAGTGCATTTTGTATAAAGTTGTATACAAACGTTAATTTCAATAATAAAGAAAAGCATATTTCATTAATTTGATGTTCATTATTTATGAATTGATATTGATCCATAAGCAAAATTAATTAAGTCCATGATATATGACATAGCATGAAGGAAATTATGATGTAATCATATTACTGAGATTCCTATCATGTGTAATTTTGTCAATATCTAAATTATTCCTAGTCGTAGGATTAATGAGATTAGACATCGTTAATCCAGATAGACTAGCATATGTCAAACTGCTTGATTTGATCAAGCAGTGGATCTCAGAAACAGTAAAATTAAGATGTTTAGAGTTGAGATGTGGATTCTTACTAGAGGTAGTAAGCAGATTGGATAACCTACCATGAAATCATCACATGGATGTCCTATTCTAATGTCAGTGATAATCTCATCATAGTAATGGTGCAAGTATCTTTAAACTTGAGATACTCAAGGATATTTTGGATGTTGATTCTGTGCTTTGACTCCATTCCTTGTTGCCTTATAGAGGTTGCTTATAGGGTGGTGATTGGGTACAGCTTGAGGTATTCGAAGGTAATTGAGTAACCAATAGAGGATTCACCACTTCTGTGATAGTAGAAGATGATATCCACAGCCTTTTGTCGGGGTTATTACTTGGAAATTTCTGGCCAGAGCACATGTGTCATGAAGAATGTCTTCATTGACATATAGAGTAATGAGTCTCAGGATGAGAACTGATATCATTTGGGCTAGATTTGACGTAGTCAGTCTGGTAAGAGTTGACACTTTACCCATACTCATAACCAAGTGGGGTATAACATGGTGAAAGGGCGAATTATACAGCAATTGTCTATGGGAGGGTTTATGAAATGGTTCATGAACCACTTACTTTCCAGTCAATTGGAGGTCATAATATGTTGCTAGATGCCACTCATGACTTACTTGGATTAAGTGTTAATCCAACAACATAATTGGAAAACTAATGGGTCACACTCATAAGAGTGACTCGAAGGATTCGTAAAATAGTTTTGGATAAAGATCCATTATTTAGAGAGCAATAGAACCAAATGGATCCCGATAAGATTGGGATATGTCACAATGAGATCGCCACGTTGATATTGTTGAAATAAGTCTCCGGTGTTTTTTTCATACCCAGGACCTGATATGATGGATCCTAATGTGACTAGACCACCTTACATACAAACACACACACACACACACACACACACACACACACACACACACATATATATATATATATATAAAAGAGGTGTAACATGGAAGATGAGGGTTCCTTAAAGTCTTATTATCTTTAATTGATAAAAGACAAAAATGAAAAGTAAGAAGTAAGATGCTAATCGTTTTTAATGGTTTGGTAAGCCATTATTTTTCACACAGAATTTTGATATCTCTCTTCATTTTTCTCATTTTCCTCCTCTCCATTTGCTTTAATGTTTTTGCTTTCCACAGAACAAAGAAAAGAGCTAGCACTCTTATCTTTGTTCTAGCCATTTCTGGATCAAAGACTTTGATTCGGTTAGCTTCTTCAATCTCTGCATGAATATCGTTGGAGACGGTCTGTTTTGGTTGTTATGGTTTGTGATAACGCGATGAGTAGAAGATCGAAGAACGAAGGAGACTACTCACAAGTTATATGTTTATTATATGAATGATTGATTCGTGTAAATGTCATGAATTCCTATATATATATATGTGATATGAACATGTATGTAAATCGAGAATTTTCACCTAGGTTTAATGATATTTCCTTATATAGGCATATGGATCCTAGACTTCGAAAAAGTCCCAAAACAAATTTTTTGTTTTTCTGCACCGCATATATATGATGCAAGCATTGGGATTTTCCTACACACCCCCTGATCGTGATTCATTTTGGAGATTTTAGTAAACATAAGCCACAAATTAGTACTTTTAAATTTCAAGCAGTGTGGATGTTAAATGAGAATTTTACAACCTTTCTTAAGAATCACTGTAGACCAAATAAAAATGATTTTTATGGTTCTATTGCAGAATTGGTCAATGCTTTGAGTGTGTGAATCGAGATGTGTTTGTGAACATTTTTAAAAGAAAGATTCGTCTCTTTGTGAGGTTAGATGGTATTCAAAAATCCATAGAGCGGGACGGTCCAGAAGATCTTTTAGATTTAGAGAATTATTTACGATTGGAATTGGAGAATGTTCTTTGTGAGGAAGGGATCTACTGGAACCAACAATCCAGATGCCAATGGTTGGTGCATATAGATAGGAACACGAAATTCTATCACTCCATCACTATTGTAAAAAGGAGGAAAACAGTTGTTGATGCCTTGAAGAACCATAGTGGCCTGCCTGTTACCGATCCGAAGGAGCTCAAAGAATTGGCAAGAAATTTTTTTGAAGCTCTTTCTACTGAAGACTCTTAGCATTCTAGCCCTTGTCCAGTGAAGGGAGCTTTTCTTATATTGGTTTTTGATTTCTTAGATAATCCGGTTTTGGGAGAAGAGACCAAGGATGCCATATTCAATATGAATCCTAATAAAGCCCTTGGATATGATGGGTTCCTGCTCTTTTCTTTCAAAAGCAATGGGAGACTGTTGGGGACGCTGTGGTGGATTTTATCAAGAGAATTTTTAGATATGAGGTATGGGAAGTGGGTCTAAATAGAACTATTCTAGTCCTATTGCCAAAGGTCTCCTCTCTAACTCTTGTAGATCAATTTCGACCAATTAGTTTGTGTTCGGTGCTTTATAAGGCTGTCACTAAGATTATTGTTAACCGTTTGAAAGTTTATCTAGATGATATAGTTACCACTATGCAGTGTAGTTTTATGCCGAGTTGATTAATCACCGACAACATCATTATTGCACAGAAAGTGATCCATTCCATGAAAAAGAAGAAAGGCAAAAAGGGCTTCTTGGCTATTAAAATTGATTTGGAGAAAGCATACGATAGACTGAGCTGGGAATTTATTTAGGATATCCTTGTTGATATTAGAGTCCCTGATTCTTTTATCAACCTTATTATAAAGTGTATTTCTTTGGTGACAATTCAGGTTAATTGGAATGGAGAGTTATCGGAGATCTTTTACCTAAGCCGTGGTATTAGGCAAGGAGACCCGCTGTCTCCTTATCTCTTTGTCCTCTGCATAGAAAGACTCGATCATTTAATTGATCAGGTCATGGCTTCAAACAGTGGAAATATATCCGGTTGGGAAGGCAGGGACCACAGTTATCTCACCTCTTCTTTGCAGATGATTTGATTCTTTTCTTAGAAGCTTCCTTGGATTAGGTTCAAGTTATTCAAGAAGTGCTGGATATGTTCTATAATTCTTCTGGTCAGAAAGTTAGCAAAGACAAGACACATTGTCTCTGCTCTAAGAATATTGATTGCCCTTTGGCTCGATCTATAAGTAGGCAACTGGGTGTTTAGATTACAAATAATCTAGGAAAATACCTTGGGGTTCCTCTAATTCATGAACAAACTTTTAGGAGTTCTTACTAATACATCCTCGATAAAGCTCAACAACGGTTAACAAGTTAGAGTGCTAAACAATTATCTCTTATTGGTCGAGCTACTTTAGCTCAATCGGTTATTAGCTCTTCTTGTTTTTACTATACAAACAGTGCACTTGCCTCGACTTCTCTGTGATGATTTAGAAAAATGACGCAAGATTTTATATGGGGTTCCAATAGCAATCACAAGAAGAATAATTTGGTCAACTGGGACGCTATTTGTCAACCAAAAGACATAGGGGGCTTAGGCCTGAAAAAAATTCATGCTACTAATGATTCTCTACTTTGCAAATTAGGATGGATTCTTGTTTCCAAACCCAAAGCTCTTTGGGTTCCAGTGTTGTGTGCTAAATATGGTTTCTTTAACATTTCTCTCACTACAAGAAAATAGTGAATTACAGACAGAAATTACCGACGGCAGAAAACATCGGTGATTCGACCGTAGCTAAATTCACCGACGAACCTTGTCCATACTGTCGGTAAAATTACTGACCGCAAAGGTAAGCCGTCGGTAAAATCAACAGAAAAGTTACCGGCCGTCTAATATGGTCCGTCGCTAAATTTACCGACCGGCGACATACCATTATGTAAATTTTGCATCATACAGTCGGCAAAAGTACCGACGGTAAGATTTTCCGTCGCTAAATAAGTCAATATTACCGACGGAACATAATATGTTCCGTCGGT
>JANZXR010000004.1:5851378-5881517 GCA_027575705.1 Erythroxylum echinodendron
TGTACCCTTAATGAGTCCCAAAAGTCCACTTTACCCTTCCTTATAAGCTTAGGCTCTTTTGGTACTTAAGTTACATGTCAAAAATACCCTCAATTCATTCCTATGCATTTATTCTATAAACTGTTATGCTTAATTTAACGAAAAAAAATTCAGGGACTAACATAATTAATGTGCAGATTGACTTGTTAACTATGCTCAATCGTTTAGGATTGGTGTCACTACGTTTCAAAACCCAACTTCAGGGTATTCTAGTATCTTCATTGAGGATATGACTGGGATCTCTTTCCCTTGTTTTTAGTTGATTAGTTTTGGTAGTTAACTTTTCCTTAAAAAAAATAATTTAAAAATGAATTTTAGTATAAAAATATGGAGCTTAATTATATAATTTTCTTTTCCAACTTAAAAATAAACTTTCTAAAAATTAACGATTCTGCAAAAAATAAAAATAAAAAATTTAATACCAAAGAAGTCATTATTCTATTATCTATAGTCGATATTTATTTTGCAGCTTTCGATTATAAAATAAGATCGCATGTACAATATGTATGTAACGGCTGTGGGCAAGTTCCCGATGGAATTGGGTTTGCATGCTTAGCCTGGATTTGCAATTAAGAACTTAAGCCTTGCTCGAATTCGTCTGATACTGGCTCGTGATAGGCCTCGTTCGGCAGCGGTTCGTAGACCGAACGACAACGTTTACGGTCCCCTGGTGATTCGTTCCTCCGATTATGGACTTCACGGCTTAAACTGAGCTCCACAAGCCTCGACGCTGCTCTATTCCCGTGAGAATCAGTACGTACACAAAGGGACAAACAATTTCTCATAAACGCTATATCTTGGATCTACCAGAGGACAGTTAACCAAAGATCTACTGCAAAATGGCTGTCGACGACTTGCCATTGGACGACAAAGCGAAGAGAATGAGAGATCTGCTCTCAAGTTTCTACTCTCCTGATCCTTCTATGTCCTCTAGCAATTCCTCCAAGTTCGCTTCTCTTGATGCCATTGACAGTACCTTGTTCGACGCCGATCAGTACATGAATCTTCTGGTACGCCATTAACATTTTTTTGGGGGGTTTATGCATTTGTTTTTAAGCTTTTAATCATGTTTAGAACTATAGAATTTTCGAGATGAGTAAAGCAGCTCAACTAGTTGCTGTTAGTTTATTGGAAGATGAAATTAGTAATGTTATGTAATAGATGAATTTAAAATTTGACGTATGGCTGCAATTTAATGATATCATTGCGTTTCAGTAGTTTGTGATCATGTTTACAATGAAAATTGGATAATTTTGAAGGTGACTGAAGCAGCTTAACTAATTGTTGTTAGTTAATTGGAAGGTGAAATTGATGATGTTATGCTGTAGATGGTTTTGAAAGTTTACTATATGTCTTCAATTTTATGATATCGTGCCCTTGCTCCAAACGCAGGCCCAAAAGTCAAACCTAGAAGGGCTATTGCAGAGGCATGTTGAGATGGCGGCTGAGATAAAAAATTTGGACACTGATTTGCAAATGTTGGTATATGAAAATTATAACAAATTTATCAGTGCTACTGACACCATTAAGAGGTAATCAGTTCTGTGCAAAAGTTGATGAACTGTCGTGGATGTTCTTTATAAGTTTTATATGGTTAATCAGATTTACTTCTGGTTCCTCTTGTTTCCATCTTTCCTAAATACATCTTCTTTTCTTATTACCGTTTTTCCATTGTCAAGGATGAATAATAACATCATAGGAATGGAGGCAAATATGGAACAGCTGCTTAATAAGGTATTTGTAATTAGCAAAATTCTCATTTGTTTTAGATTATGGCTCTTATCACTGTATGCATTTGACAATGAAGAAAGATTGAATCTCCAGTGTCCTGATTGTTGCAGATAATGTCCGTACAATCAAGAAGTGATGGTGTGAACACTTCTCTATTTGAGAAAAGGGAACATATAGAGAAATTGCATCGCACACGCAACCTTCTTCGTAAAGTTCAGGTGCCTAGATACTTATCCTCCAACTACGAATATCATCTTTATGTTTGTAGCTACATAATTTCCATTTCTGTGTTTCCTGTACTATTAGAACTTTGAGAAATCACATTTTAAAGTGAATCTTCGCTTGAAGTAATTGGATGAATTCCTTGTCTGGCACATTGACAAGAGACCTTTGCAAAGGATAAACAAATGCTGAGGGCATCATTAAACAAATTTTACAGTTGATAGCCATTCAGTACAAATTGCACACAGCTAGTGATGTTAATTGGTATCTGGAACTGCTAAACAGCTATTGCTTGGTGGCCAATCTTGATTATTAGTTTCCTTTGAACACATTTATTGTAAAGGAACTTGGATATTTGGTTAGTTTACTTATTTAATTCATTGCTTTCAGAGTTATTGATGCTTACATGCAGGATTGCACTTTGAAAATTTCAAGGGAATAAATAAAGTCATAATTCATGATTTAAGCATTGGTTTTTGGCCATGCATGACTCACACTGATTTCTTCTTATGTTGAAAAGAGCAGTTCATATATGATCTCCCGGCTAGACTCGGGAAGTGTATCAAGTCAGAGGCATATGCTGATGCAGTGCGATTCTATACTGGAGCAATGCCAATTTTTAAGGTTTGGGGTTGAACTTCTGATGATTAATCTAGCATTTCATACACACTAGTGTGTGTGTTTATTAGAGAGACATTTTGCGGCTTCATTAATTTTTTTAGGTTTTAATTAGTGAAAATTATTTATTCTTTACTTTATTTGCTAGGTATATGGTGACTCATCATTTCAGGACTGCAAACGGGCTTCTGGAGAAGCAATAGCCACAGTTATTAAAAACTTGCAGGTATGTTAATCTTTAGCTGATGTTGAACTCTGTAGTCAAATAGAGCATGTAGACGGATGACCAACAGATATCTTTGATTCCTGGTACAAGATTTCTTTTACAATTTGTACTTTAATAATAATTGAAGTTTACGGAAGTTTGAAAAGAATACATGTGAATCAATACACCTTCCTGTAACTTGTACCACATCTTGTGTTCCAGGGGAAGCTATTCTCAGATTCAGAATCAATACAAACAAGAGCTGAGGCTGCTATGCTTCTTAAGCAACTGGATTTTCCGGTTTGTATAGCGCATATTTTCTAATCTTGCTTGTTAGTTTGTCTAAATATTATATCTTAAGGATAGTGTTGCCCTCTTTATAGACACCAAAAGATTATACGAGAAATTTAGAATAGAAGTCACTAAGAATCTAACCTGCTTTCTTTAAGAGATGTGTTTTTTGGATTGAATCACATTGAGTTGTTGGGTGGGGTCCAATAAATGTTCATATCCAATTCTAACATGTCACCTCATGTGAATTGTGGACAAATAGAATAAACTGCAACTCTGTAAATAATTGAGTTTGAGACACCTAAATGATATAAGGCTCTAAACCCATGTTAAGAAATCCCTCAACCTCGATACATTAGATGTTGGTTGGGACTCAATAAATGGTTTAAATACCATTCTTACAAAGCCAAACTAAGACGAAAAGGGCACTGTGTGAATCCGTAAAGCCAAGAAAGTGAAACTCATTGAACTTCTCAAACATCTGTTTACTCTTTGCTCACTATTTATAAAGCTAGTGATTTTTTCTCAATTTTCTCCCTCACTTGTTATGTTTTCTGGGATTAAGTGTTAGGATTCCCGTGGCCTCATGTTTTTGCATTTGAAAAGTGCATGTTCTAATGTTTGTCAGGTGGATAGCTTGAAGGTCAAACTATTTGAAAAGTTGGAACAAGCTCTCGAGCATCAGCACCTGAAGACTGAGGAAATTCCCATTGTTGTGAGACAGTCTAATGATCACTCTGTTTCTGCAAATAATCCTGAGCCAACTCTTGCTACTACACATGATGTAAGTGGCCAATCAATTGTCTCAAGTTTAGCGTATTCAAAGTCCCCCAATGGTATAATACTATTAAGGTTGATAAAATTGCCATTGTCGTTTTTCTTTTTGCGTAGGTTTCTTATTAGCATGGGCCTTTTTATGTTTAGTTCTCACTGAATTATTAAGTTTAGTGTACGCACATTTGATACTTTTATAGACCATGTGCTTGCATTTAGAAGCCATTAGTGCTCTTTTTTCTTTTATTTCTTGATTGTGCTTAATGAACTTTCAAGTTGTCTATAATATGGGTTTAGGCTTCCGTACGTGAATTTGCGGAGGCTGTTCGAGCTTATCGAGTAATATTTCCTGACTCTGAAAAGCAACTAATTAAACTGTCTCAGGACTTAATTACCAAGTAAGAAAAAATTCTTCATCTTCTATTCTGATTTTGTTCTTTTGTGATATCTTATTTTATTGTAGACTTTTTGATGAATAATTTGAAAATAGATGCTAACTCATGGTAAATGATTTGGATTTGTTTTAACCTTAGGCACTTTCAGATCTTCGAGGATGACATAAAGAAAGGGATTTCTGCTGCAAAATTTTTGGTTATTCTTCGTAAGTACAAATTCAATCTTTTGACATATATTCCTTGTTATTTGAATGCATTTTCTCTTAATTAGTTATGTGGCTGCATTCTGTCTAGGTTTAATGTCTTCTTCGTGTTCAAAAAGATCTTTTTCAATCTCGAGTCTGTTTTATACATTCCACTTGTCTGCATGTGCTTGAAGCATCTTTGTGCATTAATATCTCCAGATTTTCCATCCTTTCTCTCCACAGCACCTGGAGTTTCTGGAGTTTCTTATTAAGATTTTTTTCTTCTGAAGAGGACTGAAGGGGAAATCATAGATTGTAGCAATGCACTTAAACTTGACAACGGTAGATTGTCAAGTCTGTTTTCTACGTTTCACATGTCTGCTTGTGCTTGAGGCATCTTTGTGCTTTAATATGTCCAGATTCTCTATCCTTTCTTTCCTCAGCACTTGGAGTTTCTTATTTCTTTCTTTTTCTTCTTAAGAGGACTGAAGGGTAAATGGTAGATATAGCAATGCACTTTCAACTCTAGCTGTCTCTGTTATGCCACCTTTGATTTTCTTCAATTTTAAAATTCTTTTTTTTGCTTTTCTTTGGATTTGGTTTCTTTAATCTCTTTGGGTATAACTTGTTTATCAATTGATTAAATGGAAAAACGCTAGTTTTTTTTTTTCCTTTTCTTTTGTTTGTTATCTGGCCTGAAATGCCTTGCCAAATGTAGGAGCCATATGGAGAGATGTGCTGATGATGGATGAAGTCTTGTTTGAGGCTTTTCTCCCTGATCATTCTTTGGAGGTCATCATCGCATTTCCTTTCATCTCAACCTGCATTTCTGTCTAAAATATCTTGGGATTTGTTGCCATGTTGACGAATGTAAACTAATTAATCCTAATGGTCTCAGGCTGCCCAGGTTGCTGTCAAACAGTATGTTGTGAGCAAGTTTTCTGGCCTTCGGCATAATATATCAGGTCACTTTTATGGTTTTATCATATACCTCTTTAGTTTATAGATCAGGGAGAACAAATATTTTGTCAGGTTTCTGTGTTGTTCATTTGTATCAATGACCGCTAGCATGAGCCCTGACTGTTGAGCTACCTCTAGTTCATATAAATTTGTGTAAGCTGATGGTTTGAATGACCAATGGTGTGTAAGCTGATGGTTTGAATGACCAATGGCTTTGCATGGGGAAGGGGTGCGAGCACTGGGTACACTACTTCCTGTCTCCATGCAGATGGTGCTGTCTCTGCAAGACTGGAAATTTTGTATTGCCAAAGGCTTCTAAAAATATCAATCAATATATTATAATTTTCTGAGTTAAGTTCTGTTTGAATTTGCAGATGCAGTCACCAACAATCATGTCAAACACACTGAAGGAGCAGAAGAGCATCCGTTGAAGGTCGCTCTGGAGGCAGGCAAAACCAGAGTCCTCAAGGGAAGCATGGATGTCTTACTGGTAATACCAGCCAAGCTTACTGTTATTGCTTGTGCTTGCATAAAAAGAAACTATCATTTTGATTATGTATTAAAGTTTGCAAAATATGAATCATTATTAGTGAATTTCTAGGCTGTGCAAACTATTGCGTTCCAATGCATGATCAGATCTGTATTAAAATATGTGATCTTGTTATGCTGGTAAATGCAAAATTCTTGCTTTTCACTGTTCAGTCATTTGGGTGATCTGTACTATTTTCTTTTCTAGCTTCTAATTTTCTCTTCCCCTGTATATTTTTTTTTATTTTATGAAACTACATCTATTTCTGACACGTCATAAATACCACACAGTTGCATCTTTAACTACTGCATGATCTATTATTTTCAGGATTTCCGCCAGCTTATTGAAGATGACTTGGAGCTAGTAGTTAAATTGAGAGACTTGATTATTGACTTCATACAAGAAGGATTTCAAGATTTCTTCCGGGAACTGGATAATGACTTCCTCTTACTTTCAGGAAGAATTAAGTTAGGGAAGCAAGAGCAAGGCTTGACTGAGGGACAGCAGGTTGACAAAGTGGTTACTGGTCTTGTCCTAATATTGTCTCAACTTTGTGTCTTTGCTGAGCAAACTGCCATACCTAGAATTACTGAGGTGAGAACCAATTTATTCTCTTTCTTTTGTTAATTTTGAAGCAAACTGCCATACCTAGAATTACTGAGGGGATAATCAATTTATTCTATTTCTTTTGTTAATTTGGAGGCATATATGATTACTATACCACTCCTCATATCCAATGGGCTTGTATCAATGTTAATACTGTTGCTACTGTGTTTTCAGGAAATGGCTTCTTCTTTCCCTGGTGGAGGTGTTCGAGGCTATGAAAATGGACCAGCATTTGTGCCTGGTGAAATTTGTAGAATCTTTCGATCAGCTGGCGAAAAGTTTCTTCACCATGTATGAGCTAAATCTCTCCATATACTGTGTTTATGCTGGAGCCTACTCTGTTTGTAATATTTAAAGCATTTTTGAATCTTCAGTCTGTCCTTTTCCTGCATGGTTCTGGACATGTCACATTGTTGGTGCAATTCCTCATCCAATGTGGGCATGGTGATTCAATTAGTAACTTTCTATCTTTCAAGTATCTGCATCTGAAACTCAGCCCCAAAGCCTAACATATATTTGTTCTTCATTCAGTACATAAATATGAGAACTCAGAGAATATCAGTTCTCCTGCGAAAAAGGTTCACAACTCCAAATTGGGTCAAGGTGAGTACCGTATATTCAGCATGTTCCATTAACTTGAGGGAAAAAATAGTTGGTTGATGTTGATCTTCTCTAATATTTGTGACTTCAAAACAGCACAAGGAGCCAAGAGAAGTTCATATGTTTGTCGATTTGTTTTTCCAAGAGGTTTGTGCTCGTATATATAATCTCCTTCTCAGTTGCTGTCCCTGGTCTCTTGAGTATTTAAGAAAATTTTCTAGCATGCTAATTTATCCAGTTAAGAGTTTTCTTCAAAATGTCATTGGGAGAACTTCTAGCTTTGGTACGGAGTGGTAATCCTAAATATAAAATGAGGATACTTACTATGATTGTGATTGTAACCAGCTGGAGGCAGTTAGAGCTGAGGTAAAGCAGATTTTACCTCAGGGAGTTCCTCGTAAGCATCGTCGCACCGAAAGCAATGGTAGCACTGCCTCCTCCCGCAGCAACCCATTACGAGATGATAAATTAAGTCGGTCACATACCCAGAAGGCGAGGAGTCAGCTTTTGGAAACTCACCTTGCAAAATTGTTCAAGCAAAAAGTCGAAATATTTACAAAAACTGAATATACACAGGTGTGCATCATGATTACTTGGATTTGTAGCAAGAAGAGAAGGTGGATTTGATATGATTTCAAATGAGTCTGCTTGTAATTTTACAGGATTCTGTTATAAATACTATAGTGAAACTTTGTCTGAAAAGTTTGCAAGAATTGGTTCGACTCCAAACTTTCAACCGCAGTGGATTTCAACAAATTCAGTTGGATATTCAATTCCTACGGGGTCTTCTTAAAGAGAATGTTGAGGATGAAGCAGCCGTCGACTTTTTGCTTGATGAGGTAACAAAGAATAGCTTCATTGGATTTAATCAACCCATCCAGAGTGTAGATAGTTTGCTTCAGTAGTAATTCCTTATTAATATGCAACCTTATTTCAAAACGGCCTCACACTTCCATTTTTCGAGCATACTCAATATCCCAGTCTTAAGAGTCGTTTTGGTGTTAGCTTTGAAACTTCTGTGAGAACTGATGGGTGCTGGATTTTGGTGGAGCAGGTTATTGTTGGTGCTGCAGAACGTTGTCTTGACCCTAATCCTTTGGAGCCTCCTATTCTGGATAGACTAATACAAGCAAAATTGGCAAAAGCAAGGGAGCTGAATCCACGAGGAGGTTCAAACCAATAATAGAAGAGCTCATAATTGTTTCTCAAAACGAATCACCAACCAACAAGAAGTATTATCCCGGTATCATTGATTTTAAGATTGGGTCAAACTAGAGTTGGTTGACCAATTTGCAAGGCTTTGAAACCTTTTTAAGACCACCTCTTTCCAGTCTGCATTTTGATTTGACAAAGGCCTTTTGTCTTCTTAATGCTCACCTGCATTCTAAAGTTTACTCTTGAACTGGTTGGTGGGCGTGATCTGATCCCTGTTTTTTGTTTTTCCCCATAACTTTTGACGTACTATCTTGTCCTGGAAAAGGTAGAAGCTTTTTAATTGTATAAATCTTCGACCTCAAGTCACTTAAACATTTTCTTGGAACTGTGTACTTTTGTACAGATTACAAAGGCGTAAGGACATATTATAAGAGTGATTCCTTCTGTCCAATTTTCAAGTTTTTTTGGTTTCTTTGTTCACGCATGGATAAACCTACATAGAGAAGGAATTTAATAGACAGGGTAAACCCATAAGAATGGTAAGGTAGAATATGCAATCCTGCATTCAAATTGTGGCATTTCTCCATTTCTCTTTCTAATTGTTTCTCAACTAGTGTTTGGTACTGCTACCCTGATGCCTGGATTTGAGGAAACAAAATGGATACTTATTGTGTGCATAAAAAACAAAGGGCTTAACAGAAAAAGGGCATGGCAATGATCTTGGTCAGTTGGATCCCAAGTTCTATTACCAAAAAAAGTAGAGTTTAAGTCTGATTCGAGTCCAATTGGGACAGGAAAAATGGGGTCTGAACTCCAACCTGTAAGATTTGACTTACCCATATGCCTAAACAAACATCCGAAACTTGTTTCCTGGACTGAATTTGAGTTTTTTCATTCTAAATCTGATATAAATCCGGCTTGAGCACAATCAACTAGCAAAAGCAAACGTGAATTATTTGCTTCTTATTAACACTATATTTACAATGATACACATGGTGCACTTTCTGTTACTACTATTGGGCCAAAACTAATTCCCCCAATTGTGGGGCTTGTGACCCAAAAATTCATTTTGACTCTTATTACTAGTTTGACCAACAACATAGGAAAACTCTTGTTTTTATGTTGAAATGGGCAGCCGACACAATCAAGAGAGGAAGCGGGAATTATTGTTTTGGTAGTTTTGAGCTTGGAGAGAGAGAAAAGAATTGTACCACCTTTGAAACCTTGATCTGAGGGTCAAACGGAGTCCGATGGAGATGAAATTTTAGCTACGGGTTTCTCTCAATGCACTCTACATATCTACTAGTTTAGATTTTTAGATTGATCACTTTTTCTAATGAGATCCTTCCAACCCACTTAAACTTTAAAGTGTGTATTTAGAAGATGTATTGTTGATCATATGATGTTTATCCACCTATTGGTGATGACTGTGTGTACCAATTATTGATATAGTGGTGTTTTTGACTGGACTAGGTCTCCTGATTTTTTCCAATTGAGTTTCCATGTTAAAAATATTGGTGTCTTTGTGTTGTTATTTTTATCAGCCTTATTATTGCTGCTATTGTGATATTTTGCTTGGTTGGCTATTTTGAGATATCTCATTTTATTGGTAGTAGGGAAAGATGAATTAGTCCTACTATATTATTGATACGGTTATTTTATTGCTTCCATTGTGCGACCATGGTTGAATATTTGTACTAATAAAATAGAAGAGTTAACATTTAGTTTGATGAATGAACTGACTGCATCTAATTGTTTTATTTGAAAGCCTAGAATGGAAGATTTACTATACTGTAAAAATTTGTTTGATTCTATTTTAGGAGATAATGCTAGCCCAAGTGACATGAATGACATGCATAAAAAGAGTGTTGGCACAATTAGACATTGGATAGATCACAATGTTTTTCACCATTTTTCCAAAGAAACACAAGTTGATGTACTTTGAAAAAAATTGGAAAATATATATGAAAGGAAGATTGGCAGGAATAAAAATACTTTGCTGCTGAAACATATTATTCAGTTGAGGTACAAAGACGGTGTTGACATGAGTGAGCATTTAAGCACCTTCCAGGGCCTATTAAATCAGGCAATCAAGCTGAAGCTAAATTTAGATGATGAGGTGCAGGCTCTGTTGTTGTTCAGCTCGCTTCCTAATAGTTGGGAAACATTGGTGGTGTCTATTAGCAATTCTACGCCAAATGGCATTTTAACTTTGGAATAGGTTTCTGATGTGTTGATGAATAAAAAAGTTAGGAGAAAAGAACAGAACATTGAGTCCGAGTCACAGGCTTTAATAACATAAAAGAAAGGCCAAAACAGAAGAAGAAAGAGTAGAGAGCCCCACAATAGAAATGATAAATCTAGAGGACGATCCAAGTCAAAGAAAAATATCTAGTGCTTTCATTGTCAAAAGTTTGGGCATTACAATAATTAATGTAGATTGCTTAAGAGAGAACAGTCAGGGGAAAAAGGTAAAGGCAAGAAAGAGGAACAGAGTGATGAAGAGGATACTGACTACTGGGGATGACTTGTTTGTGTATTGTGATGATGGTTCAGTTAGTGTAGTGAGTTATGATTGTGATTAGATCATTAACTCAGTTGCATCATATCATATAACCGGTCATAGATAGTTTTTCTCATCTTATATTGCCTGAAGCTTTGGCCATGCAAGGATGTGAAAAGATTCCTTATACAATATTATTGGTATGGGAGATGTATTCTTGGATACAGAAACTGGTTATACTCTTGTCTTGAAAAATGTGAGACATATTCCTTAGATGCGTCTCAACCTTATCTCCACTAGGAAGCTTGATGATGAAGGTTATCACAACACTAAAGGTGATGGTAAATGGAAAATCATATGGGGGAGTTTCATTGTTGCTAGAGGAAAGAAGTATAATACTTTGTATTTGATGTATGTAAAGTTGAAGAATGGAGATGTGAATGTAGCCCAAGATTCCTCCATTGATCTTTGGCATAGAAGGCTTAGACATATGAGTTCTAAGGGACTCCAAATACTTGCTCAAAAGAAATTTCTCCTTGAAGTCAAAGGTAAGGCTTTAAAACCTTATATTGATTGCATCTATGGAAAATAGCATAGGGTTGCATTTCAAAATTTTTCTACATCTAAAAAGTCCAGTCACTTAGAGTTAGTGCATACCGATGTATGTTATATGAAAGATAGATCTCTTGGTGGTGCTTTGTACTTTGTTACATTTATTAATGACTTTGCTAGAAAATTTTGGTGTTTTGTGTTGAAATATAAAGACCAAGTTTTGGATATGTTCAAAGATTTTCACCACAAAGTTGAAAGAGAGACTGGAAAATAGTTGAAATGTGTTCAAGCAGATAATGGTGGTGAATATAAGGGACCATTTAAGGAATATTGTAAGACTCATGGTATTAGACTTGAGAAGAGTGTTCCAAATACTTCTTAGTAGAATGGTCTAGCAGAAAGAATAAACAGATCAATTACCGAAAGGTTATATGTATGCTTTCTAATGCCAAGCTACCTAAATCTTTTTGAGGTGAAGTTATACAGACAGCTGTTGATGTGATCAACCTATGTCCCTCAGTTCCATTGGATGGTGGTATTTTACAGGGAGTTTGGATAGGGAAAGATGTTTCTTTTAAACATTTGAGAGTCTTTGGTTGCAGGGCATTCGTTCATATTCCTAAAGATGAGAGATCGAAAATTGATAGAAAATCCAAGTAGTGCATTTTTGTGGGATAGGGACATGAAGAATTTGGGTACAAATTATAGGATCTTAAGAGAAGTTGGTCAGAAGTGGAGATGCTATCTTCTTTGTAGATCAGACCATCGAAGATTTAGGGAAAAGTGAAAAATAAAAACTTCAGTTGAAATCCCTGCTAACTTAAATCCAGTCCCGCCACGACTAGTTGATGCTCATGATGAGGGAGTCGAGATAGAGTAGGATGATGTCACCATCATCTCCATCAACTTCTATTAAGTCGAGGAGGTCTACCAGAGATAGGAGAGCTTCCACTAAGTATAATCCAAATGAGATTATTATGTTGACAGATGGTGGAGAACCAGAGTCTTATGATAAGGCTCTTGATTATGAGAAGAAAGATGAGTGGTTAGCAACCATGCAAGATGAGATCAAATCCTTGCAATAAAACCACATTTATGATATAGTGAATTTGTCAAATAGCAAGAGGACATTTAAGAACAAGTGGGCATATAAGATGCATGAAAACAACTCACATTTGAGGTACAAGGCCATATTGGTTATGAAGGGTTTCAATCAATGGAAGGTGTAGATTTTGAAGAGATATTCTCCCTTGTGGTAAAGATGTCTTCTATTTGAGTTGTTCTTGGTATGGCAGCTAGCTTGAACCTGGAGATTAGGCAACTTAATGTAAAGATAACTTTCTTACATGGTGATTTGGAAGAAGAAATTTATATGGAGTAGTCAGAGGGATTTAAAGGGAAAGGCAAAGAGAACCTTGTACATCATCTCAATAAGAGCTTGAATATGTTGAAACAAGCTTCAAGGCAGTGGTACGAGAAGTTTGGCTGCTTTATGGCAGACCAGGGGTATCAAAGGACTTCAACTAATCATTGTGTATTTGTGAAGAATTTTTTTGATGATGATTTCATCATTCTCTTACTTTATGTTAATAATATGTTGATTATTGGCCATGATATTGTGTAGATTAATAAGTTAAAAAAGGAGTTGAGCAAATCCTTTTCAATGAAGGATTTAGGTCTAGCTAGAAAGATTTTTGGGATGAAGATTTCTCGTGATAGGCAACATGGGAATCCTTGGTTATCTCAAGAGAAGTATATTGAGAAGGTCCTCAATAGATTTAACATGAGCAAAGCTAAGGATGTCTCTACTTCACTTGCAATTCATTTCAAGTTGAGTATAAAACAATGCCCTAAAAGTGAGAATGACAAAGAAGACATGAAGAAAATTCCTTATGTATCAGTAATTGGTAGCTTGATGTATGTTGTGATTTGCAACAATCCAGATATAACTCATGCAGTTGGGGTGGTTAGTCGACTTCTCTCTAATCCTGGTAAAGAGAATTGGAATACAGTTAAGTGGATTCTTAAATATCTCGTAGGTACTTCCAGGTTGTGTTTTTGCTTTGTCAATAGGAAGAACATGTTAGATGGATATACAAATGCTGAAATGGTAGGTGATATTGATTATAGGAGGTTCACATATGGTTACTTGATGATTTTTATAGAGGAAGCAGTGTTATGACAAGGTAAGCTATAGAAATGTATGGCCTTGTCTACTACAGAGGCTAAGTACCATAGTTACCGAGTCTTGTAAGGAAGCTCTTTGGTTTCAGAAGTTCTTACAAGAGTTGGACATAAAGCAAAGATAAGTATGTGGTTTATTGTGACATCCAGAGTGTTATTAACTACAATAAGAATTCCACATTTCATAGTTAGTCTAAAAACAATGACGTAAGGTACCATGGGATTCGGCATGTGTTGGAGTCTATGTTTTTATTCCTTAAGAAAGTTCACACTGATGATAATGGCGTAGATATGTTGACTAAGGTAGTGCTGAGAAATAAGCCCTTATTTTGTAGACAAGAAGCTACTTTGGTTTTGCCCCCAAATTGAGATGAAGGGGGATATTCTTGGGCCAAAAATAATTCCCCCCAATTTTGTGGCCTACAACCTAAAAAGCCATTTTAACTCCCATTAGTATTTTGACCAACAAAACAAGAAAACCTCTTTTGAAGTGGGCAGTCGATACAATCCAGAGATGAGGAGAGAGAAAATTATTGTTTTGGTGATTTTGACCTTTGAGAGAGAAAAGAGAAGTGTAGCACCTTTGAAGCCTTGATAGAAAGATCAAACGGAGTCTGATGAAGATGAAAATTTAGCTACAAGTTCCTCTCAATGCGTTCTACATATCTACCAGTTTAGGTTTTTCAAATTGGTCACTGTATTTGTGAGATCCTTCCAACCCACTTAGACTTTAAAATGTGTATTTAGAAGATGTATTGTAGTTCCTATGATGTGTATCCTCATGTTGGTGATGACTGTGTGTACTCATTATTGATATAGTGGAGTTTTTGACTGGACTAGGTCCTGTGATCTTTCCCAGTTGGGTTTTCCATTTTAAAAATCTTGGTGCCTCTGTGTTGTTATTTGTATCCCTCTTATTATTGTTGTTAATGTGATATTATGCATGGTTGGCTGTTTTGAGATATCCTATTTTATTTGTAGTAGGGAAAACTGAATTAATCCTAGTATATTATTGATTGGGTTGTTTTATTGCTTTCGTTATGTGACCCCTTTTTCCCAACAACTACTGTATTATCTTCCGTTCACATACCCCTTATGTTACTTCTCATCTTGCATGTAATTAAAACAAAAGAATCTTAAAGAACTTATGACGTGACTGAAAGAACCTGAGGTGCGTAACTGAAAAGAATTAAGGAAAGCATCAAAGTTTTACTAAAAAATAAGATGTAGAATGGGAAGCTATTACTGGAAAATCAGATCAAAACTAACAAATAAGAAAAAGAATTGGGATAATTGAAATCTATGTTTTCATCAATTTATACAAACTTTTGGAAGAAGCAAGGACCAAATTTCACTCAGAAAGGAAAATGTGATACTTTCTACAAAAAATTCATTTGACAAAGAAGTGTGCACAATCTCGACTAAATTTAGTAAAATTGACTTCCTAATATTTAATGAAAACCGAATTAAGAGATGTGTATACAAGTATGAGCAGTTTTTTTATAGATGTTCATGCACTTGATAATCTCAAGGTGAGAATAGTGGTTATACACTTAGAGAGACCGATTTAGGAATGGTACCAAGTTATAACAAGAAATTGAATTAGAAGAGAACCTATAAAGTGGAGAAATTTGTTAGCATGTTCAAACTGAGATTTGATAAACGGATATTTGAAGACTCAGCAAATGACTTCAAGGAATTTAACTAAGAGGGATAGGTGCAAAGGTATTGTGTTTAATTTGATAAATACTATAACAAAATGTCACTCTTTGAAGAGTACCTAATACATTTTTCCTAAAAGGGTTGTGGCTGGAATTGGAAGTGATGGTGAAACTCCTGGAGCCATGCAACCTTCAACAAACATAATCTTTAGTGAGAAAGTAGGAAGCTGTGGTAATAATTCCTACCACTTTCTTACCTTTTAACATAAATAGTAAACCACCTCCAGGCTTAGGCCAGAATAATATCGTTATAGGAGTTAAAGGAGGGAACAAGCTATAACTGCAACAACAACTCCATCTAAAAGCTGAATCTTGCCTATCTTAGGAGCTCAAATAAGTGTAGCTAGAGCTAACTTCATTAAAAGCTCTAAAAATTCTAATATAGTTAGTGATAGAGATTTTAATGAGAGAAGAGTAAAGGAGCAATATTTTTGATGTGATGAGTGTTATGTTCCCATATGTAAGTGTAAGAAGAAGCTATTGCATTTGTATATAATAAAAGGAAAAGATAATATGGAGAAGAAAGAAGGAGAGCTAGTAAATGAAACTTAAGAAGAACCAGTGACACCCAGTGTATCTTTCTAAACTATGCTTGGAGTAAAGGCTGAAGATGAATATAAACAGATGAGATTGGTAGGATACCATCAGAGGAAGCCTATACATATATTAATTGACAATGATATCACACATAATTTCTTGGATGAAGTAATAGAAAAGAGGAGTCAAAGTAACTTGGAAACAATATCTGCTATATAAATTAGTGTAAGAGGTGGACTTGAATTGAATTATTATCAATACTATAAAGGGTTTGTGTGAAAAATGCAATGACTATCATCCTCAACAAATGCATTAGTTATCGCCTTAGAGGGTCGTGATATGGTATTAGGTGTACAATAATTGGCAACCCTAAAAATTTTGTTGTATAACTTTTAATCAAAAACTATGAAGTTTAAATGGGAAAACTAAGCAGTGACGTTGAAAGTAAATCTAAACAAAATGACTACGTTAGTATCAAGCAAAGAGTTGAATAAGATACTAAAAAGGTCTAAAGTTGGGGGATTGCATATAAAGCAAATGGCACATCCCTTAGAGTATTAGTTGTAGTAAGTGAATTTGGAGGAGCAATCTAATACATTTGATGAGTTAGAAGAATTATTGGTTGAATTTAAGGTTGTATTTGAGAAACCTCATTAGTTACCTCTTAACAGAGCATAAGCTTATATCATTAGATTAAAGGAAGGGATGTAAGAAATTAACATTAGGCCTTATAGATACTTGGGAGAGCAAAAGGATGCCAAAGAGAAAATACTCAAGGAATTGATCCAAAAAGGGTTTATCGAACATAGCTTTAGTTCCTATGTCTCTCCAATAGTATTAGTGACAAAGAAAGATAGTTCTTAGAGAATGTGAGTTGATTATAGGGTGATCAATAAACACAAAATTAAGGATAAGTTCCTATACCTATAATTGAAGAGCTGTTGGATGAATTAAATAGATCAAGCTAGCATTCCAAGCTTGATTTGAGATTTAGTTATCACAAGTTTAGGATGCATGATGAAGATACAACTAAGACACCTTTTAAAAATCTAGAAGGCCATTATGAGTTCTTAATGATGTCCTTTAGATTGACCAATACCCCTAATAACTTTTCACAGTTTATTGAATGTGATATTTATTCTATTTTTGAGGAATTGTGTTATATTTTTATGACATTTTAATATTGAACGACTCTTTCTTTCAATACCTAAAGCATTTTTGAGAGGCAATGATAACTCTTCAAGCTCACTAGTTATTCATGAGGGGGCCTAAATGAGTATTTGGGGCAAAGTAAATTGAATGCTTAAGGCATTTGATTTCAACTAAAGGAGTGGTTGTTGATGAAAGAAAGATAGAAACCATCGATAAATGGCCAATACCAATTCACTTAAGGAACTAAGGGGATTCTTAGGGCTTATTAACTATTCCCGAAGGTTCAATAAAAATTATACAAGTATAGTCAGACCTCTGACAAAGTTATTAAAGAGACAACCAACCAAGTAGTGGAACAGTTGAGAGAAACAATAAGAACCTTTGAATTGTTGAAAAGGGTCCTTGTGACATCTTTGGTACTATTCATGCTTAACTTCTCCTAACCAATTACTATAAAAGCTTATGCATGTGACATATGTGTAAGTTGTTCTCCAATAAGAAAGACATCTTATTATGCAATTAAATAAGGCATTGGCTACTAAACACTTAAAGCTCTCAATTTGTAAGAAGGAATTTTTGGAAATCATTAAATCGATTAAATAATGGCACCAGTACATTAATGGAAGACCATTCTAAGTCCACACTAATCATTAAATCTCAAGTATTTGCTTGAATACAAAATCTTAACTCCCTTTTAACAAACATAACTACCTAAATTATTTTGATATGAGTTTGAAATGTTATATATAAATAGGAAAGAAAACAAGGAAATAAACACTTTATCAAGGATAACTAGTACTAAGTTGCTCACTTTAACAGTCTCTTAGGAATATACACAACTATTAGATGAGATCAAACGAAGTTTAAAGAAGGACCTAACCATTTAAGATATCATTAGGAAGTTGAAAATAGGAGAATTGAACTCCAACAAATATAAGTAGAAAGAAGTATTATTTAGGTGGAAGGGAAGATTGGTAATTAGTTTCTATTGTAACTTATGAAGGAAACTAATCTCCATAAGCTATGATGAGCCATAAAAAGGGCATTCAAGAGTTACAAAAAACACTAAGAAGATACAAAATGTCTTTTACTGAAAGGGACTAAACAAAGGTATGAGAAATTATATTAAAAAATACCTCATATACTAGAGAAGTGAACATGAGAACCTTGCATCTCTTGAGAATCTTCAATCTCTACCAATTCTAATTAGGTGTATGGAATAGACTAGTATGAATTTTATGGAAGGATTGCAATAACTTAGAGGAAAATCAAATAGTTTGGTTATAATAGACATATTTAATAAGTATGCAAACATGCTTTTTCTGCATTTGAGTAGCCCAAACATTCTTGGATCATATCTATAAGCTCTATGCAATGCCTAAAAGCATGGTAAGTAATAGTGATCCTCTCTTCTTAAGCACGTTCCAGACAGAAACCTTCAAGTTATAAAGAGTGAGCTTAAACTTTTAACTGCGTATCACCCTCATTCAGATGGACAGACAAAGACAACTAATAAAATCCTAAAGACTTACCCATGATGCTTTTATGGAGACATTCCTATAGATGGTGTGATTGTATATCATTGGCAGAATTATGGCATAACATGATATATCATATAGCCATTAACAACACCTTATTTGAAATACTATACGGTTATCTTCCCCTATATATGTTCCCTACTTTGATAGGACTTCTAAGAATCTGATGGTAGATCAAGTGAAGAAAGATATAGAAACATCCTTAGCCAATGCTAGATTTCCTCTCAAAATAAGATGGAATAATAGGCAAACAAGAGAAGAATAGAGGAGAAATTCGAGGTTGGATAATGGGTATTCCTAAAAACATTCATTGTAATGGAGAACCAATCATAAGTTCTCTCCACTGTAGTATGGTCCATATCAAATCATAGAGAAGGTGGGTAAATGACATATAAACTGCTGCTTCCCCAAGGACCTTTCCAACATTTCAGGTGTCTTAACATCAAAAACATGTAGCGAGATGAGATTTGATCTTTACAAAAATACCTATGACAATTTTACATATAGAAAATGCCTCTGAAATGATCTTGGATCATATGGTGGTGAAATATCATAATAAATCTATAACTCAACTATTGGTGTAATGGAGATATGCTCATGCGAATATGTCATAAAAAACTAGAGAAATGGTATCACATAAGTAGAAGGAAGAGACAACTCCATGTTATAATAATACAAAATGGTACATTTTACTTAAGTCATATGAAAATATTTCAATGTTACATATGGTTTATTGGTGAGAGGAGAGACAATATTTTACACCGTTGTAATAATCGATATGAAATTTAACAATGAAATAATTGTATCTCCTTTCTTCTCTGTCTTCTTATTATCTTCTTTCTCTCTTTTTTTGTTCATTGTATTATCTTCCATTCATGTACTCTGATCGTTACCTCTCTTCTTGTACTTAACACAATTTCAAATAACACATAAGCATATAAAACCATATTTATTTGTACCAATGTAAAATCATAGATCCAAAGCCTAGTTTTTATTGCAAAGTACTATCCATTGTATAAAAGTCTTACAAAATTACCATTTGTTGCAAATTACAATTATAATATGACTTTTTTTTTCTGGCTTCCCACTCAAGATGAAGTTAAGGAAGTTGATCTAAAGTTACAGAATACCCAAAATTGATATAAAGACTTCATACATGTTTGCTATTCTAGTAGGAAAAGAATGATATGTAAATAGGCAAGCATATATAAGTTCCATAAAAATGCAAAAAAACATAAACCTCTATTAATAAGAATTTTATATTCATCACGACTATATAAATTGCCAATCTTCTTTTGAGTGGAAATCACCAACACTTTACATCATTTTCTTTACATTTAAAATTATATATATATATACAATAGTTTGATTAAATAAATATATGATTAATAAAAATAATATACATCATTTCTTCAAATAAGCATCCATAACAATCTATAAATTAATCTATATCTGTATTCTTTATACTTATTGCAATATTGAAAAAGTATAAATTATATGATAAAAATTGTTAAAGCCATAAATGTATATAAATTATAATCTGGAGTTTACCTTGAATCTTAATAATTCTCTCACTTGTTTTAGTCTTTATAAATTGATATAAAAATATCACTTCTCGACCTTGAATAACTTCTATTTTTTTATCCCAGATTTTCCTTTCATTTATTACAAGCTTGTCGTTTGATTGGGACAAATTACGTCCTACATGTGGCTGATTTGAATTTTATATTGAATTGGACCATGTTAAAGAGATAGCTTCTTTCTTTTGAAATAATTATAGATAATAAATTAGTATATTATCAACCTAAAATAGCCTAAAAATTGTTATGTTATAAGAGACCTTTGTACGACCTATGTCATGTTCTATTCTTGACATTTGTGTTTTTTTTTCCTTCTGAATAAATTAAGAATAACATCTCATTTGTTAGCATGGAGTTATTGATGTTTAAGGATGATAATAGGCCGAGTAGGTTGAGCGAGACACTCGAGACTGAGTTCGAGCTTGATTCGGTTGATTTTTTTATTTTTTAAAAATTAAAAGTAAAAATGACATCAATTTGTCTATAATTTTCGAGCTTTGGGTCGGATTGAGCCTAGACAGCTCAAACCCAATCTTAGTCCAAGCTTAAAATTAAAAAATGGCCCTAACTTGAGTTTGAAATGATTAACCCAGCTCGGAGCCCGAGCTTAAGTGCCATATCTACTGATGTTATGCCAAGAGAATATAAACCATACATTTAACTTCCATCATGTGATTCAAAGCATGTACAAAATATGATCACATGTTCAAAAATAAGTGAGAGCTCTACAAGACCAAGTTAGGGAAACAAATGTGACCAAGTGAGTAGACATTCGGTACCGGTATCAATTAACATCGGTTCCATCAAACTAAAATTGGGTAATTTCTTACAAAATCAACCAGTTTAAACTAAGCTTGCAGTTTATAAGGAAGAAAAAAAACAAATAAATGTGATGCACAAATAAAGGGAAATAAAGCCTAACTTGACCACAGTTCTTTACTAGCTCAGAATCTCAGCAGAACATTCTTTTCAACAGTATCGCATGATAATTAAATTGCAATTACTTTCCTTGAATTTGAATCCAATGGAAGATTAGTTGAAGCATTCCAACAATCTTATGCGGCCATAACAACAAAATCATGTTTGTGACTCCTATTGAATGTCTAGTTAAAAGTACTCCGATACATCATGCAACCAGTATTCAATATCCAAAAATGGAGAAGCACAAAATCCAAATAATGTCAGGAATATAACATAAACCAAATAAGCAAACAATGATCCTACATAATATAGCTAATTTATGTCTACAGAAAGATGAAGCATTGCGCATAACTATTAGGTCGGCAGCCGATTTGTACGTAGAAGAAGGTATCATTCAATATTATAATGTTCTTTCTTTTTATTTTAGAAATTGAGAAAATATATTTTGTCAACCAAATAAATATTCATGATTACAACTTAACAAAGATGAGCTCAAGGCAAATAAAGTAACAACCTAAATTACATTACATAGCATTTAGCAGTCACCTAAGTTAAATATCATCTGGTATCTTTTGTAACTCTCTATACTACCAAACTTTAGGTTATTGAAGATTTTATTTATTAATTGTATATTGACTAGTGTTAACTTCACTTTCAGTGATATTATTTTTAAGGATAGCAATTTTGGCTCGGTTCAAACCCATAACTAAAAGAAAATATGCAAAATGCTATCATTTTGTTAATTTTTTTTAAAAAAAGTGTAGACTGATCGGGCTGGCCCTTATTGTTTTCATGTCAAACTAGTTCGTACCAAGATACTTTTTTGTTCATATTCAAAGGAAGCTATAGATCTACTTACCTTTAATGAGTCCGGAGATCCCAAAGCCTGGAACTTAAAGGCACAAATCAGCAGTTTGGCATCTGAATTTATAGAGGTAAACTACAGATTCATTCGAAGGCATTACAACCAACAAGCAGACGAACTAGTAAAGAAGGGCATCAAAATTTCATCCAACGCCAGCACAATCTATTTTTGGACACCAGATTTCCAAAATCTAGAATTCAATCTGGAACAAACATCTCAACCATCCAGCGGGGACTTGGAAAGGAGAAGCAACATCTCATTGTTCCGTCACCATTTGCCTCAGATTCTGGATCTGAATGGGCCTGGCGAAGCTTGAGCATGGGGAGCAGGAACATTTACAGCTGAGCAGACGGTTTTAAAGACATCAGAAATAGCGCGAGTGACCAGTGGGATTTCCCACCATTTCTATCCGCCCTAAGGGCTATTTTGTAATCTACAGACCTGGCCAATCAGCCCTCCAACGTGTTAAAAAAAAAAGGCAAACCTGATTAGTTTGTAAAAGTTTTACAGTTATGTTTAAGTCAAATCACCTTATCTGCTTTACTTTAATTAGAATCAAGTGTTGGCATCTTGTCATTAATCACTGAGAATCATATGGAAGCTTGACTTAGCCATCTCCAGTTCTCCATTACTATGATTGCTCCCACTTTAGATGAGTCAGGGAAAGAAGGTCGTAAGACATTGTAGTTAGGAAGTAGGAAAAGGGAACAAAACTCCTTTCAATTATCATAATGAAATTATGGATCTCTGTCGATTTTCAACTATGCACTTGATTTCTTAGCCTCAGTATTTACTTAAGGGTCTAAGATGTATTAGCTTTTGCTATGGCAGATTTTTTGTTGTTCAAACAAATAGAGATAGAGAGGTATTCCCTTGACTAAAAATACTATAGCTCTGGCTGATCTAGATCTGCGAGCACATTCTTGGCCATCTAAAAATTGCAACTGTTAGATGTACAAGTGTATACTCATGATTGTTTTACCTGTAAAGAGGAAAAGAATAGTTTGGAACTGTATAATAGCATATTTGTTCTACTTTTTTAGTTTCTAAGTTCTGTTTTTCACTTGTAATTGCCATGGCTTGTAATTAACATTTTTCATAAAAACTCAACCTTTACTCCCATGGTATTGGTACTTTTTGGCTTCAAATGTTGTTGTATGGTATGAATTGGCTCATGAGGGAGATGTGTGCTCAACTTTCCTTTTTTCCTTTTTCAGTGTTTTCGCTCACTTCTGAAGCAATTTGTTAGCAATTCACCTCAATGGTAACATACATATATGCGGCACATTAATGTACAAAAAGACACTGTTTTTAAAATAGAACCTGATATAATCAGATAAGTTTAGTTTTCATAAACCAATTAAATTTTATAACCCAAAATAAACTGATTAATTTTCATTTAACATTCTCCTTTTTCAATTAAACTTTAAATTTTTTATGGGTAAGAATAGGCTCTTCAATTATTTTTCAAATTCTTTAATTTTGTTTAATCTTTAATAAGTTTTATGACTGTGTAATACCAGTTGAATCTTTTAAATCTTAAATCTCTTGTTTTACTGGTTTAACTGCTAGTTCGATTTTAAAAACATTAGATAAGAATTAATAGTGCTAGTTGAAATATGAGAATGATAAATCCCATTACATTATTATAATATCTATATAAACTAAAATTGATATTCAGAAGTTCAAGATTTTGCCAATTTCAAATTGAATGTATAAGATTACTATAAAATTAATGTTTTTTTAATCATACTCAAACATTAAGATTTTATTAATATTTTAATTTAAAATGAGCAATTTATTTTTATAACTTCAATTTTATTCCCATAATAAGGGCTTATCGCACGAGGCTTTTTATTGGTGGGTGGTCATATCTACCTAGTTATCATAAACTACTTTGGTTTCTTTTCATTACATCCACATTAAAGCTAGTGTAGGCTCAATTTTCATAAGTCAAAGCTCGACTCTAAACCTAAAACACACAGAGACTACTGCTCTGCGTCTTTGTACAGAGAACCATGGCTTGCGGGAAAATAAAGAAAGAGAAACTAAAGCTGTCGAATCATTGCCAAGGGGGCATATCGTTCCATAAATAGAAAGGCCAGCACATCCTCAAAAGCCATTTATTTGTTGACACTATTGTCCAGACAGACATCAAAAGTACAGCTATTGTTCTTGAGCTTGGTCCTAGTGCAAGAGATCTCACCAAGAAGCTTCTTGAAGTTGTTAAAATGCTTACTACGATGGAGCTTGACCATCGCATGGTTCTCGAGCTTCAACACTATTTTCAGGGTACTAGTGATGCGAAAATAGTACTTCAAGACCTGTTACGTGTCCAACGTCTTTTGCTCTTGTTGGCATCTTTTATTTGGCACAAATCTTTTTAGTTCTTAAAAAGAAATAGGTTAAAAAGGTTCAATTGTTCAAAATGAATTTCTAGGGTGATCATTTTGTTGACGGATGCTCCTATTACGCTTATAGTCTCTGAAGGATGAGAACCAACTATGTAGTATTTGTATCGAGAATTTAAGTATTGTATACATCATTACTCCGATCTTTTGTAGGAGCTACCCATAATAACAAACTTTTAAAATGAATCTGTTTATCATAAAGAGAGTTGTTGTTCCTGACCTTGCTTTGGTTCACCTTAATTGTTATTTGAATAAGTAAAAGTTATGCCCTAGTCTGAAGGGGGATAGCATTTCTCTTCTACATGTCCATGAAGTTTTGAAAAATTCAAGCATCTTAAAGATAGATAGAGAGGTACAAATTTTTCGAATGAACCGCACTCCTTCAGCACTTAAAGGTACCCATGATTTATCTTGTTTTATTCATTTTTATTTCTACAATAGAATTAAAAGGGTGTGATTTTGAATATAAATTTGGTGGTCAGAGCCAGTAGCAAGATTAATCATGCTCTTCCCTCTTTATATTTGTTAGAATTATGGATAATTATTTGATGTGGTAAAAAAATTTATGATGTTACAAGTTATCCTAGGTGATGTTCTAAAGACTGACCTGTCGTATTTTGATATATATAACATTCTGTATCAAATATCTCCTCCGCTAACATTCAAGTTACTGAATCACCAACCCTCATTCAGGTGTGCCATTGTGATCTTAAAAAGAGAATTCACAATAAGACTTGTGGCACAGCCTGGTGATACTCTAAATTATTGGCTTTCTGTGAATACTCAGCTCTATGCTAGAGTTAAGGTTGTCAAAACTGACCCGGTCTATGGTCAACAAATTTGGCCCGGTCAAACTGTCCCACAGGCCGATTAGAAATAGCCCGTGTTTTTAGAGGCTGGGACATGGGCCGTAGGCTGAGGGACAAGGCTCGGCCCACATATTTTGGAAAATGACATTGATAAACATATCCAGATATTCATGCAATCTTATCTGTATAATATATTATTTTATTTGAGTTGTGTGTATCTCATTTATCTTGGTGTAATCTTCACCATCTTAGTTGTTATTATCATATACGACATATGTGTATAAATATATGTACAAGCTATTTAGAAAATACAAGCAATGCAATACAATTCTACACTAATTGCCTTCTTCTTCTTCTATTCTTTCAGATATTGTTTTGCTTTATGAGTAAAACGACATCGTTTTTTAAATAAAGTTATTAAAGGAAGAGGTAAAACGACGTCGTTTTGCTTTAAACAAAGCTCAGCCACCCTCAACCCCTACCCGTAAGGCGACTCACTCCAAGTCTCCAACTCCAATCCATCCCTCCCGCTCAGTACACCATCTCTCGTAAGTGGACCCTCCATTAGCCTCCATCCCTTACACCGTCCCTCCCTCCCTCGCAAGTCACTCCATCCCTCCCTAGTACTGTCTCCTGCTTGCCTCCATCTTCTTCGTTTCAGACTTTCAGTTTGCTTGTCTGTCATGGCAATGTCTGCCAAAGGTAAGCTCTCATTAGTCATTTTCTCTTCGTCATTTTGGTATTTTTGGTTGTGTTGACATATGATGTGGCTAATTTGAGAACTTTGTATATTAATATTGGGAATATTGGATAATGCTTGTAATGTGTTCGATGAAATGCCGCAGATATTAATCAAACCATCTTTTTAAGATTGTAATGTGTTCTATATCTTTATATATGCATATAATTAAGCAAAATAATGATGTAAAGTTTAGGGATGTGCTTTCTTTGTTATTTTTTTTCCTCTTCATATATAAGTTTGGTTGTTGATGATTCTACTTTTCCATGAAGGTGATGTCGTGTCTCTAAAATGTTGTTGATGAAACTTTTGTTGGTGTTTTCTCTTTTCCTGCAAATTGTTATTCCTTTTTCCATATTCTAACATTAACTATTTAGCCTTTTTTAATCTTTAAATGTCTTTCACATTAGTACAAACCAATAACATTCTTTTGTGGTTACATGAAATCTAAACCAACCAATCCATTGAGCTTTTCATTTGAGGGTTTTGAACTACAAGAGTTAGAAAATCTTCCATTAGAGTTTTATGTTTGTGTTATTACAGTAAGAGCATTAAAGAAAAATTACATGTCAAGTACATGTTCATATTCTCTATATCTTGATTTTCCCTAACAATATGTGGAAATAAGTATGGTAAAAATCAACCTATAATGATAAAATTTTCAAATGAACAAGTAACATATGGGCAATGAAAATTATATTGAATTAATATCCTAGTGTTTATGGACAATAGACCATACTGTAACAGTATATTCCCATTAAATAGCAATATATTAAGGTTGTCAATTACTTAATAATCTTTCATCTAATAATTTTCAATTAGAAGGGCTAGAAATTGTTTTAGTAATTTGTATTTTTAATTTTATCTATTCATTTCTTATAAATTTTAGGTTGTATATTTTTTACGTAATATACATATTGTACGTAATGGTGTGTCTTGTAAAACTGAGCCTTATCTAATAGCTTAAGTTTTTTCATTTGATGCATAACATTACAACTTAATATTCGATACTTTTAAAAAGTAATCACAATGATGAAAAATTCTTTGTTAATTTGTGTTCATTACTTGAAATTCAACTGAAGTTATTAACTAAAATGAGATGCATGACGTATGGTTATAAAAAGAAATCATTCACATGTTATGATAACTCATGATCTATTGAGTAATTTATATTTAAATTAGATAGCAAACCTATATCAGAACTGTCAGAACATGCGTTTCTTGCTACTAATCTTATCTTTCACTTGAGTTGAAAGTTGAAGAAACTTAAAGTACAAAAGGCTGAAAGTTTTCTTTTATTACATGATCTCTATTGTTTTTTAGGATTCTTCAATCATTGACATGCATGTTTCAGCTATTAGGGAATCCCATCTTTTCTCCCTTCCTTGAAAACTTTAGACATATTGTATGTAATAGAATGTGAAGATCTTAATAGTAGATTTGCAATGATGCGAAGAAGCATTGATTGTGTGTCTACTGATTATACGTATGGATATCCATCAGTAAGTACATCCCTAGCAAGTACATGCATCCCTACCATTTGTATTTTATACGTATGGATTTCTTTTGTTTTATACGTATAAGATAAATCTAAACAGTAACTGTGCATAAGTAGTAATCATAGCCATTTGCCCCATGTAGTGCAATATTTTGGACTGCATTAACAAATAAACATTAGGTCAAGCAAAGAAAGCACCAATTTATTCATAGTGTAGCAATTGCAAGTGACAACTACCATATGCATCTCATAAATTTGACATGAAGAATGAAATGATAGTTTAATAATCCCCTTCTTTTTTCTCCTCTTATCTCACAGAGCGGCAGCTTGTTTGTGTTCGTAGGTAATACTTTTCTTCTTCATTCTCCTTATTCTTTGTGTAGTTTATTTGCACTATTCTTTCTTCTCTCTGTCAAATGTTTTATTTCTTAAAGAACTCATTTTCAAAGGAGATGACATGGAAATTATTTGATGACTAATTTGACTTTAGGTTACTGTCCAAGATAGGCTTTTTGAAGAAGAAATGATATTGCGATAATTACTTGTTGTCTATGAAACAATGTTATGATCATTATTTTTCTCGTTATTTTAATGACACAATACTCCCTTGCATAAATGTTTTGAAGAGAAAAGTCTCTCGTTCACTTGGAGAGAGATAAGAGGAAAGAGAGAAAGGGTGCTACGCTCATTCTCACTTTCGCCCTAAAACCCTAATTCTTCTCCTCTCTGCGTCCCTTTGATTTGGCGCTTGGGTTCTTTTTTTTCATCTTTCAATTTTTATACGAATGATCTATTGGTTTTCGCAGGTAACTGGTGCGATCGCGGTGAGGGTAGTTTCTTTAATTATTTTAGTCTAAACCCTAAAGTTTTTATAGGCTTATTAGTTACTTGTATGTTGATTTCATTTGGGTTTTTTTGGTTAGCTTAAAATTGTGTAACGAAGATTCTGTAAATCTCTGGCAATGAATCTGTGGCAAATTTTCTCTTTGTTTTTAGAAATCCAAATTTGAATTATTGATCTTTTGGCGACGTTTGGTTAATAAGTTAGGTGATTTCATTGATGTTTTATATTTGATAGCAAAGCCTTAGGTGTATTCTCTAAGACATGGTCGGATCCGGTGATAGGTTTCCATTTATTCTTTTTATCATA
The DNA here is from genome assembly GCA_027575705.1 of Erythroxylum echinodendron. Lineage (NCBI taxonomy): Eukaryota > Viridiplantae > Streptophyta > Magnoliopsida > Malpighiales > Erythroxylaceae > Erythroxylum > Erythroxylum echinodendron. The sequence continues at coordinate 5,879,849 of JANZXR010000004.1, forward strand.
GAATAAATGGATCAAATGGGAGCTATTGAGTTGTCAATCTTTCTGTATCTAGTTTAATTGAATGAAAACTTTTGGTCAATTGTTTGGTAGAGAAGGTTATGGTTATGTAGTATTGGAAATTCCCCCCTTTTACAGTGGTTTTCTTTTCCCGAAGAACCTGAATTACTTCAATTGATATGTTTTCTAATGAAACAAAATGCTAGAAAATAGATTGTGTTTGATTAAGAATTTAATTGGAGACCTCTGTCTTAAACTAGATGCTTTCTCGTTCAAATTAAAACTTACAGCAGTTGCATACTGAATAGATTGTTCCATGATAGTGATTAAAGGTACTTGTTTAGTAAATAAGAATTTATTCTTCCTCTTCCTGTCTCCTAGTACCTTTTATTCTCAGTTTTATCTCCTCTCAGTCAATTTTTTCATACATTCATTTTCTGTAATTTATCTAAACCCTAGGGAAAAAATGTGGCAACTTAAGAAGTTACATGGGTGTTGTGAGTTGTTTGTTGACTGTTGTATTAGAATGGTTTCTTTCATCTTGAGTAAGAAGTGTCTAAACCCATGTTTATATTACTTCCATATGTTTTGATTTTACCTGTCGATCCCTTCTTCCTAAAACTTGGTGCTTTCCGTAGCTTTCGAGTCTTAGTTGGTTCTTTCTTTGATATATTACCGACTTCTCTTCTGGGTGTGTGATTCTTTTGTGTGTTGACTTGTATTTGATGATTTATTTGATAAGGAAAAAATATTTCTATAAATCAAGGAAAATTCTTGATTTTTCTTAGCATAAAGACCTTTTACTTGCAGTGATTACCTTGTGAATGTCAAATCTCAGTACTTTCCCTAATATACAATTTTCAGCCTTAGTTTGGATGTTGTAGTTCATAGAGATGTATGAAATTTTGATCTCAGATCTACTTCTTTTATGATCTTGTTATTGCTCTGTTCTTTCTTAACTCTTTAGTCCCTTGTTGCCTTCTTCTAAACAATTTGTTTTGTACAGGCTTAAAGTGATTATGCTGAAGGGGCTTACTTAAACTAGGACTTTAAATTTCTTCATGTTTTTATGAACATGCTTGTCCGCTATTTAATTAGAATTCCTTCTAATTATTAGTATTAGTATTATAATAATAATCATAGATATTTATTTATTACTATTATTTGTATTTCTATTAGTATTACTATTTATTTATTCTTTTTGCATATGGACTATTACTTATTTCATACTGTATTTACTAAATATTTATTTATTTTATTTTTTATTATCATTATTACTACTATTATTGGCAAAGCAGTGGAGTTTCCAAGATCTACAAACGAGCTCGCCTATGCTTCTAGCCCTGCTACCCACATCCAGGTTCTATGTGTAGAAAGGCTTTGGTCACGATATCTCTATCACTATCTAGCTGTCTCAGCTTTTTTGCTACATGTGTTTTGACTATTGCTTTTAATTTGTTAATTCTTGTATGTCTCTTTCTTCTGCTTGTTTGTTAGATTTAATTTGTATGTGGTTCCCTTGTCGTGTGCATCTGGTTGACCAATTAGGCATCTGCTTGATCAGCTGGTCTAATCAGTTGGTTGCACTTTTTTTCTTTTCTTATTATTATTATTATTATTATTATTATTATTATTATTATTATTATTATTATTATTATTATTATTATTATTA
>JANZXR010000004.1:5881617-5900931 GCA_027575705.1 Erythroxylum echinodendron
TTTTATACAGAATTCTAATTAATTAAATTAAATTTCCTAATTATTCATACCATTACATACATCTTAATAACATTATTATATCATAATTAATTAATTATATGTTGTTATAATTTAAAGTTTGTTATAATTTAAAGTTGTCACATAATATATGTATATACATATATATTAAAAAGAAAAAAGTGAAAATTTTATAAATTTTATGAACATGAATTTGGTTTTATCAATTTTCTCTTATAATAATTAATAAATAATTTAAGAAAATTAAAAGTTTTTGATTAATTTAATTGAAAATTTTAACTATAACTATTAACTTTTCATATAAAATTCTAATTAATTGAATTAGATTTCCTAATTAATCATGTCATTACAGACATCTCAATAACTTTATTATATCATAAATAATTAATTATATATTGTTACAATTTAAAATTGTCACATAATATATATATTAAAAAGAAAAAAGGTGAAACTTTTATAAATTTTATGAAATATGAATTTGGTTTTATCAATTCTTTCTTATAATAATTAATAAATAATTAAATTAAATTAAAATTTTGTAATTAATGTAATTAAAAATTTTAACTATAAATATTAACTTATTAACTTGATAATTTTTCATACAAAATTCTAATTAATTGATTTAAATTTCCTAACTATTCATACCATTACATACATCTCAATAACTTTATTATATCATAATTAATTAATTATATGTTGTTATAATTTAAAGTTGTCATATATATATATATAAAGAAAAAAGATGAAAATTTTATAAATTTTATGAAATATAATATGCTTATAACACTCTAAGGACGATAAGGATTTAAAGTAATACTTATATCTTATATCATAGTTTCGATTAAGGATCTAAGGAATTACTCTTAATAAACTTTTAATTAGAGTGACTTAGGTGAGAATGAATCTTCTAATATTAGAATTTAGATAGAAAAAATTATGAATGTAATTTATATAATTTTAGATTAATTAGAATATAATGATTTTAGAAAAAAAGTAAAGAATTATTTTTGACTTAATGAAATAAATAATTTATAAAAACAAATCAAAAGAATTTATAAAATGTGTTCAAGTTTTAATAAAATAATAGCTAATTTCATTTCAATGTAATATACTATACTTATTTGTTTTTATAACTGAATTACTTATATATTATTTTGGACTTGATACATTAGGATTAATAAAGTGATTAATTCATTTTAAGATTAATATAAATACATATATGCATAATGTATATATTATCTAAATATGAAAAATAAAATAAAAATTTTAAATTTACTTGTTTACAGGAAATAATTATGACAACATTATCATTGCTATATATTTTTAATAAATATAAATTAGTTTGTATTTTATATTTTTTATTTTATATAAATATTTTTGTATAATTTATAAGTAATTTCATTTTATATTTTACTGTGAATGATTAGTTATAATTTATAATTTATGAATTTTAAAAAATACAACTACAACTTTTTAAAATTGTCTTAAAATAAAAAATTTTAAAAATATATTAAACACCCGGGCCATGGGTCAGGTCGAGGGCCAAGCAAATGCAAAATTTTTTTAGGTCGAGCCGGGTCGGACCATCGACGGCCCAGACCTAACCCGGCCTGTTGACATGCCTAGCTAGAGTTTCTCACCTTCTAAAAGTGGGAAAGAACAATTTCAGGCCACCACCCAAGGTGGGTTCTGATGGAAATTCGTAAGTGAAGTTATCATATATCATTAGGAGACATAAGGATAAAATAAGTTATATACAAAGATAGGGCTTATAGTGCAATGCCTTAAGGTTTTAGGTTAAGTTATGATGTTCTAGTTGCATATGGGCTTATTTAAATCTAGTCTAATTTCTTCCCAAACTTCCTCAAAATCTAATTGTGGTATCAGAGCCAGTTAACGAAGTTTGATGAATAAAGATTTATGAATTTGGGTCTGAGTGACTCAAATGACTTTGCATCAGTTATGAGTTAAGGGGGAGCTAGTTCGATATGGATACATCCATTTGTGAGGGGAAAATGTTGGAAATTCACAAGTGGAGTCATCCTATATCAAAAATAGACATAAGGATAAAATGAGTTATATACGAAAATAGAGCTCATAACCTAATGCTTTAAAGTTTTGAGTTGAGATATGATGCCCTACTTGTATATGGACTCATTTAGATCTGCTCTAATTTCTCCTTAAGCTCCCTCAAAATATGATAGATTTCTCGATGGTTAGAATTAACCCAAGAAAACCGTGTCCTCAAGTGAACCCAAAGGAGTGGGATGGCTTCATTCGCATTTGTTTCATTAGGAAAAACAAGACCCTTGGATCCGTTTTCTAGATGAAAAATGTTCTATCTGTACTGGAAAAGAATTACAAGATTTTGCATTAAAGAATTTGAAATAAATAATTAAAAAAGATTGTTCTTATTATTGAAAATTTTGAAGTTTAATTATAAAGGAAATTGTTAAATGAAATTAATTAATTAATTTTAATTTATAAAAACTTATTAATTTACAAAAATTGACCTATTAATTAATAAATTAATCGATTTTTAACAACAATTAAATTGAATCGAAAAGTTAAAAAATGAACTAAAAAATTAAACGATTCAAGGTTTTTACAATTAAATCAGTTAAATTAGTTGAGTTTTTTAATTATATGGGTAAATTTCAATGTCTTAAAAATTGAATTGGAAGTTAAACGGGTAAGATAAGAGATTTAAGGTTTAGAAGGTTCAACTGATATTAGATTGTCATAAAACTAACTAAAGAATAAGTAAAATTAAATAATTTAAAATATGATTTTAAAAAATTATCCTTATTTATTAAAAATTTAAAGTTTAATTAAAAAAGAGTTGCCAGATGAACATTAATTGTTTTGATTTATAATCAATTATTAATTTACAAAAATTAATCGATTAATCAAATTTTAACAACAAGAGTTATTAAAGTAAATTGAACTGAAAAATTAAAAATCAAACCAAAAAGTTAGACGGTTTAATATTTTTACGATTAAATCGGCCAAACCAGTTGAGTTTTTTAATTATTGGTATATTTTGTTCAAGTATTCCTTCTGCTATCAACTCATTATATTAGAAGATTTCTTTCGTTGTGCAATCAATATAATTATTACTTATCTTAATAAATTTAGGGATCGCAGTGGGTTAGGTTGGGTCAAGTCCGACCCTTGATGCCTTGGGATTTAAGCCGACTCGAGGCCCCACCTAACCTAAGCCTTGGCTTGATTGGGCCCAAGGTGGCTTGGCCTACTGACTCTAAATTATTTTTTAATTGACAAAATGATGTCTTTTTTTGCAAAAAAACATTCTTTTGTCATTACCACTTGGCTCGGTAGGGCGAGTGGGGGCCTTTTTGCTATTGTCAAATAAATCACAATTTACATAAATAAATAATTTAATTTAAGTTATGTATACTTTTAATTTAAAATTTTAAGGCATTCAGTTTTAAATTTTTTATTTTATATAAATCTTAAACCTTGAATTATTTTCCAATGTGAAATAATTCACTTGTGAACATTTTAATAATCAGAAAACACAAGGTCAAATGGTTTTTTTTTTTGAAAAGTTAGTTGGGTTAGTTTTGGAGTCAATTGCATGTCGAAGATTAATGCACCAATTAATTGTTCCATTGCCTATTTGGGTCCAAAATAGTCATTATACAGACCGAGGGCCCGTTGCGGTCTCATAAAAACCTAGTGTTCGCAGCTTGAAATAGAAGAAGCTAAAAAGCAACAACACACAGAGAGGTCCTTCGTTGACGCCGCCATGGGTCGTATGCACAGTAGAGGGTAAGTCAGTTTTTCCTGGGTGTATGTATAAGCATTTGAATAGTGATTCTATGCATCTGATGTAGGGTTGTTTTGCTGCAGTAAGGGTATTTCAGCTTCAGCTCTGCCTTACAAGAGGACTCCCCCAAGTTGGCTTAAGATCTCCTCTCAAGATGTAAATTTTCAACTCCCAATTCTCCTTTTTTCTCTTCCAACGTTGGCTTCTTTCTCTTTATCTATCTCTCCGTTGCTATTACTTTGTTCTGGGGATGTTGATTGCAATGACTAATCTAACCTCACTGGGTTCGGTTAGGTTGCTTTGGATTGTGATAGTTATATATTGAGAGGGTTAAAGCATTAGGACCTGAACTGTTAGTTGTGAAGGAGGAATGTGTGATATTTTTGGTGTATCAGGTGGAAGATAACATTTGCAAGTTTGCGAAGAAAGGTCTGACTCCATCCCAAATTGGTGTCATTCTTCGTGATTCGCACGGTATTGCTCAGGTCAGGAGTGTTACTGGTAGCAAGATCCTTCGCATTCTTAAAGCCAATGGTAATTCTTTTTCCTTTTTGCTTTCTCTCGTTCTGTATGCTTAGTCTATCTGAACTTGAGGTGATATAGTGAATGGCGATAAAAGGATTAGGGTCTTTGGTTCATTCTGGTATCTGTGAAATGAGATGGAGAGGGTTTAGTTGGAGTGAATAGTTATTAAAAGAAGAAAGATGAGGCTGTGTTGTTGTTGGTTATTCTTAATAATCCCTATTATCGAAAACGAAATTAAAAGGGTTAGCTTGCGTCTGCCTTTTTAAAAGTGTCTATTGTGACTTGCGACATAATGTGGAAAAAAAAATGTTTGTTAGGGTATGTACCTTTTGGTTGATTATATTGTTTTGATTTAATTGATTAGGCCTTGCACCTGAAATCCCTGAAGATTTGTATCATCTCATCAAGAAGGCTGTTGCTATTAGAAAGCATTTGGAGAGGAACAGGAAGGATAAGGATTCTAAGTTCCGGTTGATCCTTGTAGAGAGCAGGATTCATAGGTTGGCTCGCTACTACAAGAAAACAAAGAAGCTTCCACCTGTCTGGAAATAGTAAGCCTATAACTTGTCGTTTTTCATTCAACAATTTATTAATCATTACATCAGTTCACATTTAGAGTAGTATCTACTTCCCTTCTACTCATACCTACAAGTACTCAATTTCCTCTTTGTAATCAGACAGTACTCAGGTTTGGTCATAGGTATATTTCTTAACAGAATTATGGGTGCCATTCCTTGTTTTCTTCCTTGTCCAACCTTGCCGTTGTATATGATCAGAATGAGTTCAATTCTTTGAATTGTTGCTATAGATTTTTATTTAAATTGACAAAATACTGATTTATAGAGTCAGATGTTTGTATCTTTGATTTTTTTTAACCAATATGGATGTCATGTAGTATGTTTAGGTTAATTATCTGCTTTCTTGATAGTTTATATGGAGACTTGTGTAGAAGATGTTATATTTTGTGATTAGATTACCCGTTATCTTTATAGTATTCCATCTTATGATCTGCGTTGGACTTTCATAGACATATGGTTGCATGTTACACTTTTGTAATTTTACATCTACCTCTTGTTCTATTTTCATGTTAGTATCCTTTCACTCTGACCTTTTTCTTTTCCTCATCGTGTTTTGCAGCGAATCCACCACTGCTAGCACTCTTGTGGCTTAGGCTAGATATTTTCTGTGGCAATTCTTGCTACAAGACTATTGTAGTGATGTGCTGCTAGCATAGTTCATTATTGGAAGTTCTTGATAATTTTTTCCTGTTGGCACTGAAGATTACCCTTGAACATCTTTAATGCTTCAAATGAATCAATTTTGGTCTTTCTTTTTTGCAAAATATTTGTAATTTCAATATTTATTATTTTGGATTAACCATTGCTCGCTACTTCAACTTGTACAGAGAATTGAGTGTTATTTCAGTTCGTAAGATCTAAGTTCAAGTGTTGCTAAATGATTTTAGGACCAATTGCAGGCCTGCAGTTCTAACTTCTTCCGTTTTTCACAACCGCTGGATCTAATTTGGTAATTTTACGAGGAAATAAAATGAGGATACCAGAGATAGTATGAGAGCTCATTAATTGCAGTTTCGGTTGATGTTTTAACAAAATGGAATATCTGGTAAGTCTTAAAATAGTTCTAAGTGAAGTCTGAGTTGATGGGGACACACGATATGTATTATGTATATAATCATACATATGAAGAACTATTCTTTTTCTCAGTTTAGTTTTATACTCTTATTCCATCTCTTGAAAAATTCAGCAGTTATGGCAATTAGAATCCCTGGGAACTGGCCCAGAAGTGTCCTACATCTTCTGGTATTTCTTAGATGAGGTCAAACTACAATGAATGACGAGACAAACAGAAAACATATAGCTGCTTTCCCACTCGGCTGCTCTAAATTCTACTTACATTTTCTGCATTTAAGCATCATGAATTGTATAACCCAGCGGAAATATACGGTATAGAAAATAAAAATAAAAAAGATCAATATTATACCTGAAACATGAATGAGATCACTCGCTACAAGGAAAAACTATTCAACATAATACAACACGTGGGATACATGAAATTCTACGGCAGCAAGTAATATGAACCACCAACGGCTGCCCTTAGACATATTACAGTCAGTACGAAACATTCAAAGTCAACTATGAGTGACGAGAACTAATATTCATAAAACACATCACCATTCCACATTAGATCAACGTGAAGTTTGCAAGGTGTAGGTAGTTGCGTCGTCCCTTTTTCTCATAGCTGTTTTCCAAAAAAGTTGGAAAGTTACTAATTTACCAGAGAGTTGCAAGGCCTTCAAGCATATCAGGCTTACCAGCTATGAAGAAATCAGGGCTAAACTACCTGTCGTCAAGCTGAGCAACTTTCTTTCCTTTATCCACCATCTCCTCCAACTGTTCCGAGGTTTAAATGACCTCCAACGAAACAATGTAAAGATTTATCATCAAGACAACACCTCTTCCTACTGATCTCATCGCAAACTTCCGACCCACACCGAACCATCCTCCTGTATATTCTCAATGAGTAATCCGACGTTCTCTTAGTAGCCATCAGAAAATAATGGAAGTATACGTCTTCACATCAGGTGGGCAAACTATTTCTTTAATCTTCTTCAACAATGCGTGAGTCATATCCACACTCTTCTGATTTCCAAAACCTGTGATCAAGCATGTATAAACTGGAGCGTCTATCACGCACCCAAAATCAACCATTTCATCAAAACAGTCAATTGCATCTTCCATCATTCTCTGATTACAGAGAATCGTACAGCTCCAGAAATTAGTAGATAGACCGTTGGCTTTCATAACTTCAAACAACTTGATTGAATCAGACCTCTTTCTACACTTCAACAGGCCTTGAAGCATAAAATTATGAGCAACAACATCTGGCTTAAACCCCTTATCAATTATTTGATTCCTACCTCTACCCGCCTCCATCAAATTCTTCACCTTGCACCATCCATCGACCAACACAGTGTAAGTCCTCGGATTGGGCACAAACCTATCCCCCAACTTCCCAAACATCGTTTTCGCTTCTTTTCCAAGCGTTGCCTCACCAAGACAATCAAGCAACGAATCAAATGTCTGAAGGACTACTTTATACTTGTACTTCATCAACTTAAACATCCCAACAGCCTTCTTTCGCTTTTTGGCCTCAGCAAAAGCTCTCATTGCAATTTCAAATGTTTGTATTGTCAACACCCTGCTAACGTCCTTCTCCTCCATTGACACTATTGTCTCAGACTGCTTAGCCTTTCCTATTATGCCCATCATCGAGTTATAAGTCCTTGAGTTGTGCGAAAAACCAGGCCTCTCCACCGTCCAATTGAAGAACCGAAGCGCAGGTTTTCTAGCGTGACGGAACCTTTCCAGCACATTCACGACCAGATCAGGAGTTAAATTGATGCTACACCCATCAACAGCAGCCTCCATGGTGCTATCAGATGCAAACAATTCGTCAATCACCTTGCCCAGACGCTCGACCTCCTCAGGATCTACACTTGAGTTCACAACTACACCTTTATTTTCACATTGGCACCCATCAATCTCATCATTATTTCGAGTTCCACCATCAGAATAATCCCCAAAGGCACCGACGCTAGAGAACGAAGTTGTTAGTGGCAATGTTTTTTGAACATGATAGAGCGAAGCGGAGTGTGGCAAAAGAAGTGAAACTTGACGGTGAGAATTATAGAAAGCACAATTAAGAGGAGAATCACACAAACGAGACAAGGGCAAAGAGCTACAATTAGGAACGCGCATTTGCTCTCGGCGACCCCGTTTTCGTCCTTCTCTTTGCCTCTGATCGAGATAGAGAAGCTTCGAGGCGGCGTAGAGTTGGCCATTGCAATCGGAATAACAAGATTGGTAATGTAAGCAGCGTAGGAGTAAAACGGAGATCGTGGCGCGTGGTTTTAGAGAATGAGACATTGGACCGCCATTAAGAAAGAGCACTAAACTGAAACAACTGGAATTTTGAGACAGATAGTGGTTGTAATTTAACGCGCCGTTTAAATCGATCGGAACTCTGAGCGAAATGTTTCAGCTCTACTACACCTACAAGTAGTAACAAACCAGCAGTGGATGGTGATGTGACTGAGGAAGGCGTAACCGACGGGTCGACCATTGGGTTGGTTGTGAGATGGACAGCATGTGTTGGGACTTGGGCCTTCCGATCCGACAGGGGGCTTATTTTGGATCGATTTAATTGTATTGGTCGGAAACGACGCAGTATTAAAATTCAGACACAAAACAGCTGCATAATAATAATAATAATATTAATAATAATAAGCTAAAATTAGATTTTGAAACTCAAAGTTTATAATTTTGAAGAGTTGAAGTCCAATATTTTTAAAATATTAAAAACAACTTTGTATAAATTAAATGCTATCTCAATTATTTTTTATTTTAAAATAAAACAGTATCCTATTTGACTTAATATTTAAAATATATAAATATAGACTATTTTGTCACGTGATAAGTGGGAGGCTTAAATAGTAAGCTCCGTTGTTATATATTTTTTAATTTAGTAAAGTTAATTATGTTATAATTTTTATTTAAAAATATTAAAATAATAATATTATTGATATAATATTTAATTAATAGAGCCTTAAATCTTAATTGATGAACCCCAATTTCCCGCCAAGTAACGCCGATCGAAGCACTTGCCGGGAATTCCCGCCACAATGCTATCCCAACTTCACAGTATTAGTTCCAGCCTAAGCTACATGTCAGTGAGATGATGCTTATTTAGGACCAGTGTTCTTCTCAAGACCTTCTCTTGTCCCTTAGCCTCTGTAAGCTATTGTTTTTGGTACACTCTTCTCGAGTGACTTAGAAATGGCGCCGTCTAGAAAGCAGAACAACGGCAGGTCGCCGCTGGTCAACCCTCAAAGACAAATCACAGCTTTCTTTTCCAAAACACCATCTCCTTCTCCAACCCAAAAGCCCTCCAAAACTGTCACTAACACTGTGCCAAAACCTAGCCCTAGGAGCCCTAGCCCTAGTCCTACCACTCCGTCACCGCTCCATCCCAAGTCCAAAAAGCCGCTTCTAGTTATTGACCAAACACCTTCCCCTTCTCAGTCTGCTTCGACGCCTGGAACCGCCGTTAAGTCGTACGGCGATGAGGTGGTGGAGAAGAGGATTAGGATTTACTGGCCGCTGGACAAGTGTTGGTACGAAGGTTGCGTGAAATCTTATGATAAGAAATCGGGTAAGCATTTGGTTCTGTATGATGATTGTGAAGAAGAAAATTTGGATTTGGGAAAGGAGAAGATTGAGTGGGTTGAAGATACCACTGTGAAGTTCAAGCGGTTGCGTAGGGGTTCTCTGGCTTTCAAGAGGACGGTGATCGATGACGACGACGACGACGAGATGAAGGATGTTGTGGACTCTGACCATGACAATGACGGTGGTAATGATTCGAGTGATGAGGATTGGGGAAAGAGCTCAGAGAAGGAACTTACTGAGGAGGAAGGCGATATGGATTTGGAGGATGAAGTAGAAGAGGTTAGTGATGAAGATGATAACAAGAAAGGTAAGCGAAATGATAAGAGAGGGCTGAGGAAAAGAAAAGCTAGTGGAGGGAAGGTGGATTCTGTGAAGAAAAGCAAAGCTTGTGGAGATATGGATAAAGTAGGGCTTAGGATTTCTGCTGCGGAGCCTCTAGAGAATAAGCAGAGTAAGTAATTTATGTATTTATGTTCTTTTGTACTGGTATAATAATGCATTTGTTTGTCTGTCATATACGTCGTCGGTTGGGATTTGGGAATGGGAAAATATACTAATTATGGTGAATACTATATGGATAGTGTTGATTGGCTTTCAATTCTTAACTGGGTTTTGTCCATTGTTTGAGAATTTGTTTATGTTTTTTCTCATTCTTTGTGTTATTCCTTTGGTGATATCCGCATGCATTGGATCGTGGGTGTTTGTCTTAGTACGATATTATAAATAAAACTCTGGAGTTCAATTAGCGGTGGGGTGTACATCATGAGTGCTGAATTTAGACTTGCTATGTTGCAGATGGGGTGTCTAATAGTCTTGATGATCACTTGATGGCTGATCCTTCCGAGAGGTTTAGTGCACGTGAAGCTCAGAGGTTATGGTTTCTTGGAAGGTAAGTACTTGTTGCAACTTCATAGTCCAGTCCTATAGTCTCAAGCATAAGATCTTATGGTCTTGTGAGGGGAACTGTAAAATCAGGCATTTCTTCTCAGTACACGCACCACGATTGCAATTCTGAAGTCCATGAATAGTAGTTTTGTGAATCATGTGTACCCAGATAGATAGAAGAGTTAATCTCCATAGATACATATGCACACAATTATTAGAACCGAGCATGCAATGTCCATTTTTGTTTTTCATCGCTTTTATTGTTTCAAACGAGGAACCACTGTTTTCAATATTCTCCATGGTTAATGTGGTTGCAATTTTTATTTGGATCTGAAACAGAGAACGAAAAGATGCCAAAAGAAGGCATCCTGGAGATGCAGATTATGATGCAAGGACCCTATACTTGCCTGCTGACTTTTTGAAGGGCTTAACAGGTGGCCAGGTAAGCACTCTATAATTGATGCTGGATTATAATTTTGCCTACTTTATTTTCAATGTGTATTGGTTGAGTTATGGAAAACATGAACACAATTTCTGTATAGGCCAAGCATAGAAAGCTGGACTATTAGCCAATGAAACCTTTTAGTGTTTGAGGTTCTTTTTCATCTTGAATAGTTGAATTTGAAGTTGAAGCATATTAAAATTGTAATCAGAATACTTTGTTGTTATCTGCAGAGGCAATGGTGGGAGTTCAAGTCAAAGCATATGGATAAGGTTTTATTTTTCAAGGTATGTATCAAAGTATATTTGAAATACGCATCATTGTCGTAATTTCACTTGATTCAAACAACTGATAACTATATCTTTCAGTCAACTAATGAATATATCTATTCTTTCCTTTCTAATTGGTACAGATGGGAAAATTTTATGAACTCTTTGAAATGGATGCCCATGTAGGAGTTAAAGAACTAGATTTGCAGTATATGAAGGTATTGATTGGTTATAACCAATAGTCACAAATCTGTTAATTTCTTCTGGATACTGGCCTCTTTCTCTTGAGACCTCCATGCTTTATTCCCGCAAGCAAATGTATTTTCTCTTATGTTTCTTTCATCTCTAATTTGTTCCTGCTTCATTAGGGAGAGCAACCTCATTGTGGTTTTCCAGAGAGAAACTTCTCAATAAATGTGGAGAAATTGGCTAGAAAGGTTGGGCAGATCGATGATCTCTAGCCTAAATTCACTTTTCTTTATTTTTTACATTTATTTTGTATATGTTGTTCTCTGAGGAGTTTGCCTTGCAGAACAGGGTTATCGAGTTCTAGTTGTAGAGCAGACAGAAACACCTGAACAACTGGAGCTCCGAAGGAAAGAAAAAGGTTCTAAGGACAAGGTATAATGATCCTTATTGGTTTTAAAATAATTTCATCTTGTCTATCATCAAATTTTCCTGTAGTAGGCTTATAAATTGCTATGTGTTTTAATGTTTGTCCTCGAGGACCTCAACTGGGTAACAATGTTTGGAGTCCATCTTTCATTAGATATTGAAATTTTCTGGCATTTTGGACTTGATGATATAGCAATCATTCATTTGCTTGTATACTTTTGCTGATTATTGTTCTTTTTTGGTTATTTATTTTCCTTCTCAATTGGATCGCTTTGTGGTGGTTTTGTGATCAGTTCATAATGTCAACTTTGACAGTTTTTTTTTATTGTTTTAGGTTGTGAAACGTGAAATATGTGCCATAGTTACAAAAGGAACACTAACAGAGGGTGAATTGCTTTCAGCAAATCCTGATGCTTCTTATCTTATGGCTGTGGCTGAAAGTAGTGAGCATTTGACAGACAAAAGTGTCCAGCGTTTGTTTGGGGTGTGTGTGGTTGATATTGCCACCAGCAGGATTATCCTTGGGCAGGTTTGTTCTTTGGTAGTAGTCATCACCATGTTTTGTGTGTTTAAAAGCCAGTGGTCATTTCAATTTAACCATGGTCAATCATGATGAATCTTTGCCAGTTTGTGGATAATGAAGAATGCAGTTTATTTTCTGCTCTATTATCCGAGTTGAGGCCAGTAGAAATCATAAAACCTGCAAAGATGCTCAGTTCTGAAACTGAAAGAGCAATTATGAGGCACACCAGAAATCCGTTGGTCAATGAATTGGTTCCTCTCTCAGAGTTCTGGGATGCTAATACAACTGTTCGTGAAGTGGAAATTATCTACAAGCGTATTAGAGGTCAATCTGCTTCTGGAAATCTAATTGAAGGGGATTTGGAGTCAGTTAATCTTCATACTGAATATAAGAAATCAAGGTGGCTGCCTGTCATTTTGTCCGAGCTAGTGAACAAGGGAGAAAATGGTAGCCTTGCTCTTTCAGCTCTTGGAGGCACTCTATATTATTTAAAACAGGCTTTTCTGGGTGAAACATTACTTAGATTTGCAAAGTTCGAATCACTTCCTTGCTCTGAGTTTGCTAGTATTGATAAAAAACCATACATGGTTCTTGATGCTGCTGCCATGGAGAACCTTGAAATTTTTGAGAACAGCAGAAGTGGAGATTCTTCAGGGTATTCATGTTATGCACATTATCTTGACAAGATTACTATCATGCACATTATATTGACAATATCACTGTTTTAATTATCCTAAGGCAATTGAATTTTTCTATGAAGGACATTATATGCACAGTTGAACCATTGTGTCACAGCTATGGGAAAGAGGCTACTGAAAACATGGCTAGCTAGGCCTTTATACCATTTGGATTCTATTAAGGTCCGCCAAGATGCAGTAAAAGATCTACAAGTGAGATTCTGTTTGGTAGTCATGGTTTAGTTTGTACAATGTTTGACAGGGCTATCATCTTTATCCATTATGTTCCTAGATTTTGATCATTTGCAAATATTTCTGGTCCATTGATACATCTGTAAGTTCTTGTGCCCTATGGCGCCTGAAATGTGCTGTCTGGTAATTTGAATCTGCTCTCATGATAGTTGTGATGCATTCCTTTTCTTCACAATTCTGTTATCTTTGAGCTCTTATGACATGTTTTGATTTAATTTTGTGAGGGGCTTTAAGGATTTAGTTTCATTTCTGGTTGTAAGATTTGAATCCATTCCGAAGTTGAAACTTTGACATTGCATATGTACTTAACACATTCACATTCATATTGACAACAATGCATCAAAGAACTATAATCTGATCTGGAATAACTGTGTCTTATTGATGGATCTACTTATCTTGGTTTCGGTTCCATGGATCTATGTTTTATGCCACCTTATGTTCACCTTGTTGCATCTCCCAGTTATGGTTTTACCTTTACTGTGATGTGTTAATGCTACTCAGGGAAAAAATCAAACAATGGCACTTGAATTTAGAAAAGCGCTTTCCAGACTTCCAGACATGGAACGATTGCTTGCCCGGATATTTACTAGCAGGTAAAGCTGAGAAGGAATGCCCATGTATTTAAACATTTACAGGTTTTGGTACATTAAGTGCACTGGACTCAATGCAGCGAGGCAAATGGAAGAAATGCAAAAAAAGTGATTCTGTATGAGGATGATGCGGCAAAGAAGCAGCTGCAGGAGTTTATATCTGCTTTACGTGGCTGTGAATTAATGGCCCAAGCATGTTCTTCACTTGGTGTCATATTGGAACATGTTGAGTCAAGGCAACTACATTATTTGTTAACATCTGGTATGTTGGATTTTATACTTTCTGACCGTTTCAATGCCTTCTGTCATCTTATTTCGCCATGTTTCTGCAGTTAACGGTGTTCCTGACGTTCATTCAATTCTTCAACAATTCAAGGATGCCTTCAACTGGGCAGAAGCCAACAGTTCCGGACGTGTCATTCCTCTTGGGGGAGTTGATGCACAGTATGACACTGCTTGTAGAAGATTGATGGAAATTGAATCTGATTTGGCTAAACACCTGAAGGAACAACAGAAATTGCTTGGAGACACATCAGTAAGAACCTTTCTATAATATGTTGGTATTTGGTAGTGGAATATGTTCTGCAATTAAAGAAGTCCTGTCCTTGCATGAAATGTTACAGATTACTTACGTGACAGTTGGCAAAGATGCTTATTTGTTGGAAGTTCCAGAGCATTTACGTGCAAGCATTCCTCGAGATTATGAGTTGCGTTCATCCAAAAAGGTAAAGAATGGATCTATGATTAGTGGACTATAGTGTAATGGAGTTGCTTCCTGTCAAATAAATGAATGGTAAAAATTTGAATCAACACTAGGTGCATGTTTTCCCAATTTTAGTGAACTCATAGGGAAAGCATTTGCACTAACTTCTCAAAGAAGGATGGCCAAATGCTGACAAGAATGTTTGTATTAGAATTTCCTGAAAGTCTTTATGAACTAATACATTGTGTTTCTTGCTTCTTTAGAATTCCAAACATCTAATTGCATTACCAAATTTCAAGAGTTACTATAAAGATCAATTGACAAATGACTTATTTATCTGTTTGTCACTGTCACCCAGACCTAATCTTTGCCATCACAGGCACTGTGCTGGAGGACTGTTCTGGACTTGCTTTTCTTAGTTTCAGTTGCCATTTTTGTTCATGGAACATGGTTTATGCAGGGGTTTTGTAGGTACTGGAACCCAAATATTAAGAGATTCTTAGCTGAGCTCTCACAAACTGAATCTGAAAAAGAATCCACATTGAAGAGCATTTCACAGCAGTTAATTGGACGCTTCTGTCTGCATCATGATAAGTGGAGGCAGTTGGTTTCCGCTGTTGCAGGTATAAACATAAACATCTACAATTGATCATGTGAAATAAGGCTGGCTTCTTTTCTGTGCTTTTCTTATCTGTTTTTTCCCATTATGTTTCCCCTATCCCAGTCCTCCAATGTTTTGCATTTCATTTTGCTTAAAGGGGCAAGAAATAATTTTATCCCTATTCTTAAATAAGTTTATAATCCTTGCCTGAAATTTGATTTATCCACATTGCAGAACTAGATGTCTTAATCAGTCTGTCAATTGCTGGTGATTTTTATGAAGGACCGTCATGTTGTCCAATCATCTTGCACCCTTCATCATTATCAAGTGAAGTGCCGCAATTATCTGCAAAATGCTTGGGACATCCTGTTCTTAAGAGTGATTCATTGAACAAGGGTGCATTTGTCCCCAATGATATTAACATTGGCGGTCCTGGTTGTGCCAGTTTTATCCTTCTCACTGGCCCTAACATGGGTGGGAAGTCTACCCTTATCCGCCAAGTTTGTTTGGCTGTGATTCTGGCTCAGGTATTTTTATTTTCTTGTAGCATGTTGGCTTTGTGCTGTCTGTCCATACCCAATAGTTTTTGCTCTTGCACAGGTTGGGGCTTCTGTTCCTGCACAAAACTTTGAATTGTCACCTGTTGACCGAATATTTGTACGAATGGGTGCAAAAGATCATATAATGGCTGGTCAGAGTACTTTCTTAACAGAACTTTCGGAAACTGCAATAATGCTGGTGAGTCTCTAACGTAGTTCAAAGCATGTTATAGGAGAAATTTACTTATGGTTGTTTTCCTGATGAGTTAGTTCATTTTTCCTTTATTTATTGGAGAACTTGCAAACAATCAGTTTGATTTTTGTTACTATTAAACTGGAATTGAATAAAGAAGAGCAAACTTAGGAATTAGGAATTGTTCTTGTTTTCATTCATGTAATGTGTTACTTACAAACTGCCATGTGTCAGTTTCATGTTTGTAGTTTCAGTCACATGTCTCCTATGTTCTCTACTAACAAGGGACAGTTACTATAATTGGGTATATCTCCTTGAAAAATATAGCAATGGTTATATTTAATCAAAATGAAGAGGACTGGAAAGTAAACAGTCATTCGCCAGAAAGATTGATTCTTGGGATTGTAGGTTCTCCCTAATGAGCCCTTGATTTTCAGCAGTAGGTTGACAAGGAAGAAAATGTAGCAAACAAAAGTTTCTTGTTAATTCTACTTCAGATTTTAATGTTAAAAAGATCCTCATAAGATCCCAAACCTGGGAATGTAACAATTTTCTTTTCCTTGAAACTACCAGAGGCATCTTTTCTATCTGCTCACATTTATCTCATATTTGAACTTTTTATATTGGCTTCCAGTCTTCTGCAACTGGTAATTCCTTGGTTGCTCTGGATGAACTTGGTCGGGGCACATCAACATCAGATGGACAAGCAATAGCGTAGGTGTCATTGGATTTGAAATTGTTTAAGTTTTGAACAGCTTATTCTTTTTGCGTTATACCTTAAAAAGTTTTAGTTTCGTTAGTCCAAGAGATCCCTGATCTCTTGGTTTAACTCAACCTTGATAAATATCCCACCTGTTATTCTATCCTTGGCAGGGAATCAGTTCTTGAACATTTAGTCCACAAGGTGCAGTGTCGAGGAATGTTTTCAACTCACTATCACCGATTAGCGGTAGACTACGAGAAAGATCCCAAGGCATGGATCTATTTTTTTATGTTGGCTACTGTGTTTTTTCCTTTTTCCTACTGACACTGATATGTTTTAATTTACATAGGATAAACTGAGGTGTTAGTTTACTTTCTGACGTTTAAACAAAATGTAGATAAATGCCAAAATGCTTTAAGTCCGCATGGTCATTTAATTTATATGATGTATATTCTTTGTAATCTCTTTCGTTTCTGCTATATAATAGGTTTCACTCTGCCATATGGCTTGTCAAGTTGGAAATGAGGTAGGAGGAATAGAAGAAGTTACATTTCTTTATAGATTGACGGCTGGTGTATGCCCAAAAAGCTATGGTGTGAATGTTGCAAGACTGGCGGGTAAGATTATTGTTACTTTGATGCCTTTTTCTGGATTCTTCGTAAGATCTCTGAAACTTCTTGTTAGGTGCAGCTGACTGATTGACTACAAATAATAGTGACAGCAATCATGAAACTACTGGAGATTTACTTAATGTCATAAAGTTCCTTTACTTTCTCAGAGTTCGTATGAGACGCAAAAGTTACTCCGGAATTGTCATGACAAATGACCTCCAATTAAATGAATATTTCAATAATTAAACAAAACGTGACCGAGTGAACTCAGTTCAGTCGTGTCTAACCACTGGACTGCATATTGCTTTCTCTCTGTTACAATATCTGGTTCTAGAATATTTTGGGAAAATTGGACATCACAATTTTTATTTTGTTTGAAGCATGATATTTGTTTCTTGTTCGATTGTACAGGAATTCCTGTCTCTGTACTAAAAGAAGCTACCTCAAAATCCAGAGAACTTGAGGCAAATTGTGCTAACCATAAAAAGGGGTCTGATTGGAAGTTAGCTATCCCAAGTTGTAACGAGATGGTGGTCTTCATCCATAATTTGATGAATCTTATTACGAAACTCGATTGCTCAGGGTCTTCTGAAAATCCTGGAATTAGCTCTCTTACTCAACTTCAGCATAGAGTTCGAAAGCTATTGCAGATCTGAAGCTTTTTTTTTTCCTGTCATACCTGAATTTTTAGTGTCACATTTTGACGTGTATTTTAAGCAGGAGCCTTGTTGAGCAGTTCTTCCAGGTCTTGAGATATTAATGTATAGATAACTTGTAGATTTTGGAGCCCACGTTATAAATTGATTTTGCTATTGAATTTTGTGGGTGAGTAATATCGCTGTAAACAATGATCTTAAAATCAAAGTAGATTTGTCGATTCGATCGGAATAAATACGAACTGATCAATTGTTTTGTTTAGTTTATGTTTATAATTGTTAAAAATAAAAATCAGCTGGTTAAGGATGGTTCTTGTAAGTCATCTTTCTCTGACTTACTTGATTTTTTAGTCTTTATATTGAAATAAACGTTAACCTTATTAATGACTCTTTAATTTTAGGATAATTAAAATTTCAAATTTTTTAGTAACATTTTGATTTTATTCAATCAAAAATATTGGTTTCTTGTTTGAATTGTTTTTTTTTTAACTTTTACTATTTTGTTTCAACCTTGTGTATTGGTCTTTACATTATTTTGGTTCCTTGTTTCATATTACAAGTTTAACCCTCGTTTATTGTTCTTTTGACTGAAGACAAATTTCAAACTTAACAAAGAGAAGACGCAAAGTTTACAGGAAATTTTTTCGGGACTTTTTATCTTATTCTTTTTTTTTTTTTCATCTTTTTTTGGTTCATCATTATAACATTTATGATTTTTTTTTGTTTTGGTTTACGAATCTATCCAAAGATGTTGATTAAATTTTTGGTTAAGAAACAATGGGTTTGATGGAGAAGAATTGGGGGTGTTTCTCTCTTTTGGGATGTAGGACGTTTAGGTTTCAAGATTATGGGGTGTGGAGTTTGAGCTTGGATCCTTTCAATTTGCCCTTATGGTGCTAACTTCACTGTGTCTTTGTTTATTTATGTCTCACACTTTCAATGTAACAATGTTACGGTGCGATATAATTGTTAACCATATACTTGAAAAGATTGATGACTATTTGCCAGCTAATGATTTATGTTCTCCTATTCTATTTTAATTATCTAAACTTTGTCTATGTCAAATATCTTTTGCTACTCAATACTTATAGTTGAAGACAACATCCATATCTTGATACCGTTTAATAGTTTCACTTTTATTTTGCTGCTATCTAGAACTAACTCGAAAATATTTATTATGCTGTCTAAATAATTGAGGTTTGAAGCATGACTAACTGCTCTATTTTCTTCTATTAAAAGGTTTATGTTGTTTACCACTTAGGATTGTTATGCTTGTAATTTTGTACTCTATAGCCTTGTTGTATCATTCAAATTTCATAGATAAATAACAAAGCAACTTGGATTGTTTAGATTTCCCTTCCAATCCTCTAATATTGAGCTTTTTTATGACCTTTAATTGTTCTTTTATTATACGACTCATCCTATTTCTTGATTTGTGGCGTAGATGTTTTTGGATACTAGTGAACAAAT
>JANZXR010000004.1:5910399-5933283 GCA_027575705.1 Erythroxylum echinodendron
ACTCTTTATATATCTTCAATTTCTAGGAACCTAGTTTCCATTTCAAAACTTGATGTTATTAGGTTTAAAGAGATTTTGGACATAGATGTTTAAATTTATTTAAGAACACATTACTTATTGGTTTTGTTGGCCTTACTGAAGATTTATATAAATTGGAACTTGATAATGAATTTATTAAATATTTTCTTCTCATTCATGGTAATGTTATAATTAAATATAGCACATTAGAGGAAAAAATAAGCTTACTTATTCCATAGATACTTGGGTCATGTATCTAAAGAAATGCTAGAAAGATTATTAAAGAATAAGATTCATTCAAATATGTATATGTATATGTATATGTATACGAATATGTGTACGTATACGTATATGTATATGTATGTTACTAATCTAAGTATATATGTGGATTACATTAAAGGAAAGTAAACCAAACATAACAAGAAATGTGCCATAATAAGCACTCTGAGTCTTGAGATTATATACATTCATATTTATGAAACTTTTGATGTTCCTTTTAATGGAGAAAAATATTTTGTTACCTTTATCAATGGCTTGTCACGATATGGTTATATCTATTTACTAAAAGAAAAATCTCAAACAGCAGATGCTCTTAAGATATACATCACTGAGGTTGAAAGGAAAATAAATAAATAGATGGAAGTTACAAATTATTATAAAGGGGGTGAATAATATAGCAAATATAATAAGTCAAGACATTGTCTAGATACATTTGCTAAAATTTCCTTGAAAGATATGACTTATATGTACATTATACTATGTCAGGCACGTCTCAAAAAATGGTATCGTAGAAGGGTGTAATAGGAAATTAATGGATATGAGTAGGAGTATGATGATTAACTCCTCACTACCATGTATGCCCTTAAAACCATTATTTATTTGTTGAACGAGGTCTATAGTAAGCTAGTTATAGAAACTCCTTTTGAACTATGGACTAAAAACAGACTTAGTTTAAGACATTTGTATTTGGGGTTGCCTAACATAAACAATAATATATAATATATATAAAAGGAAATTATATTCATTAATTGACTAGTTGTTATTTTATAAGTTGCCTAAAGAAATTCAAAGGATTTATGTTTTATTTGCTAAATCTTAGTCCTAAAATTGTGGAAACTGGAAATGCTAGATTCATTGAGAACGGTAAAATTAGTGGGAGCGATAAACATAAAAAATATAAATATCAAGGAAATAAAGTAAATTTTCTTATATATGTAAAGGCTCCTTCATTTATAGTCTCCCCAAATATTATTCCAATAATTAATGAAAATTTAGATAATACTAAACAATACTTAAATAAAGGAATAAATCCACATGAAATTAACTGACAACCACCTATTATAAAGGAACCATAAGAAACAATACATTTAAGAAGATCTCGAAAAGAAAGAAGCTAACCATTTCAAATTATTATATGGTTTATTTATAAAAGTTAAATAATGATACTAAAATTAATAAAGTTCCAGTTCATTTTTATAAGCCATAGAATGTGCAAAGTCTAAAAAATAAATTGATGCTATGAAATATAAATTAAAATCTATAGAAAACAAGAAAGTTTTGAATCTCTTTAAATTGCAATTGGGATATAAATGAGTTTGGTGTAAATATGTTTTTGAACCAAATGTGTCTTAGAAGACAATATTGAATGATATAAGTTCAAACTTGTTGCCAAGGGTTATATTAAAAAAAGTTGGTGTTGATAATAAAGAGACATTTTCTTCTGCTTAAAGAAGGACTCATTAAGGACTAAAATAATTTTGGTGGCTCAATATGATTTAGAGTTACATCAAATGGATAATAAGACCTTTCCTAATAGGTATCTTGAAGATGATGTATTTGTGGACCAACTTGAAGGTTGCTTAATAAAAGATCAAATGGTGTGCAAACTTAAGAAGCCAATATCTACATTTAAATAAACTTCTTGACATGGTATGTTAATCCTCTTTATGGGACTTACGCAGGGGTTAGAACAAAGACACATTTCTTTTTTAATTGTGAATTGAATTAAAATGTGGCAAATATATATCTTCACAATCAAATCAATAGTCCAAGTCACACACTCCCAAAATCCATTTTTATCATAGGAGAGTTCACAAACTTCTTGATAATGGAATGTTAAGTTTAATGACACAATAACATCTTCTGTTTTAAGAAAATTCCATTGATTGGTGTATATACTGAAGGATTAGTGAGAGGTATATATACTAGAAGATCAGTGACAGTAAGTTTGTTTTCTTAGTTTTATATACTTACGATTAATTATTTGGCCTACTAAATGAGACAAAAAATATGTTTTCTCCAATAATTTTGAGATGAAAGATATAAGAAAGACATCCTATATGATAGGAATTGAAATTTTCCACAATAGAGTACAAGGATTATTGGAACTATTTCAAAGATCTTATATCAACAAAATTCTATAGAGTGATAAGTATTTGGAATGTATTGCTCTTATTCAGAAAGGGGACACATTTAGTCTCATGCCATGTTAAAAGAATGATGTAGAATGAAATGAGATGAATGCAATTCTTTATGCTTCAGTTGTGGGTAGTTTAATGTATCTATGATTGACTTTTTCTAAGCTTTTCAATTATGAATAACCACAAGTACACGACATAGTTGTAACTAGTACCAGCAAGCAAGTATGGTTTGATCTCTTGAAGACGATGAATATTAGTAGTTACCGTTACCTTATTATCTAGTCTACGAATTGGATTGTGATTTTTGATAAAAGAAATTAAAACTTGAGCAAATAAAATAAAACATGCATCAAGATTGACTAGAGAATAAATAAATCAATTAGGAAATTACTAATATCCAGAATTGGTGTTTAGTTGTCAAATCCCTTAAATACTCTTAATTGATTGATCTTTTATTATGCAATTGTCTTCTTGATTTATTGGACCGTAGAAATTTCTATGGTATACTAATAGCTCACTCTTGAGTCTAATAAAAACTAATCCCAAGGTTATCAACCGAATTAGTCAAGTTAAAGTTTATAGAATTGCTTTACTGATTTATGAATCGCATTATTAGATTTGATCATAATTTAGAGGATTTATGTTATCCTATCTTTATGGTTACAACAACTCCTTCCAATTATAGTAGATCTATTCATAAACAAAATTTCTTAATCTTTATGTTATGAAATCAAATTATGCACTAATATTCTGGATCTAAGAACATATATTAAATATGTAATTAAATCACAATATATCAATCCAAACAATTACATTAATAAAAGAATCAAAACATGTTA
This sequence comes from Erythroxylum echinodendron, assembly GCA_027575705.1. Classification (NCBI taxonomy): domain Eukaryota; kingdom Viridiplantae; phylum Streptophyta; class Magnoliopsida; order Malpighiales; family Erythroxylaceae; genus Erythroxylum; species Erythroxylum echinodendron. The sequence goes on from JANZXR010000004.1 coordinate 5,913,677, forward strand.
TTGCACAAAACTAGAGTTCACCTAACCTACGCACTAAACGAATTTTGTTACACATGATAGAAAATGAAATCAAACATAAAAAAAAGAAAAACGAAATAAAAACAATAGGTTCATAATTATAAATCTCCTTGTTTGTCTCCTATTCAATATTGTTGCAAGGTAGAGGTCACATCTTGTATTCTGATGGATCTTTCGATGATTTTTTCATGTTTGCCACTTTTTTAAATCAAAATCGCCCCTTATGAATGACCAATTTTTCTCCAATCACTTCTTTTTATAGTAATTTCTAGGGTTCTGGTTGATATACAACTTGAGAGGAATAGATGGGCTGATACACGACTGTGTAACCCTTCTTTACTTCACATCTTCCTTTTATGCCACGTTTTCATTCAAATTCCTCTTTTTTTAATCCATAAAGGTAATTATATATCTTATAAACACACTTGAAGCAAATTAAGTAACAAATACACAATAAAAGTATAAAATATCAAGAAAAAATATATCAAATATGAGGTGTAAATATGGTTAATTATGAATCTCTCAATACACAAATCTATACAAAATAGTATATTAGTTTTGAGATCAAAATATTGGGCAGATATCAAAGTAACCATGAAATTGTTAATTAAAACGTTGTAAGGAGAGTATTAAGGTATCTACAAGGAACAAAAAACTATATGCTTATATATGCAAGTTTTGTTCATCTGGAAGTAATTAGATACTTAGATTTAGATTTTGGTGATCCATATCTGATTACCTATTTCTTTTAACGAACGGAGTATGTTAAACTAAGGGAGCTTCTGATCTATGTTTTGATGATAATACAATATAAATACTACTAATAAGGTTGTTATTTTGATGAGAAACAATATAAGAACAAGATATAGCCATACACTCAAGATGATAATTAATGAAGTTAATAAAGAAAAGTTGAATTTTTGCATCTTTCAAAGTGAAGATCAAGTTAATAACAAAAGAAGACCAAGGCGTACCAAGGTCATTTTATATTTTATATTATTTATTATAATCTCACCTTATTAGATTGGTAATCTCAAAGGATCATCATATATAAACATTTCATCTTACTTCACTGTATCCATCTTTTTACTCATTAAGAGGTGTTAAAATTTTTGTGTTTAATAGAAAAGCCTCTTAATCTTTTAAATATTTTTTAGGAAACACTTTATGATGTGTTTAAACCATAATTGCATTAAAAATTTGAGTTTGATTATTTCAAGTTATTAAAATCATATTTTTTAAAGGATTGTTCGACCTATATGAGTTAGTAGTTGACTAATATAGGTTAAAGTTTTCAAAATTGATATACCAAAAGCTTGTAGTAATATCAATTGATATAATTGATATATCAATTAACCAAATGCCTTAGGGTTGACCAATATCTCAACAGCTAGTAAATCAATACATATATTGGTCAACTACGTGTTTGACTGGTCTAATATGTCTTTATAACTAGCCATTGTAGCGGCTAATTTTTGGTTCCAATAGCTAGCAAAGGTCCCAAAAGCCTATAGAAACATGTTTTCTTGTTGGTTTTAGCATCAAAGAGTGCTTAGATGTCCTTTACACATATTTCTAAGTGCTTATCAAGTATTTAAGTATCATTATCTCATATTTGTATGAGTGAGGCTTTTTTGTGTTATCAAAGAGATAAACTGAGATGTTTTTAAGTCTTTTTAGGGTTTTTACATTTTGTACTTGGGGGTATTATATTCCACGTGAAATTAAGGTTCCACTTCATCGTGAAGAAAGATAGCAAAAGAATTATTCTTTGTCAAGAAAAGAATGTTTAAAGATTATTCTTCACTTTGAAAACAAAATTATAATGGAATTCTAAGAAATTTCTTGGGAGTGGATGTAGCCAAAGGTTATTTATGGAACCACTATAAGTTAGTTTACATTCTCTCTTCACAATCCAATTTAAATTTTTTTCAATTGTTTGATTAATTTATGTTAAGCAACTGTTTCATCCTTATTTATATTCATTGTTGTTAATTTAGTACATTGGTTAAAAATTTTCTTTGAATTTTATAGCAACCCAATTCACCCCCTTTTGAGTGTTATTAGGGACTAATAAAGCAATATCATGAAAGAGTGTTAAATAGTATACTATTTCCTCATCCACTATGGAAGTAAAGCTTTAGGATGTCTTAAAGTAGTGGTTCATATACTATGGTTGTGGAATTTTATTTTAGAACTTAGGTTGTCAATAGTATTACCAAGCCACTGAAAATTTATTGTGATAATTCTACAATAGTTTATCTCTCTGAGAATGAAAAATATTTAAAAGGTCCTAAACATATGGAATTAAAGTATTTTGCTATTAAGGAGGAAGTTTAGAAACAATGAGTATCTATTGAGCATATTAATGCCAATATAATGATATTAGATCCATTAACTAAAGGTTTACAACCAAAGACATTTAAGGAATATATACATACATTGTACCATTAAATGATATTTATTTATGATGATGCTAGCATTCTAAGCTCGTTTATTTGTTTTTAATTCTGCAGTAATCATTTCCTATTTTATAACAGTGTACACATTTATGCTTGATATTTAAATAGGAAATTCTATAAGATATAATTGTAGACCATGATGGAATTTGTATAATGATTTATAGACTCATAATTGTTAAGTAAAGAATATTGTAGTATATAAAAGGAAATACGTTGCATAAATAATAGATAACCCCTATAACTTGCATTTCTTATTTATCATATAAAATTGCTTATGTTGAATTTTTAGGATTTAATTTCATTGATTTGAAATTATTCTATTTAATTTTATGATTATCTTATGGTTTGGCCAAGTAATAGAATGATAAATAGGAATAACTCGTCATATTTAAACCTAATTAAGAATTAAATTGTTGAACACTCCTAGTCGTTTCAATATGTGATGGATGTACCAAATTAAATCATAAAGGATATAAATTGGTCTTTTATCTACCCATTAAAGCTTCAAAAAAGGATAATTAATCCATCAAAAGCATCTATAAATAGATAGGGGTCTAGAGAAAGAAATCCACTTGTTCAAAAAAAGGTCTACACCATGTTGATTTCAAAAAAAATACTTTAATGATTGTTTTGGCTAATTAAATTTATTTTCCTATAATGTAAAGTTCTTACATCTTCCATTATACATTTTTCAAAAGAAGCATAAGATCAACTTAATAGTATTAGAAAGAGGTATATAGCCAATTAATCTAAGAATGACAAACAAGGATAATGACTGCAAAATTCTAAAAGATGGGAAGCATACTTATAAATGAAGATGGTATTTAATTTTCCTAGAGGAGGCTTCTTGAACATATCAAAATAATAGAGACTATAATAAAAAAAATTAAAAGTGCTTTTGTAACCTATATAAAGGTACAAATTTAGGTTCCTATTGAGAAACTTTGATGAATTATTAGTATGGGAAGAATTCACAAAGCGTATAACTTTATATATGTTTAAGAATATAGTCTTATTCCTATATCAACAATAGGTGCATTAAAAAATACATATGGACTAACCTATAGAGGCTTGACAATAATTTAACATATATTGCATGTTTTCCTCTCCAATTGAGTATCCATAGTTTGAAGAAATTGTCTTCTAATATACCAATCTCATTAGACCAAGGCAACAAAATCATGACCATGATCAATCACCTTATCTACAATTTAATTATAGATCAATGCTCATAAGTGCTTGCACCCTAAGGGGCTCCTTAAAACTATATGATTATGAATTTTATTAAATAAGGTGTAATCTATAACGAAAAAATTACCTTAGTCTTAAGCTTGACATCTTCACTCTCTTAAGCTTCACACATTTCAAAAAAATTCCTTATACTTACCTTAATATACATGACAAGGAACCTATAAGAATGCACTTTTAAATACATAATACATGTTAAAAAGCCTCAAGGAGGTTATGAAAATTTGCACATCATTTAATCGACTTCAAAAGGAAATATAATAATATAGTGATAAAGTATAAATCAAAAGCAAAAAAATGGTGATGGTACATATTTCTAATTTCTCTAGACAATATTTCTAATGAATATACTTACTTATGCATTTACTTTATCATATTTGTTAATGTATTTCTCATTCATATTATTTTTCATTAATATGTTTAACACTACTTTCTTAAAAATTTTTGAAAAGTGATTTACACATTTTGAGTTTCAGTAAAAAAATATAGTGATAGCATTGAAAATTCTACTTTTCGGATAGACGAAAGAGTCTGCATTTAGCGCAACACTTCCTCCAGAAAAATACTTGTAGTTTTATAAGTCACACATTCTAGTGAGAAAGATCTTTGTAGTTTCAAGATAAAAATTTAAAAAAACATATGTCGTGGGTTCAAAAAATAAAAGAATTCTTTATTCTTAAGATAAAACCTAAAGTCCACGAACCTAAAAGAACACTTTAATTTTCTAGGTGTCACCTACATAGCTTAAGTATCATATTTAAAGTTAGTTCGTCAAATTTTCTTAATTATGTTAAATATAAATCTTTAAAGGTATTAATTAAGTAACTTGGTAGTTTAAATGCTTAATATTATTCTAGTGATATACAAAATGAAGACTCCCGACCACAAAAAATATTTAAAATTAGAAATTAGGAGTAATGATACAAACCAAATAAAATTCTATGACAATATTAAAGTCTTATCATGATTACAATATTTATAGAGATAAAATTGTTATCTTATAAAAATAAAATCACTATCTTATTGAAATTATATATATTAAAATAATATAAAAGGATATCAAACTTATTAAAAAGAAATAATATTTTTTAAATTATATTATTTAATTGAGATTTGACTTAAGCATCGAGTGATATCTAAGTATAACCTAATATGGTTGTGACCAATATTTTTTTAACCTTTGTCAATTTATGATGATATCAAAACTACAAAGTTACCTTCATCTGTTGTAACCTTACGATCTTCAATTGGAATTTGGCTACTTAATGAGCTATACTTGAGCTAAACAATTCTACTTTAAAGTATAAAATGGAGGTTGTCCTATGTTGACGTATTTTTTTTAAATTAAAAATTTTGACTGATAGTGAAAATGGAAGTACAGCATTAGGAGAGTAGTATTGCTCTCCAACAACAAAATGCCACATACAACGTACATTCCCTCAAGCTTCAACATGGATGGGAAATTACTCAAGAAAGGGACCTTCTAATGGAAGTGGAGAGATACTTTAAGAGCTTTTATGGTTGTTCTCGTACTCAAGCAACTACTATTACTCTTTGCTCCTTTGTTTAAAAGACGATCTCTCAGGAGCAAGCTGCAATGCTCATTAAACCAGTAGAGGACAAAGAGATATAAGATCTGGTTTTTCAAATGCATCCTAATAAATCCCTTATACCTGATGGCTTTATAGCTACTTCTATCAAAAGACCTGGTAGGAAACAAACCCTATGGTAAAAAGAGCAACCCTGTAATTTTTCTCAAAGGAAATACTATTGAAGGAGATCAATAAAACTCTTATTTTCTTGATTCCTAAGACCTCCTACCATTCTTCACTTAATGACTTCAGGCCTATTACATGCTTCAACTTCCTTTACAAGGTAATTTCTAAAGTTTTGCCAAACAAGCTGAAGATTGTCTTGGATTTACTGATTTATGATAATCAAAGTGCCTTTTTACATGGTAGAAAGATTGGGATAATATCTCTATTGTTCAAGAATTGATGAAATGGTATTAGAGGAAGAATAGCCCTCCTAATTGTATCATAAAAGTGGACTTTAAGAAGGCTTTGAGGATCATGTGGAATGGGAGTTTATCTTTCATACTTCGAGGATTTTGGGATTCCTAAATGTACTTGTTAGATGGGTTGAAGCCTGTATTACTACTCCATCTTATTCAGCTCTAGTTAATGGTATGCCCACTAATATCTTCAAGAGTGCTAGAGGACTAAGACAAGGAGATCTCATCTCCCTTTATCTCTTTATCATATGCATGGAGGTATTATGTCGATTGATTCTTCAAAAAGTAGGTAATAGCAAAGACTACAAATTTCATAGCAAATACAAAAAGGTAGGACTTATTAATTTATACTTATTAATTTATACTTTGAGGATGATCTTTTACTTTTTTTTCCAAAGCCCATCATAAATTTATCAAACTGTTCATCTCGACACTGTCTTTATTCAAAGACGTTTTAGGTTTGGAGGTGAATCTCAAAAAGAGCCATTTCATTTTAGCTATCAGTGTAACTATGATGGAAATAGGATATCTTTAATCACAGGTATGAGTAGGAAGCTAGCTCCTCTGACTTATCTGAGCCTACCTATTACCACAAAATGGATACAATTCTCTAAATACTTTCCCTTAATAGAAAAATATAGAGGAGATTGAGAATGTGATCTAATAAGGTTCTCTCTTTTGGTGGGAGATTGCAACCTGTCAAATCCATCATTAATTCCCTTTATGTTTACTAGTCATCCAACATATCTTTAGCCAAAAGAGTCATTAAAACCATCAAGAAGCTATTTAAAAGATTCTATGTGGGAACTTAAGCTCAAACAGCTACTTTGCTAAGGTTAAATGGTGATAAGTATGTAAAAGAAGAGAAGAGGGGAGTTTAAGACTGTCCTTGATTATAACCTTTAATATATTAGCCTTGATAAAATATCTATGGAACATCCTTTTAGATAAAAAATATTTATAGATTAGATGGTTCCATAGCTATATCCTTAAAAGATCCAACCTTTGGTTTATTCCTCTAAAACCTTCCTTTTCTTGGTCCTTGATTCAACTTTTGAAGTTAAGATCTATCTTAGAATCTTTGTTGCTTTGTAAGGTTGGAAATGGAGACAATACTTACTTTTGGTTTGATAATTGGATTGGGAGGCCCCCTAATTAGAATTCCTCAAGCTCTTCAGTATTGGAATGGAATTCTTATCAACTCTAAAGTGAATTCTATATTCCCTCATATTTGTAGCTCCTCATTCCCAATTACTATCCTAACATGGGAAGAAATGACAAATTTTAATGTATCAATCTACCTCTAAACGCTTTCAGCATTGTGAAATTCAGAAATTGATAGAATCAGAATAATACAAAGCAGATATGGTTTCCTATTATTTGTCACTTATGCCTAGCTATTCCATTCTTTTGTGGCTTGATGTGCTGAGTAAACTAAGCACAATGGACAGATTATGCTACATTTCTTCTAATTCTACTTGTGTTGTCTATAAGATATAGGAAGAATCAAGGAACCATCTATTTTTCCTATGTCCCTTCTCCTAGTTTATATGGGAGAAGATTCAAGATTTGTGTTTTATCAATTCAGGTATCACCTTTATGGAAGCTCTTGATTGGCTTCTGAAGTTAAACCACGTTCCTAATTACAACAAGAAGCTATATATCATCTCCTTTACCTCCTCAATCAAGGAGGTTTAGCGAGAGAGAAATATCAAGCCTTTTTAGAATATTGCACGCTCCAAAAATGAGGTCCTATCCTCTCTAATTGGTGGAATTAAAGAGAAACTCCTATATACCCTACGGTCTGAAATGTTCTGGCCTAATCTAGCCTCATCGTGGAGAATCAATTAATATATGGAAGGGGCAAACAATCACATGACAAAATAGATCCATAAGCTTTTGTAATAAAGTTCCTCAAGAAGAAAGAGTGAGTGCACTTGTAAGCCGCAAAAGTCCTGGAGTTCTTCCTCTTTGAAGCGTAAAGCATGAGCATAAGTGCTGAGCGTAAGCACTGGAGTACCCCTTTTACACCTTGGATATATAACGATGTCATTCATATTGTTCTTTGGTCTGGGGTTTGCGTTTCCTATTGCTACGCTGTTGTCGTAAGTTGACATATTGTCTTAAGTTTCCTCGATATTTTATGTTTTGAGCTATTTTGGCATTGGTAACATGTACTAATACATTTTCTATTCTTTTGTGGCTTGCTGTGCTAAATAAACTAAGCACAATGGACAAATTATGCTACATTTCTTCTAATTCTACTTGTGTCCTCTATAAGATAGAGGAAGAATCAAGGAACCATCTATTTCTCCTATGCCCCTTCTCCTAGTTTATATGGGAGAAGATTCAGGATTTGTGTTTTATCAATTCAGGTATCACCTTCATGGAAGCTCTTGATTGGCTTCTGAAGTTAAACCACGTTCCTAATTACAACAAGCAGATATATATCATCTCCTTCGCCTCCTCAATCAAGGAGATTTGGCGAGAGAGAAATATCAAGCCTTTTTAGAATATTGCACGCTCCAAAAATGAGGTTCTATCCTCTCTAATTAAAGAGAAAGTCCCATGTACCCTACGGTTTGAAATAGTCTGGCCTAATCTAGCCTCATCGTGGAGAATCAATTAATATGTGGAAGGGGCAAACAATCACATGATAAAATAGAGCCACAAACTTTCGTAATAAAGTTCCTCAAGAAAAAAGAGTGAGTGCACTTGTAAGCCGCAAAAGTCTTGGAGTTCTTCCTCTTTGAAGCGTAAAGCATGAGCATAAGTTTTGAGCGTAAGCGCTGGAGTACCCCTTTTACACCTTTAATATGTAACGATGTCGTTCATGTTGTTCTTTAGTCTAAGGTTTGGTTTCCTATTGCTACGTTGTTGTCCTAGGTTAACATATTGTCTTAAGTTTCCTCAATATTTTATGTTTTGAGCTATTTTGGCATTGGTAACATGTACTAATGCAATTTTGAATTTCTAAAAAATATAAAAGTTTGGTTTATATCATCTTTTGCATATCATAAACTATTTATTTATGCATTATATCATCTTTTGCATATCATAAACTATTTATTTATGTAAAAAGATATTTTAGGCAATATTAAATATAATGATCATGAGGCCTATTAAAATGATAAAATAATAGCTATATAATTAAGTCCTAATTTTAAAGTTACTAGAAAAAGGCCTAACACTCTCAATTGAGTCGAATCCTTTCACATCCATCCAAAAAAAAAAAGTTCCTCAAACTTTGCCTTCAAATGCATATTTGATCTAATCCTTTTTTTGCCAAATAAATAAGATCATTTACCTATTTGCCCTTGGTAACATTTGAAGCAAGTTCAAATATCTCCTTTAACTTTAAAAAAGGCAATGTTTTATGAAAGTAAGCAAAATTTTATGCGTCAAATATTTAGTAAAACTATTGGTGATGATGATATATTTTATAACTTAAAAATTATTGGTTTATGATCATTTGTCATATATTATATATTATTTTATATGTTAGATTAAGTATAAGTAAAATGAATAATTTGAAATTCAACTTAATTACCAATTGTATATAAGAATAAAAGGTGGAACAGGTCTTTTGTGATGTATGGATTAACCTTACTTTACACATATATTATAAATTTATTTATACAGAACAAAAATTTTAAATAAAATTTTCGTATCAAAACTTACGTGCAAGTACAATAAAATAATAATAATACTTAAGTTATACACTTCTAACATTAGAATTTTAAAATATTAATCACAATCAAATTACAATTAATTAAAATTTACAAAAATTTGAGTTATTAATTAAATATAAAATATCAATAATATATGTATGTTATATTTAATAGCTAATTCATTACATCGGTTGCAATTTAATAGCTAATTCATTTTATCGATTGCATATTTTAATTAAATTAAATGTTTAATGTTTGGATATATTTGCAAAGATTAAAATGAATGATTACACATGTAAACATCGTATGAAGAATAAAAATAAGAATTTAATATCAATAAGAGATAAATAATTAATTTTTATCAAGTATTTTTAAATATCTTATAATTTATTAATTAAATTTAATTAATAAATATTTATATTTTATTCAATATTTAATTTATTACATTGCGTAACATATTAGATGATATTTTGATGTATTTATAAAAATCCTGTGTATGTATTCGCAAGCATGAAAACTACAAATAAAAGATTTGACGCAAAATTTAATTTATAATATTTGAATGAATTTTTAAAAGAAATAAATACCTAAATTCTATTGTCTTTTGATTATTTTATACTATAATTTTTATTAATTTATTAAATAAATTTGTTTTGCCAAGGAAAAAGTTAAAGATTATCTTTTTCTATAAGTTTTATTTAACTAAAATATGAATTTAATAATGATTAGAGGCAATCCGTAGAACTCTTTCTTTTGAGTCCAAATCTTCTGTCTAATATTATTCTGTCCAACTCTGTCCACTTGAAACATCGTCGTTGTTGGAGGTTATGCTAGTTAAGTCATGACTTAACTTATACTTGCATAGCCGTGCAAGCTACGTCAAAGCCATGATTTACATGCAACCAGGCATTTGTGTCAACCCTGTAACATCTGTTTTATTTTTTATTATTTTAATTTTAATTATATTAGTATTAGTTTAATAAAACATTAAATTTAATTTTAACTATGCTACTATTAGTTTTATTAAAAAAAATTAAAATTAAAATGATAAAAATAATTACATATATTTTAGTTTGTATTTATGTGTCAAGCCTGTGACACATATTTTCATTTTTTATTATTTTAATTTTAATTTTTAAATAAAAATTTTAAGATAAAAAATTGGTTAATTTATTAAAATTATTTATAAATTAGAAAAATCAAATTAAATTAAAAAACTGATGTATACATAAACAATTAATGTTAAACAACTAATTTTACCAAATATGTTTAATTAACAACTAATATTATCCATTAATATAATTAGCTATCAGCTAACTCCTGATAGAATTAACTAACAGCTAATGCAATCCGTTGATTACTAAACATGACTTTTATCAAACACAAACACACAAATTCTGTCTCTAAAAATATTATATTCTGTAAATAAAAAGACACTTTTTTTAAGCTAAGATTAATTAAAGAAATCGTTAGGAGTTCACATGACAAATATGTTAATAATGAATATAGCGTAACTAATCAGACTTATAAATTAACTAAATAATTTTAGTAAATTAATCGATTAAAAAAACTTATTGAAACCAAAATAAATTATTGTTCATATATAATATATTGCATAATTTATTTACATTTCACAATCATTCTCTATAAAAAAAACTTTATCATAAATATAAAAATGTTTAATATTGCAATAATATGCTTGTGGATTAATATAATAATAATAATAATAATAATAATAATAATAAATTAATCAATTTTTAAATTTAATTTAATATTTTCCATAATTTATAAATTAATTAAACAATTTAATAAATTAATCAAATTTTATAATTTAAATTTTTTTATCTTACAAATTTTATTTTAAAAACTAAAATAAAAATAAAAATAAAAAACAAATGTGCCACAGGCGTGACTTGCCTGTGACACAATTTTTAAAATATATATAATTAAAATAATAAAAAACAAAAAATTAATTTTTTGTTAATATAATAATAATAATAATAGTAATAATAATAATAATAAAATTTAACTAAATATTTTTTAATTTATAAATTAATTAAACAATTTTAATAAATTAACTAAAATTTTAAATTTAAATTTTTATCTTATAAATTTTATTTAAAAATAAAAATAAAAATAAAAATAAAAACAAAATGTGTAACAGGGTATCACGTCTTGGGACACAGTTTTTAAAATTTAAAATTAAAATAATAAAAGAAAATTTTTATTTATAAATATAATGATATAATAATAATAAAATTAATCAATTTTTAAATTTGATTTAATATTTTCTATAATTTATAAATTAATTGAATAATTTTAATAAATTAATCAATTTTTGAAAGTTAAATTTTTATCTTATAAATTTTATTTAAAAAATATAAGTAAAATAATTAACAAAAACAAAAAATAAATTTGTGTCTGTGACAATTATTCATTATTATTTTTTTAATTATTTTAATTTAATTTTTTATAAAATTAATGATAGTAATTTATTAAACTAATAATAATATAATTCAAGTTAAAATATTAAAAAGAAAAAAATTTAAAAAGTTACAACTTAATTGTCACGACCATGACTTCTGTGAGTTACGTCCTGAGTAATAGCTTAAAATTTAAATAAAATTTTTTAAATAGATAGAATAATACAGGGTTAATATTATAAAGAGTATATAGACTCCTTCCTTTTCGGTCCCACATTTGAGGAGATCACAACTATGCCATAAGCGTCCCACTATTTACTTCCCTCCCTGTTTAGTATTGGCCCTTGGCAAGTTTCTGCTTCTACACCCGTTTTAGGTTCGTAAATGAATTACTCACATTTCCAGAGCTTTCTCATCTCTTGCATTATTTCTCTGTCTGCCTCTGCATGTTGATTCACCTAACTAAACTTGCTAAAGTCTGCCTGAGATCCAATGTGTTTCCTTCTCCTTCTGTGTTATCCTCTGTTCTCTTCTTCTCCAGTTATGACCAGACAAGCTCAAAGCCAATAAAAGATGTTGTCTTTCACGTGTCTGCTTTGATTAACAAGCCCAAGTGGGAAGATAATACCTTCCTTAAGTCACTGGTTTCCCATATGTCTCCACACGAAGCCTGCAAGACTATAGAGCTCCAAAGCAACAACGATGACCTTGGAGTTCGTTTTTTTCAGTGGATTTGCAAACAGTCCACTTACTGCTATGATATAGACAGTAGAGTTCATCTCCTGAAGTTGACTGTCTTTTGTAACTTATATGCGGTAGCACATAAGGCCATAGTTTTTGTTATAAAGGAGTGCACTAGTGGCCAAGATGACATTTTGAAGCTAATGGGTGCACTTGATGAACTGCGAGAAATTGGGTTTCGACTAAACTACCCATGCTATAGCAATTTATTAATGTGTTTGGCCAAGGTAAGTTTGGGTTTTCTAGCATTCGTGGTTTATAATAGAATGGTGGCTGATGGTTTCGTTCTTGGTGGTATTGACTACAGAAATGTTGTTAATGGTCTGTGTAAGAATGGCTTTGTGCAAGCTGGCGAAATGTTTTTGTGTAGGGCCTTGAAACTAGGGTTTGGTTTAGATACTCACCTCTGTACTTCTTTGGTGATGGGTTATTGCAGGGAAAATCTTCTGGAGCAGGCCCTCATGGTGCTCGATGTAATGTCCCAATGGGATGGATGTCAACCTAATTCAGTGACGTATTCAACGTTGATTCATGGCTTGTGTCAAGCAGGTAAGATTGAAGACGCTTTTGGGCTGAAAAATGAGATGAACGAGAAAGGTTTACCGCCTAGTGCGCGCACATACACCATACTAATGAAAGCCACGTGTGACATTGGTTTGGTTGATAAGGCCTTCAGTTTGCTTGATGAAATGATTACAAAGCAATGTAAGCCAAATATTCATGCATACACTGTATTGATTGAAGGGCTATGTAGAGGAGGTAAGTTAGAGGAGGCCAATGGGATGTTTAGAAGGATGCTGCAAGAGAGGCTCTTTCCTGGGATTATAACGTACAATGTATTGATAAATGGATACTGTAAAGAAGGGCGGATCATATCCGCTTTTGAGGTGCTTAGTTTGATGGAGAAAAGGAAGTGCAAGCCTAATATACGTACTTACAATGAGCTTATTGGAGGATTGTGTACAGTTAGTAAATCTTATAAAGCCTTGTTTCTCTTGAGAAGAATAGTTGATAATGGCTATTTGCCGACTGAAGTAACATATAATATTCTGATTGATGGTTTCTGCAAAGAAGGCAAACTTGATGCTGCTTTTAGTATTTTCAGGTCGATGAAGTTAGTCGACCTTCAGCCTGACAGGCTCACTTTTACTTCAATAATTGATGGTCTATGCAAACAGAGGAGACCAGAAATGGCAAATGGAATTTTGGGTTTGATGGTAAAGGAAGGAATATCCCCAGATGAAATCACTTTTACAGCTCTTATTAATGGTTATTTTAAGATTGGTAAGACTGCTGATGCTTCAATGCTTTATGAATGGATGGTGGAGTCCACAAATCTGACAAGTCCTCATGCATTCAATTTGTATCTTGATATTCTTTGCAAAGAAAACAGATTGAAGGAAGAGTATGCAATGTTTGGCAAGATCCTGAAGTTGGGTTTAGTTCCTTCTGTGGTAACATATACAATACTGATAAACGGGCTGTGCCAAGCTGGTAATATTACCCATTCCTTAAAAATGTTAGACTTGATGAAGCAATATGGCTGCGCCCCCAATGTTTACACGTATACTGTGGTCATGCATGGTCTGTGTGAATTTGGGAGGATTCAAGAGGCTGACGCACTTCTTTTTCATATGTTAGATTTTGGGGTGCAGCCAAACCACATTACCTACAGCATATTAGTTAAAGCTCATGTAGTTGCTGGGAAAGTGGACCAAGCCTTTGAAATCATGAGTCTTATGGTTAAAAATGGATGCCAACCCAACAGTGTTACATATTCTGCACTACTGGCTGGCTATGCTTTGTCAAACACGACCACTAAAGTGGACAATCTGGACCCTTCTGTGGAAAGTGAGGAAGATGGAATTTCTGAAAATCATATTGCTAGAAACATTGACGTTGAACTTGCTTTCGAGCTTGGAGATAAGATTGAGAAATGTGGTGGCTCTGCTATAGATTTCTGCGACTTCTTAGTTGAGTATTTATGCAGATGTGGAAGAGTCGCTGAAGCAGATTGTCTTGTTCGAGATAAGGTGAAAAAGGGTTTGTTTCCTGACAAGGCTGCTTCTTCGGTCATAGAGTGGCACTGCAGGAAGCAACAATATGGGTCTTGTCTCGACCTCATGAAATGGATGCTTAGTAGTGGTTTTGTTCCATGTTTCGAGTCTTATCACCTAGTGATTCAGGGGCTTTACAGTGTTGGGAACAGCCAACAAGCTAAAATTTTGATTGCGGACTTGTTAACATACAGCGGTGTTTATGAGACAGCTCTTGTATCGCCATATGTAGATTTTCTGGTGAAGGAAGATAATGTTCACCTTTCGCAACTGATTGAACAATTACATCATATAGAGCGGCCAGTTCTCTAGTCATTACTTAAATTACTGCTCAAGTTCCAGTGCTTTTGTTACCAAATTGGTTAACAACCCAGTCTTCGCATGTGCATAATAAGAGAGGTTCACTACTAGCTTTCAAATTGTTATCCTACATGCAGCAAGTAAATATGATAGGGGACTTTCATATGTAGATTATCCATAATGATTATGGAGCTGTAATTTATGGGGAGATTTGAGGTGATAATTCTATTCTTACCATTATCTTTTATATGGTATTTTGCTATGAAAGAAGTATCTTTCTAATTTTCTTTTCAAATTATTCCAAGTATTAAGAAGACATGTAATTTATACATTTGAAAATTTTAGATGATTTTAACTTTTGACAATATGGAGAGGTGTAATATTTCACGATTATAATTTTGTGTTGACCATTTTATTAATCCAATTTCATAATAATTAGAACCAATTAAACCTTTAAATCTTGTACCCGTCTTTATATAGGTGCAATATTTGGTCACGAGAGGGAGTTGAAACTTTTTAGGTCAAGAAAATGTGATACACCCTCAGCTAAAGCCAGATATATTTTCCTAAAAAAACAAGTTAGATATTACTTGTGATATGTATTTAAATGTATTATTGAGATTATAACGGAGATTACGAATAGACCAAAGACGGCTCTCGACACGATCGAAAAACTTCGAAAAGCTACGGAATAAGCTCGAACGAGCTTTAAAAGCCCTAAAATGTGTTTTGGAGATTTAGGTGGTACTTTTGAATGAAATCCGGATGATTTTGATGACATTCAGTGATCGAAAATTCTTCCGGGCAATCAAAAAGTTACCAAATAATTTCAAAATACAATGAAAAGCTCCGAAATTAGGATTGGGGTCCATAGGAACTAAAACGGGTCAAAACAAAAGTTATTTGAATAGAATTCAGGTAATTTGAAATAATTGGACTTAAATGCCCTTTTTAAAAAAATATTGGGTATTGATAATTTTAAACCTATTTGCAATTTTTAACAACATCCAATCAACAAGTATTGACTCTAATTAGAGTATTTCACGATAATAAGATGAATGTGGAATATTTTCGGGATTTAATTGGGTTAGTTAGTGAATTAAATGCATTAAAGGGCAATTTGGCCTTTTATATGATATTAGTAGATTAATGAGTCATTAGAGATGTCAATGAGAAAATGACATGTGTGTAATGAGTCATTAGTGATGACAAATAGGAAGGTGATACATGTAATTCATTAAATGAATATAAAAAGTAAAAATTAAGACATTTAGCTTCGTTTTGGGAGAATGCCATGAGAGTGACATTAAAAAGCCCAAAAACTAAAAGAAAATAAGAGAGAAGCAAGGTGGTTCGACCATTGTTGGCAAAAGTAGGAAGAGAGAGCAAAAAAGAAGAAAAGAGAAAGGAAAAGAGAGAGCTACAGTAAGCCAACTGAAGTGATCCAAACCATTTTTTATGTTCTTTTACCTCCAATAAAGTTCCATGGTCATTCAAGTGAAGAAGAAGAAGAAAATGGGTTGGTAAGTTTACTAATCTTGTTGGAAATTTTGATTTGTTAGATTATAGGTTAGATTTGGTTTTGATAGTGTGATTTACACCCTTTTGATATAATATCAAGGTTTTATTGCATTGAAAGCAATTGTGAGAAGAAAATCATGTAAATTTAGTCTTTTGAACCTTGGTCAAACTTGGTCAAAGGTAAGATCTATTACCTAAAGTGTTTTATTTTGTCATTTGATAATTTAAGATTAATGAATGACATTGGGAAGTTAGTTTAATGATAAAAAAATGAAAGAAAAACCATGGAAATGATTGGGTGAGTTTTCGGCCATAGTTAGGGTTTTTAATATATTGTGATCCAAAATTATGTTTTGATGTTTTATAATGTTTATAGCATCATTGTGATTATAATGAAGTAAAGAAATGAAAAAGAAATGATTTGGAATTGACTTTGATTGAAATTTAGTTTAGGGTTCATGAGAAAAATTTGTGGATAAAATTTTATGACTTAAATGGGTGTATTAAAATGTCATGGAAGTGAATTTAGATTGGTTTTTAAGTGTAGAAATCAAATGGAACTGAATTACAAAAGTTTAATGTATAATATGTAAAGTTTAGCCTTAAAGGCATTTTTAGTATAAAAGTATGATTATGATGTAATGACCACTGTGATTAAGGATGGTCATTAAGTGTTGGACCCCGAAATTTCGAAATCCAACTCTTGCAGAAAATCATAATACTTGAGCTATTTTCAATAGAGAATACCTTAACCATTATCGGTTCATCTTCTCGCTCTGATACCACAGCTGTCAGACCCTGTTTTCAAAGTTTGACTTTCACGCAGAAAATCATAATACTTGAGCTATTTCCAATAGAGAACACCTTAATCATTATCGGTTCATCTTCTTGCTTCGATACCATAAGGTGTCAGATAACATACATTCATCAACTATACTTGCATTCAAAACTCCCCTTTCTAAGCTCAGCTCAGCTCTTCGAATAGTCGACTCATACGATGATAGTCTACTAGTCCATTTATCCCTTTCAACCTGAATATCTCTAGGAACAGCGTTGGTTAGTCTCCAATTTTACACATATACTTGCTTCGGAGCTATTGGCATAACTTTTTCTATAGGCATCCAATTTAGGGTTTCTTTAGATAGTTTGAAAGAGGACTTCAAAAGCTACAACTTTCATGAAGACTTCAAAGACCAATTGTATCTTCTGAAGGGTCGAAAATAAGGCAGAAGATAAACCGTGAACAGTAACACAGAAGAAGTTGTGAACAGTAACACAGACAAAGTTTGTGAACAGTAACACAGACGAAGTCCGTGAACAGTAACACAGAGGAATCTGTGTACAGTAACACAAATGAATCTGTGTACAGTAACACAGACGATACTCTTCAACTAATATAACTTCTTAACTCCTTCTTATAATCCTTGGCCTATAATCTATCCTCTGTGTTCTATCCCCCTGTAGTTGACTTTTATCTTTTGTGTTGACCACTTATCGTCTGTGGTCTATCCTCTGTGTTCTACCCTCTGTAGTTGACTTTTATCTTCTGTGTTGACCACCTATGGTCTATGGTCTATCCTCTGTGTGATGACGTGCCCTTTGTGTTCTAAAGTCATCACAGACGATACTTCTCTTCTCTATTCATCCTTTCCTCTGTGTTCTGACGTCAGCACAGAGGATACTTCTACTCTTTATTCATCCTTTCCTTTGTGTTCTGACGTTATCACAGAGGATACTTCTACTCTTTATTCATTCTTTCCTCTGTGTTCTGACATCAGCACAGAGGATACTTCTACTCTTTATTTATCCTTTCCTCTGTGTTCTGACGTCACAACAAAGGATACTTCTACTCTTTATTCATCCTTCCCTCTGTGTTCTAACGTTAGCACTCCTTCCCTCTGTGTTCAGACATCAGCACAGAGGATACTTCTACTCTTTATTCCTCCTTGCGTCTATGTTCTGACATCAGCACAGACGATACTTCTTCTTCTAAATTTCCCTTGCCTCTGTGTCGTGACGTCATCATAAACGATATTCTTCCTCTACATTTTTCCTTTGCATCTACCTTATTTAATGCAATCCATCAACCTTCTCAACCACTCTCATTCATTTAACTCTCAGGTCAGAATTACCCAAACATAAACATCAATCGCTTCTTAAACCTCAAAATCATTTGATCAACACATGCAACGTAAAACTTAACAGTGTTCATAATCATGCGCAGATCATGCATATATTTCATTCATCCTCAAACGAATATTTATTTTACAAGGCTTTAATAACCTTACAAGTCATAATACATCAGTACACTTAAACCAATAAAACTTGAAAGGTGGCTAAAGTCTTAAGTTCTCAAAAATCAATCTTAAGATTACTAAAGAAAACATGCAGACTGGAGTGTTGCCCTGTTTCTTGACTTACTTACTTTATTGTTCTTCACCTGAATTGGACAGAATTGAGAGGGGGTGAGCTTAAAGCTCGTGGGTAACAGGTTTATAATTTAGAAACAAACAGAAAACCCTTTTGCACTCATAAAACATGCTCAGTTACAAATCATGCCTGCATTCATCTTATCAAACAATTCATGAGCACATCAGAATGGTCTGGGTGGATCCAAAACAGAACGTACTACACATTTCCCTTAAGGATCCTATGTAGCCGTGAAAAGAACGTACTGTCGCAATTCTATTTTATGGTCTTGCGTAGCCGTGAACTTATGGGAGTCCATGAAGGAGTTTCATGCCACTAGCGGGCAGGCAGAAGAAGCCTTTAGATAAGTGCACTTGACTTAACTTATGGGACCACCACAAACCCATATAACACATATATTTCATGATCTTGAAAACTTACTACCCAAAATGGTAATTCTTGGAAACTTTTTTTTCATATCCGAAAACATAGTTTCATAAATTTGCAATTTTTTGAA
The DNA here is from genome assembly GCA_027575705.1 of Erythroxylum echinodendron. Taxonomy (NCBI): domain Eukaryota; kingdom Viridiplantae; phylum Streptophyta; class Magnoliopsida; order Malpighiales; family Erythroxylaceae; genus Erythroxylum; species Erythroxylum echinodendron. Next base: position 5,933,058 of record JANZXR010000004.1, read on the forward strand.
GAAAAACAATTTTGTTTTTAAAACATGTAACAAAATATAACACTTTTTGCTACTCTAAGCAAGAACAAACAAATGCACATTTTTAAAGTAATTGAAATCATTGAAAGAAAAACACTTAGGACTTATTGCTTCATCATAAAACTATAACTCACCTTAAAAATCCTTGCTTGCTTAGGTATTGGACTTAAGGATGTCTTTCCTCTTGCTTCTTTTGCCTCTCTTGAAC
>JANZXR010000004.1:5933383-5946785 GCA_027575705.1 Erythroxylum echinodendron
TTATTTTTATGATTATTGAAGTTTATAAATTTTATTATAATGTTGTTTTGAATGGAACTTTGGTTGTTTTAGGAAACTAAGAAAATCCTACCCAAGAGTAAGAGGAAAGACAACCTTGAGTTGGATTTTTGCAAAGGATTTAGGTGGGTAATGTATTCATAGTTATTATGTAATTGGGCGAATTCTTGCTTATGTGTGTGTATGTTGATTTGCTTGCAATTGATTTTCCTGAAATTGAAATTGTTGTGAATGTTTGAAAATGCATGATGAATTATAATTATGTTATGCCCTGAAAAAAGTTATGATATTTGTATAAAAGGAAATAAGAAAAAGTAAAAGAAGCATGAGATTATGGAATTGTGATTGACTGTATTGAGCATAAAATTTGTTTGTGATTGGGAAAGAGAAGAACCTGTTTCGTTATTCACGTGCACGTTGACCTATAGCCTTCTCCCGTTTGCTTAGTTGAGGCCACGAGATCCTGAGAAATCAGACTCGTTTTGTTCACGGCGGAAACTTTGGTTTCTCCATTTCGTTCCACGAAACTCTCGAGCCATTTGTTTGTGTATTGCATCATTGAATTGTCAAGTATGATGCATTTGAGTGTTGTGTTTAATGGATAAAATCTATGTATTGTATTATAAGTTTTGGACTAAATTGATTAATGCTTGAATTGCTAGCTATACATGTGCATATATGCTTAAATTGCGGTCGATTGCCGATGGCTATAAATTCATTAGCCACTGAGCCATGTAGTGAACATTTTGGATAGCTTTATAGGCATGTCAAATATGAACATCCTTGGAATTTTGTTTTAAATTAGTGATGTGTATGTTGATATGTAGTAAAGCTTGTTCAAATATTTACTTTTCTTAGTAATAAGAATGAAAATTTGAGAAATTGCTTTTGTGTATGGTGAAGTTATATTTTTACGGGTTAAGTATGATAATTGTGGAAATGGAATGGGTTTATGCACATTCTTCTTCGTTAAGATTGCAAAAATCATTGTTTCTTTTAGAATAGCATCTTAGAGATTGGAAAGGTTGTATGGGATTAATCATTTGAGGTGGGATTCAAGAATTTAACAAAAGTACTTAGTAGTTGAAGAGATATGGCATTTTGCAAGTTTTCATAGGCATAGAAATTGTGTTCTGAATTTAAGGGAAAAACTATATCGATTTAGGTAGAAATAGCCAAAGTTGTCTTCTTAAAAGTTGTAGATCTTTTTCTTAGCTTTCCAAAGATATAAAGTATTGAATTGTTGGACTTCGGACGCAAAAGATATGGCCTTCATAAGAAGCATAGGTATCAGACAAAGCGTCAGATAAAGCACCAGACGAAGCATCAGACGAAGTGTCAGACAAAGCACCAGAAGAAACATCAAACGAAGCACCAGACGAAGCGCCAAACAAAGCATAGGCACCAGATGAAGCAATTTTGACCATCTATATGGAAAAATCTTTCTTCATAGTCTTCACAAAATGACAAAAATCTAATATCTCTAATGAAAGTTATGCCAAGTGTCCCGAGATAGGTACAATATGATTGAGGACATAATCAGGTTTGATTCTTTTGGCCATAAGTTCATCACTCGATCTCCAAATGAGTTGATTTTTAAACTAATAGATTCCTAACATATTTCTCTACCTCTCCATAAAATTTTGGTATCCTTTATGGTTGATTCAAAAAATATTGATGTAGAGAAAGTGAGGGAAACAATCAAAAGAGCATGGATTGATTGTTTTACCGAACATACTTCGGTATTTTGGTCATATCTTGACCTATAGAGCTCCGAATAAGATGATTATTATTTCAAAATAAACTAGAGACATGGAGTTACAATTTTTCTAAAGAAGTTAATTTGTGATTCTGCTGTATGGACTAGTTTTGGCTAGAATGATCCCATAGAAATAACCTTATAGGATAATACGTTCATATCTTTTGATATTTCAGATAGTTGGGCTCCGAAAACGGGGTCCAACAGCCTATAACTGATTCAGAATACTATTAAGAAAGTGAAACTGATCCCAAATTGAATTAAAGCAGTACAAGATAGACATAAGATTTATGTGGATCAACACAAAGGGATATAGAGTATCAAATAGGAGATAGAATATTTCTGAGAGTATCATCTTGGCCAGATGTGCTGAGATTTGGTAAGAAGGATAAGTTAAGCCCTAAATATATTGGTCCATATGAGATAATTGAAAGAATTGGACCATTGGCTTATAAGTTAGTTTTACCTTCTGGAATGGCACAGATACAAAATGTGTTTCATGTGAGTATGCTTAGAAGATATCGATTAGATCCAACTCATATGATTCCGACTTAGGAGATTGAAGTTTTTAGTAATCTGAGTTATGTTAAAGAACCAGTTAAGATAATTGGCTATTAGAATAAGAAATTGAGAAATCGAGTGATTCCATTGGTAAAAGTCCTTTGGAGAAATCATTTGAGTCAAGAAGCTACATGAGAAACGGAAGAGAACATAAGGAGACAGTGCCCTTACCTATTTGGTCATTCAGATAACAATTTCGAGGACGAAATTTCTTAAGGGGGTAAATTGTAATATCCTATTTTCTGGTATATGCTTAGGGTTCAACCTTAGATTAAGTATTTCATATACATGCATAACATTAGCATTCATACACGAATTGATATTTGTACACATTACAAGTAAGCATATACACTCATTTGACATGTCCCAGGGTATGAAAAATGTTAAGTGAATTATGAGTTGATATATCTTGAATTTTGGTATGACTGGATTTCAATTGGTAAATTGGAATTAACTGTCATTAATTGGGAGATTAATGAATTAATATGTATAAATGGATTATGAAAAATTCTAAGTGGTAGGATAAATTGATACATGAAAAATTAGGATGATTAAGCCTAAAATTGAGTGATATTTGGCATAGTTAATATGTGATAAATGGACTAGTAACTAAATGACAATTCGATCAATTATTATATGACAAGTGGACCAATCTTGGAGTGACATGTAGACTAATTAAAGGGGCAAAAAATGGAAGCAATATGAGTAGATTAGTGGCAGCTTAATTGTTGAACAAATGGCATTACATGCCTTAAGACATATGGTTTTGTAATTTGATGACACCTAGCTAACATGTTAAAAAGGCAAGATGAGTTTCTACAACTGCCTTCATTCTCCTTTACCACTGAAAACTTGCACGAGGTTTTTCTCTGTAATTTTTCTGAGCCTTAGCTAAGCTACTGCATGAAAATCACATAATAACCCTTCACAAATTACCCAAGGGATCAGCTGAAAGCGGTCTTCATATTGCTGTCCAAAAATAATCTGTTTTCATTTAGAGTTCGTGATTGATCTTGCATGATTGGAGACTCGGTTTAATCTAAAGTTTTGTATTCAATTAGAAGTCTAATAGGTAAGTAACAATTTGAGCTTTAAGGTATGTTAAATGGTATGAAAATGATGCTTGAATTGGAATGAATTGCATGTAAGGTTGATGATGAAGTGTGCTGGAATATGTTAGATGGAGTGTTTCCACTGAATAGTCATCTATATTTTGGCCATATCTTGATCTGTATATATTCAAATGGGATTATTTTTAATTTATACTAAACTAGAGACATATTGATACAATTTTCATGAAGGATTTGAATTTGAATTCTGTCCCTAAGGGTTTTGAAATTTGGATTGAAGTTGAGTTTTGGCTACTTTCACTGTTTAAGAACAATCTGTATTAGGTATAACCCTAGGAATAATGAACCAAATTGTATGAACTTTAGTTAATTAGAAACTTAAGACATAGAGGAACATTTGTTTAGAAGAACATATTGCCTGGAAAGCTCTGATTCTATGTTAGAGTGGCCATATAAAGCTGACCAGAAACTTGTCCTAAGAAAATATGAAAAAAGGACAAGCAAAGGTACGCCGCGATCATAAGAAGTTCTTTTACATGGTAATCTTCTATTTGTTCAATGGTTGGACCAATTAAGGATAAGGTACTTAACTATGACACATTTGCACTTGATTCGGACTTGAAATGAACCTAGATGATGCTTGATAAGTTGATTAAAGTATTGGACAAGTTGAAGATGTTAATTGATGTATACTTTAAGGAAAAGAATGTTTAATAACAATGCATCTAAGTTTGGACTTAAAGAGTGTTAAAGGAATGAGGATGTTCACATGAATGCTAATGTAATCCAAGAGTTATGCAAAATGCAATTAGGATGATTGAATGAGAATTGGGAATTTTGTGAATAGTTGTAATGCTAGAAAAGAGTTAGTAAATGTATGGTTATTAAATTGAGCATGATTAAGTGTACTTAAGATATTAACCTAAATGTAGATAAGATATATTCTAGTATAATGTTTGAATGATTATGAATTGTGATTAAGGAAACATACTCGAGAAAGTCATTGAGCATACATTCCACTTGGCACATATATATGTGCATAATTGAATATGTATTTGATTGATCAAGTTAGTAATATGTACAATGTATGTATATTTTTACACTTAAGACATATGCCATCATTCTGACATTATCAGACCATCCAGACAATATCATATACGGGAGCGTACTAGGAGTCAACCTAGATGATCTTCCTAGGATTGATTTATTCTATTTAACTTCCAATTATTAAACTATTTATGATCTGTATGTGAATTCGGGACTTTAATGGTCTGAAGAGTTTGATATTCTGGAATGTATTGGAAATGTTCTATTTGCATCTAAAATATGAATGATATCTGTTTGTTTCTGAATTCTGAATGATTTCTGAATACTCAACGAAAATTGAATGCCGAACTGAGGTCCAATGAATATGAGATTGTTTGCGCATCATAAGTGAATGCTATTCATAACATATTCTGTTATTTGATGCATTACATTAAATGCATGTTCAGATAAAGGTGTTGTGACCTAAATAGCTAGTCTGAAAGAGCTATCAGCTCATAATTCTATTATCTGCATGTAAAGCCTAGCTCCATAATTTTTGTATCTGACTGAGCCTGTAATGAGACAATATATGTATCTATATCTATAACTGAAAGGCACTCGGTCACAAAGAATAATAACGAATCTGGAGTCTCATATGCATATACATTTGTATATTTATGATTATGAAACCTTTTCTGAAATTATAATGATAAAGTGATATGCCATGATAATGTGATTGATTGGGTTATACATATTCTGAAAGAATGTATGTGAAATGTGCGACCTTCATTTTGTCTTATTGAGATGGAAAATGTTGTGAAATTGGTTGGTTATGTGACATTTGCGTATTTGACTAGAGTGAGATCATCAATGATGGTTCACTCACTTAGTTCGCAAAACTCATTAAATATTGCGATGTGGCTTTTCGGATACCAGACAGGAGATCTAGTTCCTAAGATTTTCCAGAGGAGCATTTTAGATTAAGATATGACTTAAAGGTCTGTCAATTGACATTAGAGGAGTTGTAGATTGTATTATGTAGTTTCTTTGACATGTAGAACTTTTGTATAAAGGATTGTAAACTTTCTCATGTTTGGCAATATAAATATTTGTTTTAGTGACTACAATGCAAACTTTTGTGAATGAATGAAATGAAGAGTTGAGGTTTTAAGTATTGTGTATTCTTTATAATGCCATTTAGGAGATTATGTTTGCTCTAACATACCATTGTCATAGGATATGTACTTGAATGTCCTATGGATGTTCCGGTATATAGTCTTTGATAGTGGGATGAAACACACAGTATCAACCTATACCATAAAAAAATGCCAATATCGATTAGTACAAAATCTTCCAATTTGGTACCATTTTTTACTCATTATAGTACTTACTGGCTAGATAGTACAAAGTTTTAATAAGCTAGAATCAAGAGTTGGCCCTTTTTTCTTTATTTTGATCAACTTATCCTACAATAGTCAAAATTTGTTTTCATAACATCATAATCTAGAGTTGAAAGAATATTATCCTTTACCAATCTCTAAACCCTTTATCTGGAAATGGAGCTCAATCTTTTATATTATAATATGTATGAATTTTCTTTTATTGGAGGGTTTTTCTGGTAATATGTTTGGAAATATATAAAGAAGCATATATCTCACCAGAGGTAAAACACATTCTGTATAAACTATCTGATAAGAAGGTCATACTAATATGTTTTGCATTAAAAGATAATTTTACAACTGAATTTTCAAATATAAAATTGTAACCTTCTTTATCCAAAATAGATATAGAGATCAAATTTCATCTAAAAGATGACATATAGAATGTGTCACACAAAATAAGTTTGAACCCTATATCTAATTTCAAACACCCATCTCCTATTAAGCTTACATCCACTTCTTTGTTATTTACTACCAATAGTTTTTCCTCTTCTTTATTCAGCTTTCTCTTAATCATGAATCCTTGTATTTTGGAAACAACATGATTATAAACTCCACTATCTAGTCACTAAGAATGTGATGTGGCTATAGCAACATTAGATTTATGTATTATACAAGCTAAGAAGTTACCTGATAACTTCTGACTTTCTTTCTAGGTTTTCGTATTTCTAGCATTTGAGCTTCCTATTTCCCTTCTTTTTACAGGAGAAACATCACATACTTATACTTACTTGACCCCTAATTTTACTAGACTGACCTATATCTTTATATAGAAGAAGTTCAGATTTGTTGCATTTAAACTTCTGGGGCTTCATCTTTGCCTTTCCCTTAGTTGCTATTAAGATTATATGAGTTATATTCTTCAATTTCTCTTCTTTAGTAACACACCAAGTAATCAGTTGACTTATTTCCCAAGCTTTATCCTGAGAATTTTGTGTGGTAACTGGAATACCAAATTCTTATCGAAAGTATGCAGAGCTTGGTGTACAATACAAGCATCAGGAATATAAATGTTTAACATTTTTAACTTCGTTTAGAGGTGGACCACCCTAATTATATATTCCCTCACTCCTCCTGCTCTATCATATCTCATAGAGTATATAGTTCCTTTAATAAGGAACCTAATTCAGCATTAGAGGATACTTTATACCTCTGTGAGACATTATTAAAGAAATCTCTTGCTATGTTTGTCTCTAGAAATCCACTCAGTAATTGTTCTAGAATGGATCTCTTTCTAGTCAAATAACACAACTTGTTTCACCTTCCCCAGGTTGCATATGCTACTTTCTTAGCTCAAATTTGATGGATGTAGTTGTTGGTGGACTTTCTTTGATCATGGTCATATTAATATCTGTCATCTCTAATTCAAACTCTATATCTTGCTTCCATTTATAAAAGTTAAAACTAGTAAGGTTTTAATTATGACACTGTTATTGTTTACAAAATGGTGATTTCAATATTAATAACATAAATTATCAGCACAAATGTAGAATAACAACGATGCTCAAAGTCACAAAATAATATCTATACTGAGTTTCTTATCACACATATCATAAAACATTTGTTGGATAAATGCATATTACAGGTAGCTAAGACCTCTATATAAAAACGATTAAAGTATACACCATCAAACTTTGCGATTCTACCACCTATGGGTGAATAGATCACTTAAACAATGATCATCCCCTACTACATGCCTTTATATACATCTCAAAATCTGATATAAGGCCAAAACTTAAGGGTAGAATAACCAAATAAGAGACTAGATACATCCTCTAACATGTAAGCAAAATAGTCCAAATGCTAACTTGAAAGGCCATTTTGGTGACTAAATTATCATTATTACTCAAACTAATCCAAAAACATAAGGGATAAACATATATATTATCCTCACATTCATCTGTATGGGCATAAAATATATGATAACTTCCACTCATGAATGCAACATCCTTATGCACAATCTCATTGTCATATCTTAGACATGAAAATATAATTAACAAACTTTATTTGAAATTTATCATAAAGAAAATCTCAATTAGGGTAATGATCATGCGATACCGAAAAATAAATGCATTATATGAGATACTAAAACTATATATATCTCCTTTATTTCAATTGAAATGAATTAAAATTGACTCAATAATATCTTTGATAACCTTATTTGATTTTTCTAGAGTTAAACCTTATTTATTGTTAATTTGATAAGTCTAAAAAATTAAAAACTCATTTTAGAAAATTCATTATCCCTAAAACTTGACCCCAAATAACTTAAGGGACCATTTTGTGAATTTTATAAATTTTGTGTTTTTTTATCCTTCACAGTGTTAACGTCAGCAGCTAACATCAAGACGGTGCGTGATGCCTAATGGAGCTTGTAACATATGTGCTCCACCTCACCTAGCTCTAGATGCATAAGACATATATAGCTCATGCACCAAACGCACCCTAAACTTCATGGCATGTGTTGTCTATACACTAACTACGCACAATCACTTCCACCTCTTTCGTGGCATATGAAACATAAGCGTAGTACTTTTAGACTTGGCAACCATCTTAGGTGCATGTGCCTCATGGGCTGAATATGAGTCCAGTGCACCCGAGCCACCCTTGTCAGTTGTTTAGTGCATATGTATCACATGCGCCAAATGCTAAGCGCATCCCAAAAGCGTTTGGGTGTTTCTTTATAGTGTCTTTACCCAGTCGTGGAAAAAAGATGATTTCTGATGACATCTCTAGTGATTTTTTGCTAAAGTCTGGCAACTTTTTGTTGGAAATTAACCAAAGTACTTTTTGACCTATTTTTTATGCAAAACTCATCCAAAGTCAATCTAAAAAACAAATATGCAATTTATATATACAAAAGTAGATAAATTCCTTCTGTTTTTTTATGGAGAACCTTTAAAAGGTCTTTGTTCAAATTGATACAATCATAGAGTAAATTTGATATCATATGTTAGATATAACATGAACCTTAACCTCAAGATCTAACATGAACTTGTATAAACGAAAACAATAGTACTTATTTTTTTTCCATAACTTAATACACAAGCTCTTTAACTACTTTATGTTGTTGAAGTCTTTCTATACCTTTGTAAATGCATAAACCTCCTAATAGGTCAGAGTAACCTCCTACGACCAAATTGATATCATAGCATCCACAACAAGTGAGGCTAGAGACAAAGAAGTTGTACCTCATATTACCCATAAAGAGAGGGAAGCCACTCTCACTATCTTCAAATGAAGCCAGGCGTGTTCTTTTGAGTGTGAGTTTTGTTTTAAGACTGCATTCTATGTTGTCATTATCGAGGTTTTTGTTGTTATTTTCCAAGATATGCAGTGTGAGCACTGGAGAAGGAGAAGGAGAGAACTGACTGGTTCTAACAAAGAAAGAGCATGATAAGCAGAAGAAGACAATGCAAAGGTCAAACTTTTTGTTGGAGTATTTGATAGGTAACTTTCAAGTAAAGGGCGAAAACTTAGTCTTGATATTATTAAGAAGTAGGAGCAGATATAGAGGAAGGTTTCACCATCACTGGTTCCTCTATGAAGAGTTTTCTTGGAAGTTGTCATTCATCGTTTTTAAAAATTATAACTTATTGAAATGAAAGCAACAACGTCAGAGAAAATATATGCTTATACATTTTAACCTAATGTTTAGATAAAAGGAAAAGAAAACAGTTGCATACGTCCATTAGGAACAAGAGAGATTAAGTCAATGAGATTATTTTTTAGTAAGAATAAGTGTGCGAATTTTGGTTGAGACTTGAGAATAAAGCAATTTTAAAGCTCCAATAACCTAGCAAAACCAACCTTCAGATCTGGACAGTGAATCTAAAAGGAAATTTTTAATATTTTGTGTGAACCTTAACTTTGAATGCACTTACTTTTTCATTTATTCAAGAAAAGTTTACTGTTTAAAGTTTTTATGAGATATTTTAACATAATATGAAAGTCTGGGATTTAATTGACTTAATCATATTTTATCAAAATAGGAAAGTCCTTTCATATTAAAAAATAGGCTTAACTATAAAAAATTAAAAATTTTACTCAATTTTATAATTATAGTTCAATTTTTCAATTTTTTAAATCTAGCATAACATTAGTATCTCTGTTAACATTGCTACGTGACAAGCCACGTCAGACATAAATTTTAAAACAAAAGATCACATTCCAAAATCTAAATTGTGTGATCTTAACTTTAAGTTTAGTCCTTTTGCCCTTAGGTGAAAAGCATGATAAGCTTAATGGCTTAACTCATGCCAAGTACTTCATTATTTTCTTTTCCATATTAAGAGCTGGCTTGTTGTTTGCACTATATTTACTTGTTATGGAGAAGATTTACACGAAAGTTTATTGCTTCTCGATGGTAATGGAAATGTGATTAGAGATATAAATTGAAACCATTGCACTAGCCACCGTTAGAATGACATTGGAAATGTAGTTGGTATGAGTTTCAGTGGTAGCAAGTTTTTATAGAGTCTAATCATCATTTGGGACTATGTTCAGGTCCTTGCCAGAGTCGGCTTGTTCCTGCTGAAGTTCAGCCACAGCTACCTGAGCAACATTAAAGAGATCAGGCCCCACCTTTTCTTCAATAATGCTTACAACAACCTCAGGATTGTTATCATCTTCACATCTTTTGTTATCACACTAATCGACTACAAAGAAGGGAAGTAGAAATGTGGCTTTCCAAAGCTTTTCCTCCTTAGTATGAGCCCTTAAGTGACCACACATTGCCCTTAAAGAGGAAAATGATTTGCCACAAATAACATATATCAGAGGAACATCAACACCAATGACCCCAGTGAATCATCGTTTAGGTTTCACCGCACTGCCAATGACACCAAGATCACCTAAACCATCTTTTGAATCTCTTTTCTTTTTCCCACTAACATCCTCCTAGGACTCACCAGCACTAGCACTCTTAGCAATACCCTTGTCCTTTTCATAATCACCTTAAGCGTCAATTTCAGTTGGAGCCACAAAAGGAGCATTAACATCTCTTGCAGCAGTTATAGATTCAAATGCGGCCTTCTCCTGAGCAACATTTCCAAGGGTATTTTCCTTGGATCTGCTACTCATCAGAGAGCTCGTCATAGTCAGTCAGTTGGCAAATTCCCATTCTCGTGGTAAAGCAGGCCTCAAGAACATAATAGAAATGAGAGTTAAGGAACTGAGTAAAAAAAATAAAAATGAAAAGATCCATATGTGATGCTTGGTGTCTGAAGAAGCATGATGCAGTGTCATCTCCTTATATATGGCATCCTATGTAACATAGCTGACATGGCTTGTCACGTCAGCTCCATTAACAGAGATATTAACGTCAGGTTAGATTTGAAAAAAAAAATAAAAACTTTAGGTATTTAATTGCCACTTTTTAAAATTCATGCTATAATTGCAAAATTGAGTAAAGCTTTAGATTTTTTTTTGTAATTAACCCAAAAGATGTAATATTTTATCATAACATAATTTAAGAAAATAAAATTTATATTTTTAATTTGTTAAATCTCAAGTTAAAAAGAAAAGAAGAGTGAAAGGTTCTATAAACTTATAAAAATGTCTATTCATTAGTTATTTTTATACCAGTAGTTTTCTTGAATTTGGTATAAAACTATTTTGTAAAAAATAAAATTTCATAATCTTAATAAAAGTTTCATGAAAGTTCTTTCAAGGGTTCTAACAAAAGTAAAGTCGTAATAAAGACCCTATGATTGCCAGTAAACATTTTTCGTGGTGTACCAACCCTTATACAAACGAATTATAATTCACGAAGGAAAGCCTAGGAAATAGTGACGATTAACAAAGAATTACTTTTACATTATGTTTAAATTTTATGGATTTACAATTACAAACTTTATCTTTTTTATATTAATATTTGTTCCAGCGAGCCAAAAGTGGGGAAATTAGTTATTTTATGAGTTTTTCAATTTAAAAAAAGGATGGATTATTAATTTATTATATAATTTATTTAAATTATATAATTTTATGTATGTATTTAAATTTACTTAATATACATTTAAAATATAATAATTACAATAAAAGAAATTATAATCCACTTTAATCTTAAAGAGGGTAATTGATATAAATAAAGATAGGTTGTAATTTAAAAGTTTATCATTAAATTTGAGTATTTACTACCCAACATTAAAAATAAATAATTATGGATCCTGCCTATGCCGAGCGTGTGGTGTGGAAGCATCAGATTTGGCCCATTGTGATTATATAAAAACCGGTTTATACTGTGCATTCTCACCCTCTCTTCAATTTCTTATTTCAAATTGGTGGACCGAAAACCTATGGGGAATGGAACATAATCATAATTTTTTAACATGGGCTGAAAAAGATAGGAATAATTAATTTGACCAAAGTTATGCCATACGTTGATAAGGTACAGCTGCATGTCACCATCCGTATTAGACATTTTATTAGACCTTCTAACCAGATGATGTGTATCCTCCCATCGCTTCTTAATTCCACCAGTTAGATTCGATTTGGTACAGCTAGTGGCCATCATCAGCTTGTTACTGTCTAATTATTGTCTTAAAACTACCGCCTATTTTAGTCTATATCTAATCTAATTGCTGGTCGTTGATGAGCCAACTGATAAAGTTTGCTTAGTTAGACATAGCAGTCGACTAGGCAACCACTAGAGCAGGCATGAGAACATTTTCAATCTTTTTCTTCCAACGGCTTTGTTGGTGCGTCTCTGGGCTCTAAAGTTGGAAGTTTTAGGCTACAAAACACAGAAGACATTGAGCGTGGAATAACAAGGCCAAACTTTCTCTACTCTGTGTATTAGTATTTATAGCAATGAGTACATTATTCCAAAAGATTACAGATTACACCCAATATCTATCGGTTACAGCAAGATGAGAGATTTTCTCAACAAATAAGATAAACATTTCAAGTGATTATTACTGATTATGCTCATTATTTTTAGTAAAAGCAGTAGCACAAATCTCGGACTCAAAACATTATCTTTTGAATTGGTAGTTCCGATATGCCCCCACAAGCTCAGAGGAGGAGATGCAACGGTGAGCTTGGACTGCAATCAAAGAAATGAAGCTAATGGAAGACCCTTGGAAATAATATTGTTAATATGAGCTTGAGACAGAATATGTCGGCTTTAACACTGCGTTTGGTTACTGTCTCTCATATGCAAAGACGAAATGAAACAAAAATTTATAGACAGAACAGAACAAAAAATGGAGGTAGTGAAATATTTAGTTGTGATGGACAAAACAGTGAAAACTGTTTTCGTCTCGAAAATAGAAATGTGTTTAGTTGCAGTTGACAGAATATAAAAAACAGTGTCAATAACCAAAGCACTCCTGCAGTAGAATATGATTGGAAATATATAATTCATTTGTTATTTTACATATCAATATCATTATTCTTTAAATGTTTGTAATAATTAATTAAAATATAAGTCATTCATTGATTAAAATATTTTAATTAAGTAATTAATTAAAATATAATTAATTACAATATAATTAATTAAAATATAACTAACTAATATAATTATTCAT
>JANZXR010000004.1:5946885-5986834 GCA_027575705.1 Erythroxylum echinodendron
GGACGGGGAAGAGGGGTATTTTGAAAGTTGGTATTCTGCTTTGTTCAAGATTTTTATCCTTCAGTTTTGAAAGGAACAAAAAAATTTATGCTTCTGTCATCTAGAGACAGAACAAAAATAAGTAGAGACAGTAAGCAAACACTGCGAGGCACAGGATTTTTTTGTTTTGTCATCCGTCTCCACTGACGGAAACACTAACCAAACGTAACGTAAGATCATCCCTCTCTACCTTTTCACAAACAAAGTAAAAATCAACTTTTATGTGAAAATTGGGTCCGCTATAAGATATATGGCAAATAGATTATTGCAAAATCATAGAGGAGCTTGAGGTAGAGATATTTGAAGCTCCTAAAGCAAATGTTGAAGTCATATGCCTTACTAGGAGCTAAAGCTCGATACTTGGCTTCAGTACTTGATCTGATCACCCTCTTTTGTATCCAAGAAACCCAACTATTGAGGTTGCCTCCAAAACAAACACAAAACCCTTAACTAAAATGATGATCAAAATCTCCAATGTAATTCGCGTCTGAATAAATGACAATACTAGGTTGAGTGAACAGACGAATATTAAGCCTAAGAGTAACAGTGCTTTTTAAGTAATGAAGAATTCATTTTATTGCTTGTTAATGAGTTTATATGGAACTATACATAAGCTAACAGACTTTGTTGACAGGAAATAAAATTTCTGGCCTAGTAATGGTAGCAGATTGTAAGGCACCAATTGCAATACGATATAAACAAGAATCAGAGAAAAGTGACTTTCATTATTTAATGACAAATGTAGTACCGCCAGAGTCGAAATAGGCTTACAATCATCCATATGATTGCGTACTATCTAGTCTCTGATATATTGCACTTGAGATATATAAAACCCATTATGATCATGATGAACATGAATGCTTAAAAAATGACCTAAATCTTTCAAAGAAAATTCAGCATCTAAATCAGTAATAAATTGCTCTAAAAATTGACTATATTTTGCAAGAAAACTCTTTGACAACATGAAAAAACCAAAAGCTCTGCCCCCCCTCTCTATTGATCCAAGGGATGGAAGGGCAGAGGCCTTTGGTGTCCCCTCCAGTCAAGAATTGGGGCCGCACAATTACTAGCCAATAGAATATACCAATATGTCATCAGCATATATTAAAACATACGAGACAAAAGAACCACACTGATGAAAGAAAAAAGAAAAATCTAAATGACAGTCTTTGCAATCATATGAAAATCTCAAAGGCGATGAAATCAAGTACATGGTGCTTGTTTGAGACTGTAAATTACCCAGGATGCTCTAGATCTTTTAATCCTGATGGTTAGACTAAATAAACTCATTCCTAAAAGTCACCATTTAAAAATTCATTATCTATGTTAATTTGATGAACACTCCATCCATGAGTAGCAGCTAAAGATAAGATCAAACAAATAGAACTAAGTTTAACTACAGGGCTAAATGTGTCAAAATAATCAATGCTTACTTATTAGTAAATCCCTTAAGCAATAAGTTGAGCCTTACAATGTTTAGTTATGCCATCCAGACGGATTTTGATCTTATAAACTCATTTACTCCCATAAATGTTGGCTTTAGGTGGAGGGGGTACTAAAGTCCATGTTTTATTTTTGTGGAGTGCATCAAGTTTAAGTTGTATGGCTTTATTCCACTTAGGGTGCTTGGAAACTTATTTGTAACTGGGTTGTCTCTTTGTTGAGAATGAGCAGAGATAAAGGAAGAGGATGATGTAATGAATTTAGAGCTCGAGGATTGAGAGAATTGGTTTCAGTACAAGTTTGCATGGGATGAGTTGAGGTAGTAGATGGACAAAGATAAGGAAAGACATCAAAGCTGGGTTGAGCAGGTTGCTGTACATACGATGATGTAGAGACGGACTTTAGAGATTGTGTGTCTACAAAAGATAAATCACCAGTAGGCTGGACAGGAGATAAGGATGCAGAAGGCAGATGGACTGTGTGGAGCAAGAGAAACATGTGTAGAAGTAGAAAGGGATGATGATGTCTTATTAAGATAATGGGAAGGGAAGTTAGGACTCATAAAAAACAACACTATGTAGAATATAAGTATTAAAATTAGGAGGATAAAATGAACATACACCTTATAACGAGAACTATAATTGAGAAATATAAAAGACTTTAATCTAAAATCTATTTTTTTCGAAGTTTAGGGATGATGATAAAGTAGAAAAGGCAACCAAAAGTTCGCAAAAAATGATAATCAGGGAAACAATGATATAACAATTGAAATGAAGATTTGGATTGAAGAATAGGTGTAATGGTTCGATTGCTGAGATAAAAAACAGTACCAAAGGGTTATTCCTAAAAATTAAATGGCAAATTAGCATGGGAGAGAAGAGAGAGCCCTTTGTCAACAATTATCTTATGATGAGTTTTTACAACCCCATTTTGTTCATGTTTATCAAGACATGGATATCGATGAACAACATTTAAAGATTGCAAGAAAGAAGTTATTCTCCAATACTCTCCACCTCAATTATTTTGTATTTGTTTGATTTTTTTATTAAGTTGTGTATCAACCATAACTAAGAAATTTTTACATGCATCAAAAACTTGACCTTTGCTAGAGAGAAAATAGATCTAAATAAATTTGGAATAATCATCTAAAATTAGACAAAAGTATAACTTTCATTAGTAGAGGAAATTAAAGTAGGGCCCTAAACATCATATTAAATGAGTTTAAATGGAGAAGCAAACAACACATAAGATGACTCTAAAATGTGAAGATGAATTTTTCCTAATTAACAAGCACAAAAAATGCCAAAACTTTTATTTGACACTAGAAAAGAAAAACTAAAATAAATTTGGTGCATAACTTTTTTGTGTGAGTGACCTAAACAGTTGCTCCAAATATACAAAGTAGCTCGCTGCCCTATGAAAGCAATTGATGTGGAAGAAAAACTAGGTACCACTGATAGATTAGCAGAGCAATGATTGGTATATGGTAGAGGAGATGATGAAGGTAGATGATAGAGCCCTTGATCATGCACTCCCCAAAGTAGCACTTTGCTCTACCATGTCTTAACAAAACAATAACTAGGGTAGAATTATATGACAATATCTTTTTGTATTTTATAAATTGGGATAAGCCAAAAAGATTTTTAGTTATGGCAGGAGCAAGGAAAACATCAGAAAATTGAAGAGAAAATTTTATTTTTTATAGGTAAATTAGTATAGTCAATATGGAGAATAGGAATGATATTACCATTAACCATTTGAATTTGATCGCCACCATTATAGTTACTGTGGACAACAAGATCACTAAGAGCAATTAAATGCTTCAAATTCAAAATAAAAGTTATAAGTTGGAGAATTGATAGCGAAAATGGTGGAAACCATAGTAGTGATTGGAAGAGAATTAGTTCTCTCTCTAATATAACTGTAATTGAATTGACTATAGCAACCCAAAGCTTGATGTCCAACCTTATAGAAAATTTGATCAGTCATCTTCGATTTTCCATTGTTAGAATCACTTTTGGAGCATATACCTTGGCCACTAGAACCTTGACCCGACCAGCCTAATATCCATCATAACCTCCTCAACAACAAAAATTTCCACCATGACAGGATTAATTTCTTTGTGTTAGTTGTAATTGGTTACATTAAATAGTATATGTAGAATGAAGAGGGGTTTGTTGATTTGCCTCCAAACGAGCTTCTTCTTATAAAAGAACTCTAAAAAAAGTGTCTATTGAAGGTGTGTCAACAAGGACACAAAAAGAATTAACTAAGGATCCATATTTAGGATTTATCCCAGAAAGCATGTTTTGTTTAGAATTAGCTTCAGGTACATGCTCATTTGAGGCTACTAGTAAATAAACTATGGAAGGTTTCTTTCTAACATAATCGAAAATGGACACCTAATCGTGTTATTTTAGTTTTAATCGCAAGTGTATGGTGTAGCTATAGCTAGCATTGATGAGTACAGGTCGATTGCATAAGAACTAAAAGTACTAATATTTACCATTTTTCTATTATCTAGTATAAAAAATTATGGAGTTTATGATTAATTAAATTCAAATCTAAAATAAATAAACTCAATTGACTAACTAGAATGAAGATTAAAATAAGAAAGAATCAAAGAAGACAATGGCACCGGAACTTTAAATCCCCTCTAAGACTTCTCATGCAGTCATGATTTCACTACTCAATTTAATTTATAATTTATTGGGCCTTAAAAATTTCTTAATTATGATAATATCTTTCTCAAGATTATTAATATCTAATCCTTAGTTGAATAACTGAAATCTCTTTCTAGTTGAAACCTATGAGATTACTTTAATCAATTTATAAATTTCGTTATTAGGATTAACTCTAATTTAAAACTCCTTTCAGTTGTATTAGACCTAATCATACATTGAATTTCTCAATCTCAATGGCATGAGATCATGCATTAATCAACATATTAGCAATATTAATTCAAAGATAATTAAGAACACATAATTAAATTTCAATGAAACTAAAGAATGAGTTATATTAAATCAAAATCACTACAAGGTCTATCCCAAGATTCGTTTAATCCAATTACGAACAAAGGTTTAGCTCCTATTTATAAAAGACATGACATCAAAAATAAAAGAAAATTAGAAAATCAAAAGAAAGAATTCCCTTTTAATCTTTATGAAATCCACTTTAGATTAGTGGTAATCCACTTTAAATAAGTTTCATTTCTTGTTCTTCATTTTCTATCATCCTAAGTCGTCAATATATGCTTTCCAGAGCCCCTCTCTCTCTTCTCTTAATTTTTCCCTTTTATAGCTTGAAAATTAGAGTTTTTAAAGTGGAACAGTCATCCATATGGCCATATACATGAGTGTGTCCCTCAATCTCATTTTAATTCTTCAAAAATCACCAAAAACATTATTTCAGAAAGCTACATGGTCTAGGACATGGCCATGTCCACCTCCGCACGGTTGTATCTCAACTAGGTCACTATCTCAAATGACTACTAGTACCACTCTTGAACTTTGACCTTTTTATTAGTACAAAGCCAATGGAGTAACATTATTTATACCCTTTTTTTCTCATGTTCTGCCTTTTATTTTTTATTTTTGTTTCTATTTTGTTTTGTTTACATATATAAGGTAACGAAAATGCTCATAAAGAATTCATAGTTAACTATATGTACATCTAAATTATATATAAAGTATCAAAATGCAAATTAAGTATCTATTTTCAAAATTAATGAACTAAATTGAAATCACTCAATCAAATAAAACTCATAACTATTTGCCTAAACAACTTAAAAACATAATCATAACTAATCTCATAATGAATTATCTTGATCGACATTTTCTTTTAAAAAATCCAAATTATTCACTATTAAGCTAATTACAACAAAATTGACAAGCTTGGATATTGATTGAGCTTCCGAATGCATTTCATCATGTCTCTCGTTTCAAGCTTTCAAATCTGCAATAAGTGACGACATATTATGGTCCCCTTGAGAATAATATCATCTCCATCCTTCCATTTTGTTTGATGGCTATGAAAATGAGTTCTCAAATCCTAAAAGCAAGCCTCAAATACAACATAAAGAAAGAAAATTATAATGACAAATAAATAAACAAAAAAATAGAAGAAACAAAAACTAATTAAAAGAAACAATGACTAGATTAATAAAAATAAGGTTATCATAATATTACAGTCCTTGGTAATAGTGTTAAAAACTTGATGATGTTATTTTCGTTTTAACATGACATAGCTATAGTTAACACTCGTGAGTATGAGTCAATCCCATAAGAACTAAAATTACTAATACTTATTGTCTTTCTATTATTTAATCTAACAAATTGTAGTGCTTATGATTAATCAAATTCAAAATTAAAATAATAAACTAAAATAAATCAGCGCAATTGATTAACTAGAATGAAGATTAAACTAAGAAATAATAAAAGAAGATAATGTACTTGGACTTTGAATCCTCCTAAGATGTCTCATGCAATCATGATTTCACTACTTAATTTAATCTATAGTTTATTACATCATAGAAAGTTCTCAATTATGCTAATATCTTTCTTAAGATTGTTAGCATCTAATCATTGGTTGATTAAATCTCTTTCTAGATAATACCCCTAAGATTGTTTTAATCAATATGTGAATTTCTCTATTAGGTTTAACCCTAATATATAAGATTTATGTCAACCTGTCATTAGGTTTGCATACAACTCCTTTCAATTACACTAGATCCATTCATTCATTAAATTTCCCAATCTCAATGGCATGGATCATACTTGAATCAAATTTCTAGCAATATCAATTCAATAATAGTTAAAAATCTCGATTAAACTCAAGAATGAACTAAATTAAATAAAATCACTGTAAGATCTACGCCGAAGTTCATCTAATCCAAGTACCAATAAAGGTTTAGTTCCTAATCATAAAAAAAGTAACATCAAAACTATATGAAAACTAAAAAATAAAAAGAAACATTATAAAATCCATTTTAATCTTTATAAAATCTACTTTAGATTAATGGTAATCCACTTGAAGTTGTTTCCTTGCTTGTTCTTTATTTTCTTTTTCATCCTAGGCCATCAATATATGTTTTCCGAAGCCTGTCTTAAACCTCTCTCTTTTTTCTCTTAATTTTTTCCTTTTGTACCTCAAAAATTAGGATTTTTAAGTGGACTCGACACCCACATTGTTTTTATATGACTGTGCCCCTTAATCTCACTTTAATTCTTTAAAAATCATGTAGAAACATAATTCTAGAAAGCTACACAATCATGTCTATGTCCACAAGCCCGCATCCCTCAAGGACAACTTCAATCCTTCAATTTTCTATCTCGCTTTTGTCTAATTTTTACTTCTTTCAACCCTTAAAGGTAATTAAGACCTAAAAACATAATAAGAACAAATTATGTACTAAAAAAAACTTTCAAATAAATAAACAAAGTGAACTAGACACATGATTAGAAATATGGTCTATTAAGCATTTATCAACATCCCTCCTTACTAGAATGTTGCAAGTTGCATCTTTAAATGCATGGTACGAGCCTTTGATTGAGGCTTGAATGTTCTTGCCAGCATGAGCTAACCTTAACAAGCTATAGAAATACAACTTGTGTGGCCCAGACGATGTTCGTTAATAAGAGACCAAATCCATAAGAGAAATCCTTTATCTTGATGCTTCTAAGTTGTGTATGGCACATTCACAATCATGATCCCATTAAAATCAACAAGTTGAGGTGTTGAAGTATCATTATGCAACATTACATTGAGATCTAAATCGTACGCTTCCAGGGTAGAAAGAACTATAAGAGCCTAAAGATGATAGTTTTCTTTGTCCAACTTAAAGTGAAAATTAGGATTAGTAGAGGAATTATTTTGGACATTAAGGGCACCAATTAATTGTTTGTTGTTATTGGATGAGTTATCAGCAGGCATAGAAGCAAGGAATCAGTTTGGAAGGTTAAGATCAAAGACAGTGAGTCTAAAGCTTTGATACCATAGAAAACACAGAAGATACTGAGCATGGAATTGCATGCCAAACCTTCCCTGCTCTTTGTATTAATATTTATAGTAATGTGTACATCATTCTAGAAGATTACAAATTATCCAATATCTATCGATTACAACAAGGTGAGAGATTTTCTCAGCAAATAAGATAAATATTATCAAGTGGTTACTAGATGTGTATGTTTATTATTTTTGGTAACAACACTAGCACAAATCTTAAAACTCAAGATTATCTTTTAAACTGGTAATTTTGATATAATCATATGTAAACCTGTAGTTAAGTTTTGATAAAAAGAAAAAGGAATAAACATATTTTAGTTTTTTAAATTATCATTGTTTTTCTTTGTAAGTTTTTAGCAATTAAACCTTTTATATTTAGGGTTAATTACAAAAAATTCAATTTTTACTTAATTTTGCAATTATAGCCTGAACTTTAAAAAATAGTAACTAAATACTTAAACTTTCAATTCTTTTTCATATCTCGCCTGACGTTAATATCTCTGTTAACATTGATGATGTAGCAATCCACATAAGACAGAAACCCTAAATCATTATACATGTACATTGATGATGTAGCAATCCACATAAGACAGAAACCCTAAATCATTATACATGTCAGACTTAATTAAACTAATTAATTAAGTATTCCTTTTCCTCATTTCTCTTTTCACCACCGACCCTTTCATTCTCTCCCTCTCATTTCACTTTTCATGTAATTATATAGACTTTCTCTTTTAATTTTTTTGTCATTTTTATTGTCATATTACACAGCCTTAAGAAACACTCCTTACTGGCTCCTTGTCTCTTTACTTTTTTCGACAAGAAAGTATTAGTACCTCTTCAAACGACATGCATGGGATAGTAATGCTTGACTCATCGATCAAGGACCAGCACCGAAGAGGGGTAGTGTTGATGGAATTGCTCTCATCTTAGGGGTGCAAAACATCATCGGAGATATATTTTTCAAGGCTAAGGAGAGGAGATTTTGCATTAGAAGCAACAATGATAGTGTTGGCATTTCATATGGATTATTGGGACTATATGGGTTGGAAGGACCCTTATGGGCCTAGGCAATGAATAGTCAGGTAAAAGGCATATGTTGAGGCTTGAAGTTTTATACTATGTTTATACCTCAGGTTGTTGTTTATAAGCATGTCAATAGGTCAGGCCGAGCTCGAACCCATCCAAGGTAGTCTGTGGTCGGCCCGTGGGCTAACCGGCTTGTGGCATGGGCAGGTCTGGCCGGCTCAGCCCGCCCATTAATAAACGACGTTGTTTTGGAAAAAATGGGTAGGCCTGGCCCTCCCAATCCGGACCAAAAACTAATCGGACCATAATTTTCATGCCTAGTTGTTCAAGGAAGGGCTCAGTGTGTTGGTAAGAGTAATTTAGGGTTTTAACCATTTTCTTTTATTTTTCTTTAATTTGCATAATTTTACTTAATTAATTTAATTAAGTCTGACTTATACAATTGTATTCAACTATAATAATATATGTTTAGATTATTGTCTTATGCAGCTTGTCACGTTAACAACGTTAACAAAAATAATAACATCACAGTTAGATTTGGAAAAAAATCGAACATAAAAATTCTTTTAAATAAAAATATAAAGTGGGTATTCAACCTAGATATATACATGAAAATTCTTTTAAATACAATAAAAAAAGTCCTACCCTGAAATAATTAATGAAACTCAAAGTATAGTTTAAAACTGTAAAAACTAAAATAAAGGTAACATTAATTTATATCACTTAAAAATATAATTATAAAAAATGGGCTGCTTCCCAAGAAAGCCGAAGCAACCTTTTCCATGCACTACTAAATTGGATGTTTTCTCCCGTTCTCTCCCCGTCATCAGTTGATAACTTATATCCATATTGTCCCAACACCCAAGCAAAGTAACATTTATTCACAAACTATACATATACACACCAAAAATATTTAACGAGTATAGCCGCCCAATCTAACCTATAATGTGTAAGCCTGAGCAGAAGAAAATTCCCACATTGCCATTCTATGCTCACATGCTATTAGGTTGGCTTTTATTCAAGGAAGCACAAACCATAGAAGCTTGTGCATTGTATACATGTTCCTGCCATTAATTGGAAAGTGTCATTTAAATTTAAAAGGTTGATGGTTTTGATGGTAATTGGTCGGAGAAGCGCTCATTTCTTTTTTTTTGGTTTAGAGAAAAATAGGGACACCAAAGGCCTGTGATCCTTACTGTGAGGCATTGCAATCATGAAACTTTCGCCGTCCAGTATGGAGGTTGCTACAACTGAGATTCTGACTCTGCCTCACTTCACCTCTCTTTCAAGCCAAGATACTTTTATAACAAATAAAACCCACCCACATTCCTCTCAATTTGATCCAAAAGCGTACTCATCATATCAGTATCCCAAACCCACGATTCTAAGTCTCTCTATCTGTTCCTTGCACTTAGCAGCAAAGCCAAAGTGGGCCTGTCCAAAACCTGTGATGTTTGCCAGGCATTACAAAACAATTTTTACAGAAATAAATCAGAACCAATATCATTACTGGCATCTAAGTCATCCAATTTGATTATCTATCTTCACCTGACCATCCAAAACTCGCCTGTTTTTGTGGACCTAACATTCATTGGGCAGTGAACAAGTAATAGGAATATGCCATGTCAGATTACATAAATCCCATATTACGTTTGGCAGGTGAATTTTACTTATGAACTAAGCTGTTATCAACTAACAAAGCTAGCCCTCGCTCCCAAAGTAGAAAGCTTTAACTTATTCTTTTAAACAAATAAGAAAAATGACCAGAATCAATCATCAAAGTTGTGCTCCTACGTCATCACCCCTCCCGTTCTCGCACGAGCAAGCTTCATTTTCTCTATTTAAACACAACGCCTTTGTTTTCTTCCCATATCCTTCATCCCCATTTCGTTGCACTGCATTAATGGCGACCATAGCCCTATCCAAGTCCTCTGTTTTCTTAATTTTCGCGCTGTGCACTTCTTTGCATAGCTCGATAGCTGTTGAACCATTTGCCTGCGACCCCAAGAACGGAGCTACCAAGAACTTCCCCTTTTGCCATGTGAAGTTGGCGATACAAGACAGGGTTAGAGACCTCATTGGAAGGTTAACACTACAGGAGAAGGTCCAGTTGTTGGTGAACAATGCTGCGGCTGTTCCACGACTGGGGATTAAAGGGTACGAGTGGTGGTCTGAGGCTCTTCATGGTGTTTCCAACGTCGGACCCGGGACTAGATTCGGTGGGGCTTTTCCTGGTGCCACTAGCTTCCCTCAAGTTATCACTACCGCTGCCTCTTTCAATGCAACATTGTGGGAGGCCATTGGACGGGTAAACACTCTTTTAGTTTATCTTAATCATTGTCTCAGTGGATTATTATGGGATTCTATATCACTGTCCTAACCTATGAGGAGTGTCCTTGGTGTTGCTTTTTCTTTTGGAATAAAGGCTTTTAAAACTGTTTTGGAACAATTTGTTCACGGTGAAGACAGCCCTTTTGCCATGAAAACTGTCACCTGTGTCTTGCAATTTGCTTGGCGGATCATAGAATAATAAATTCAAGCCACAAATGACAAATCTTTCATGAACAAATCGAAGTTGATCACCAATGAATCCCACATTTAGTGTTTGTGGGCCATAGGCTGAACATCTTTTACAGGGACAGCTGACAACTACGATGCGACTATTGTACCATATATATGTTGAACTTAACATTTGCTTATCTTATCTTATTATATATCATATGCCGTCACCATCAATTTTTTAATGGTATTATTATTCCAACACCAAAATTATCCAATATCCATCGAGAAGCATTACTTTTTCTTCTTCTGATCACTTTATTCAGTACAGGTAGGACAACTTGGGGTTACAAAACAAGAATTAAAAGAAGAAAAAAGAAAGTAGAGATTAAGCATTCCACTTTGTCAATCAATGAGTCCTCCAACTTGCACATACAATAATCAGTCATCAGAGACATGTCACTTCGAACCAAGTTGCGCAATTTAGATCAGACATGGTTTGGGATACTAATGTACGCCCGTGGATCGCAGGTCGTGTCAGACGAAGCCAGAGCCATGTACAACGGAGGGATGGGCGGGCTCACGTATTGGAGCCCAAACGTGAACATATTAAGAGATCCCAGGTGGGGCCGGTCACAGGAGACCCCCGGTGAAGATCCGGTTGTTTCAGCCACATATGCTGCCAGCTACGTCAGAGGTCTACAGGGAAATGACGGTGACCGGTTAAAAGTAGCTGCTTGCTGTAAGCACTATACCGCCTACGACCTCGATAACTGGAACGGCGTCGATCGATTCCACTTCAACGCACAGGTATATTTTTGTCTTCTGCTTTCCTGAAACAAAAAAGTTGGTATTCTGCTGTACTAATCTGCATTGTGAGACCTTAAACGTCAAATGATTATGTGTGCCGATCGTTGATCTTGTTGACCTAACGTTGAATTGTTAGGGGTGGGGAAGGTCGTCAATTTGGCCTGGTCGTTACTTGCGTGCTTTGAATACTTTGGCATCGTAGTTTGGGCCAGCTCTAACCTCAACTACTCCCTGAATTCTGGTTTTTAGTTTTTCCAGCAAAAACATGGAGCTAGCAAAAACCAGTGGGCAGTTTCAATTAGGTTTGTCAGTAAAACAGAGCTGCTGATGAGCTATTATCACTGTATAAAATGAGATGAAAATAATAATTAGAAGATATATAAAATCATTTACAGAAAAGTGAATTGAAATACAATTTAATTACCTTGAGATTTTCGTGAATTTATTATCAATACTTGTGAAGTGAAACTCTTTTCTCAATCTTGATTGAAAAAAAAAAACCACCTGAACATCAACCCGTAGGGCATCATGTTATTTGTGCCGTTTACGGTGTTCTAGTTCTTATCTACCTATTTTTAACCACACATTTATATTAATCTATATAAATAAATATAAATATATGATAATATGTAATAAAATAAAGTAGAAGCTGATTGATTGAAATAAAAGATATATTAACATATCCTCTATTTTATTAACCCATTTTTATCAAATCTTATCCGTACATGTAAACTGTCGTTTACAACATGCTCATGACTTGCTTTTTCTTGGTTCATCTTGACTAAAGAAAGTTCTGTCTTATCTTTTCCTAATCCTTACAAGTAGAGGAAAAGGCGCTTGCTCAGGTCTTGCTTTTCGTCTTTGCTCTACATTCCATTCACGTATATGTTATTATCAACTTGCGTGTGGATTGGATTGGATTGGACTCTACTTTCCATCTTTCCAGATCCACGTGTACACGCCTGTGAATGCTGTCTGACGTTGGATTGACTTGTGTCAACAGGTGAGCAAGCAGGACGTTGTGGACACATTTGATGTGCCTTTCAGGGCATGTGTGAAGGAGGGGAATGTTGCAAGCGTTATGTGCTCCTACAATCAAGTTAACGGCGTCCCCACCTGTGCCGATCCCAATCTGCTGCGGAAAACCGTTCGTGGTCAATGGCAGCTCAACGGGTAATATATAATGTTGTAATCATTCCACAGATGCTATCTTCTTCGATGTCTCTGGTTGATGATGTTCTTTTCACATGCTCGCAGGTACATTGTTTCGGACTGTGACTCAGTCGGAGTTTACTACGGTCAGCAACACTACACATCTACTCCTGAAGAAGCAGCCGCCGATGCTATTAGAGCAGGATTGGACTTGGACTGTGGTCCCTTTCTGGGGTTGCACACCGAGGACGCGGTCAAGAAGGGCTTGCTTAAAGAAATTGATGTAAATGGGGCGTTGATCAATACACTCACGGTCCAAATGAGACTAGGAATGTTTGATGGTGAACCATCAGCACATCCCTATGGGAATCTAGGACCAAATGATGTGTGCACACCGGCACACCAAGAGCTCGCCCTCGAAGCCGCTAGACAAGGCATTGTTCTACTTAAGAATCATGGCCCTTCGCTGCCCTTATCTGCTCGCCGACATCGGACAATTGCAGTTATTGGGCCTAATTCCAATGTCACCGTTACCATGATTGGCAACTACGCTGGTATGTTTTGAGCCATAGACTTCGTAACAGAATTTTACCTTATGGGGTGCTCATTGGTTTTTGGTGTCATTAGGCGTTGCATGTGGATATACATCTCCGGTCCAAGGAATAGCGAGTTACGCTGGGACAATTCACCAAATGGGTTGTGTGGATGTGTCTTGCTCAGATGACCAGCTCTTTGCCGGAGCCATTGACGCCGCTCGTCAAGCTGATGCAACGGTTCTAGTGATGGGGCTTGACCAATCTATAGAGGCAGAAACTAGGGACAGGGCCGGCCTTCTTCTTCCTGGACGACAGCAAGATCTTGTCTCCAAGGTTGCGTCAGCTTCTAAAGGCCCAACAATATTGGTCTTGATGTCTGGTGGGCCTATTGATGTCACTTTCGCTCACAATGACCCAAGGATTTCTGCAATCTTATGGGCTGGATATCCGGGCCAGGCCGGTGGAGCCGCCATATCGGATGTTCTTTTTGGAACAGCCAACCCAGGTTGAATTTAGCTTATGTTGTTCACATCTTTTATCCAATTTACTTAAGGCATGCAATGTTTTTTTTTTTTTTCTCTCCCTCAGGAGGCAAGCTACCTATGACATGGTATCCACAAGAGTACCTAACAAAACTGCCAATGACAAACATGGCTATGCGGCCCAGCGAACCAAAGGGCTATCCGGGAAGAACCTATAGGTTTTATAAAGGTCCGGTATTGTACCCTTTCGGGCACGGACTAAGCTACACAAACTTTGTTCATACTATAGCAAATGCACCCACCATGGTCTCAGTGCCTATTGACGGGCATCGCCGTGGGTCGGGAAACATAACCATCTCAGGCAAAGCAATCAAAGTTACACATGCCAAATGTAATAAGCTCTCGTTAGGACTTCAAGTAGATGTTAAAAACATAGGGTCAAAGGACGGAACCCACACATTATTGGTCTACTCCAGACCGCCTGCCCAACATTGGGCTCCCCACAAACAACTGGTGGCCTTTGAAAAGGTACATGTGGCTGCAGGAGCACAACAAAGAGTGGGGATTAACATACATGTGTGCAAGTTCTTGAGCGTAGTGGATAGGTCTGGGATTCGAAGAATTCCGTTGGGAGAGCATAGCATTCACATTGGTGATACCAAACACTCGGTGTCACTTCAGGCAGGAGCACTAGGAATCATCAAGTCCTAACTTGCTTTTGGGGCACTGATGGTCACCCGGCAATTCTTAGTGATGGCCGATTCTTCTTTAAAATAACCATTAGAAACTATTCTTTTTGAGGATGGTTTAAAGAAGACAGAAATTTCTCTGCTCAATTGTATCTAGACAAAATTTACTAGTCATTTGGTGCAAAGCATAACTAAAGGGTTTTCCTACATGAATAATCTTTTGCATTTTGGATTGTAAGTTGTTAATGTCTCATTGTTGTGGATGCTGAGAATATAAGTATACTTGAATTACATTGAAGAAAGTTCTACATCAAAGTTGAATATATTGATTTTGGAGAATGTATAATCCCTTGGACGAAGGCTTGTTATTGTTTAACTAAAATATCTGAAGAACTTTTCCAAAATGCTTGAAGACAGCTTACGAATCAATGACGAGAATGTCTTTTGCTAACCCTGCTTAGAGAGACTTAATATGAAATTTCACATTGTTCTTATTCTGTACATCAAGGAACATGTTATTGTCTTAAAGCTTTAGCAAATCCACGTTCAAATCGTCGAGTTGCTCTCGTTTGTGTCGATGAACCATTTGACAAATTACTCAACCTCGAATCCATACTCACGCACGTCCGGCCCCTGCATAGCAGGATTCTGAATATTCTTCATTTTTTCCCGGTTTCTGTTTCATATCCACCTGTGTACCTCACCGGTCTCAGGACTGAAGGGGATATATGTGGGTAGAAAATGGCTTAGGAACACTAGAAAAACAGATCACCATGCGATGTCTTCCCAAATCTACGCTAATTGATTTAACTAGAAGTGCAGGTTTTGTTAATCTTATCTGAATCAGATTACGGATCCATATGCAGCAATCCTCCTGAAGATATTGTCACATGATGGAATTAATTAGGTCAACGTGATGATTAGCATTCCTCCTTATCCTTACCTAATCCTGCCTGTCTAATGTTATCTTCAACAGGCGTCTGACTATCTGTATCTGCCGAGTCCAGAGCTTTCACAAAAAAATTTTCGTTAACTTTAATACCAAAGGGGCACATTGTTACAGCTCAAAATTTCCCCTTTTTCTAGTTCATGGACATTTTTACACTAGACCTGAAAATCATGATAAATGATCAATTAGGCCATGAATAATCAAAATGAGAGCTAATATTGATATTTGATGCCCCTTTTTCTTTCAACTGCCACTCTGCCAATGGCGTTCCAGGCATTTATATCAAACCCAACAAATAGTGTTGAGTGATTATCCATATTGGATAAGTGGTACTACTGTACGTACAACGAGCTTGCTCTCCTAGGGCACTGGTACCGAACAGCAGAAGAAAGAGTAATTGAGCTCCTAAATGGCTGGCAAGCAAAGCCTGTCACAGTGTGCAGACTATCACAATAGCATGCCTGTCACTCTAGAATCTTGCAGGTTTTCGACCCCCAACACACAGTTTTGAGTTCAAGTAAGAATTAGCATACTAAATTTTACCATGCAGTTCTCTGAACTTTGGATAACAAGGTCATGCATGAAAATTGCGGATACCATCTATGGTACTGGTAGCAGAAGAATATAAGCTGTACGTTTGTTGGTCATGTCATCTCACATGAGCTGTTCATCAAACCAAGTGACTATCGAGCTCTCTATTTGAGTGAAAGCGAACAAGTTGACATTGGTTCGCGGATAGATTAGAGTGCCAAAATAAGGGAGTACCATCATAGAGGCTAATCCTCCTAGTCACATACATTCATGTTTCCATGTGCACAGTCCTCAGGCCTTACGAAGATGCCTAAAACCCCCTTGAAAGGTAAACGACTGAGCTTGGCATGTGTGAGGGCAGGACAAAAACGTTATAGCAGCAGCATGGCACTGATCTTGACATATATATTATAAACCAAGTGTTATGATTGCTGGCTTCTGTGGCCTTGAAAGGAACCCGACGAGAGAGTATCCAATATCCAAAACCCTAAATCATTGTGATGATAGCATCAAGTGCTTAGTGGTACAGTACAATCCAGAAGTCGTTTTCCTATAGACCTCTTGTGCGATGGAGCATTCATTCATGCCCATTACTGCCAATAGTATTACCATGCCGGTTTTACGTTTTGGCTTTGCACTCTTTTTTTGTCACCATTAGAGCTCTAAAACAAATAAAAAGAAATGAAAACAAACGAATTGGACAATATGCTTTTTTGACTCGTAACCATTTCAAAACTCTACGAATTTCGATGTCCCGGAATATAGCAAAGTTGTTACATATCACTGCGTGTTATGTTACATCTTTGGCTTGATTTTGAAGCTTTCTACTTTATGAGGTTGGAACTTTTGATAGGGTTAAAGAATCTTTGGGTGAACAAAGGGGATGTACAGGGTTGAGTAAACCATGTGGAAAGAATTTTCTTTAGCTTTGTTTTCTTGTTTGTATATTTTATTGCTGTTTAGTTTGGTAATGAATCGTTCGTATAAGCAGAAAGCTTTAACAAAGGCTGACTCTGTTGGGATGGCGTGTCATGACTCGAAAAGATTCCAAAACTTTGAGATATGCCTCAGAAGCCCATCCCAATTCAACACCACCTCTTTTTCACATGTTTTATAATATTCCAATCTGCTAGCCCATGTCTTTTGAAATAACTCACGAACCATTATAGATGAAAAAGAGCCTTCGTTATGGAATATGAATCTCTGGTAATAATTCACCTCAAGATCCTTTTTCAGATTAACTCGTAATAACAACTTAAGAAGGAAAAAGAACACAAAAAGCTGTTATCACCAAATATTGTCATGTTGTTGGCTGCAACTTGCAAACAAACTTCCACGACGAGAGCAGGTGATGGATCTGAAGCACATGGACTGTAAATGTATTAGTTAAAACATAATTCTGGCAGGCCAAGTGACAACCCCTGATCAAGTTGACATTTTCGAACGGTCAACCACTTCTAACACTTTAATCCCATTTGGTCAACTGTTGCCAATTTGAAAAGATAATCAGCTCCATACATTGCATTGGTTGTATGGAGCTGATTAGAGGGTACTCATACTCCCTTAGCAAGTATGATTTGTTCGTACTTATACGTTTACGTATTAGGATATTCACGGTTAATAATCTATAACTATTACATCCTAAAACTTTGATATATAGAGACAAGATGCTCATGTCTTGGGAGGTGAAAAGCAATAATCATGTTTAGTTAGTTGCTAACATTAGCCTCGGAGTCGAACGTTGGTTCATATTCCAGAAACGAATGAAGCAATTGATCGGTACTCTATTAAGTGACACTATATTTAATTTTATCCTGTGATATCGCAGACCAAGCAGTTAAGAACGATAGATACTTCAACTGTTAGATACATGTATGACAAGTACTTGGAATTGAATACATTAAAAAGGAATCATATGCTTACCTGCTTCTGCTTATATTTAACTGATACCGCTTTTTCTTGCCTTTGAATTTCGGTACAACACGCCAACTATGATTCTTCAAACTATGCCTTACCCTTGAAGATGCATTAGGAGGATAATTGCAATTACGCACAAGAATTATATACAAGCTCTTTTATATGCTTAAAGAAAAGCATATAAGATCTGAAAATATGGATTAACTTTATAACTTTGAATTATAGGGAAAAAAAAAGAAAAAAAGAAGCCTAAAAGTCATCTGAGACTTGAGTGCATTATCAGAAGGTGATGGCATTAAGACCAAACCCAATTTGGTAAGCATATACGAGCCGAGCACTAACACATCTCGGAGCATCTTCACATGGATTGGCTACCCATCTCCACGTGAAATTCAATCCGCGGACACGTGCAACCCTCAGAGCTTTTTCTCTGGTGCAGAGAAATAGCAAGCCATATGATTGGTTAAGTTCATGTAATAAAAAATGGTCTTGGTGCTCTGTTGTGCCGTCAAGAAGAGGACTTGGTGTCATGTTTATGGCTAATGTGCAAAATAACAAGAGAATTAGATGCTCACGTCTCGGCTTTTGCCCCCTCAGATGCCAACATGTCTAGAGAATGGGAATGGCTGGCTCTCTGTTTATTAACCATTATTTTTAATTAGTTAGTTGATTCACCATTAGGCACTGATTATATTGTTAATGGTGGTAGGTGTTTGTTGTGATTAAGATACTAGAGAGATATCCCTTGATGACGATTCCGTGGCTTAAATAAGGATCCTGGTGTCATTATAAAGGCCATCTGGCGTTTTGTCTTTAATTTAACTATTTGATTAGGCTTCTCTTAAGTTACTTGAAGAATAATTTTTAAATTTTTTATTTCTCCTGTTATTTAAAAATTCTCTAATCTTTACAATTTTTTAAAAATTATTTCTCATAGAATTAAGTTAAAAAATAATGACAAACAAATGATATAAATATAGGTTAATCAAACATTAGTAACATATTAACCCAACTTAACTCTTAAACTCAATCCATACTAATTAAACTCAGCTTATATTAAATTTTTAAAATAATTATAATTAATTATTAATTTGAGTCAGATTTAATTGACTCAAACTGAAATTAAGGATTAAACTTATATAAGCAGCATTAATTGATCTAAATGTCAAGTTCATATGTCACATGCATTCCATCGTCAAATTTTTAAAATAAAATATAAGGTTTCTAACAATAAATATTTTTAAGAATTTTAAAAGTTAAATATTAAATTTCCTTATGTAAAGAAGATCTTTTACTATCATGTTTATTATATCATAGTTTACGGATAGTGTAAAATACATTATAAATTGCGTTAAATTAGTCATAATTAAATGTGAATTTTAATTAGCCTTTATTATTTTCAAGATTGTCTTATATAATCTTTTAAGCTATATTATAAACATGCAAAATCTTTAAATGGGAATTATGTTAACATCATAAAAAAAATTTAAAATCTACAATCACTTATATCTAAAAAACTATACTTGGGAATCCTTGTTTTCTATTATTTGATTGCATACGATTTCTCCAATATTATTTCTTTTAAAGTCCTTTGATTTTTTTTATTATTTTCACTTTTATTTACATCATATTAGAATGAAGAAGCCTTTTAATTCTGGTTTTTGTTTAGGTTGAATGTCTACACATTGTAACTACTTCATTACGTATTAGGCTTCTAGCTACTAGTCAACTGCCACAAACCGATGGATCCCTCCAATTTATTTAACGTGCATGAAATTTGAAACTATTTAGTGTACTAATGATTATGAATTTGTTAATATATGCAAGCAACAAGAGAAAATTGAAGCTGGAACTGGAGGACAAGGACTGGTGTCATCATTAACTCTATAATATCCATTAACTGCCTTGTCTGAAATAGGTTGAGACATGGCATGTGTTTCCCATACAAAAAACTTCAACTTTTGGTGCTCCTTGTTTAGCAATTGCCCTCCAAATTGTAACTTTCCCTATACTTCATCTGCAGTTTTGGAATATGAAAAGCACAAACAAACATAAGACCTCAATAGTTCCTTATAAAAGTTCATAGCTTCCTCGTAATTAATATATTGTGATGGATGCATGTGTGTGCGGGGGGTGGAATTACGTGAAGGGAGGGACATGTAATGAAAATAATTAATCACAGTCCGCTGATAAGGATCTATCAAATTACACCAAGTGGACCCTGTAGCTCATGCACCATTCCATTACTTTCTATCCATTGATAATCACAAAAATTTAAAAACCTGGAGGCTGAAGGCTGGAGTTTGGACTTTGGAGTAGTCTGAGCTGTACAAGTACAAGAGCTGCTGCTGCTGCGGCTTTCGCGAGTGGACGAAACCAGCGTCCTCCAAGCCTTCTACTAGGTTCTGACTTGTCAATTGGGGTCCCTATGGTCCCGGAACATTGGCAACAAGAATAACAGCTCAATTTGTTCTTTCTTTCCCACATTATTTCCTGTAGGGCCTTAATGATTTCATCATAAGACTAGTTATTTTCATTCATAGGCACCCAGTCATTCCCCACTTTGAATTTGGTTGGACTCCATTTTGCCTATGTTTGAGGTTTTCTTGATAATGAATCATTCTCTACGTCTTTAAATTAGTTTTTATCTTGTATAAGAGATTTAAATAACATGATGTGAATTTATTTTAAAGATGTGGTAACTAAGACATGTAATCAAACGGCAAGGATGTACAGCATATTTAATAGGACACTTTATATTGTGCCCCACACTAATCCATTTTGAGGTATTCAATAGGTGCAATATTTAGAAAAGCACGGTCTGTTTGTACCATTAATATGTGATCATAATGTTCTTCCAAATATGGTTCACAATCCTCCAATTAATCCTCTTGTATCACGTACTTCTACATTAGTTCCAAGATTAACTCTAGGTGAAATAATCACAAACAAAACTTCATTTGAGAACATACGAACTGACGTAAAGATCTATGAAAGGTTGTGTCGAATTATTAGTAATTATTATCACAACTGGAACCACCCAAAATCATTGATCATATAAAATGGCAATGTAATGCAATAATAGAGGCTGGTGTGAGGACAAAAAGTAATGAAACAACTCTAGCTGACATGGAGAGGTTGGACCGGTGTGGTTGCCACGTAGGAAAGGAGGAAGAAGGGTGATGTGGCAAGAGGAGTTTCGGGAGTCCACGAGATTGTAGGGTTTGGCCTGGTGGGCCAAGAAAGAAAGGGGAGTGAGAGGAGGGAAGCTTTAAGGCAAACCCGTCTGACTTGCTATCCATTGTCATGTGCATTCATTAATCAAAATAATAGAGTGAAACTAAAGGAAAAGGCATGATTCCTGTGTCTTGTGTGAGAAGAAGAGTCACTTTCTCACTCCCAATGCAATTTTCCCAATTCATCCTCCTTGTTTGTCTTCAATAACATCCACATCCCAATGACATGATCCACTTCCACAACCATATCTTTCTTTAGATTATGGCTTGAATTAAGTAACCCACGCTTCCTAAATTACTATCCTGCTACTAAGTTATGATTCAACAGATATTATGTGCATGTAGAGGGTAAATTGAGCTTCCCAAAGATTAAAAACGAATACTTTCATTTGGTGGCCACCTTCGTCACGCTAAACATGGATGAATGAACAAGAAAAGCTTTGAAAAATGAGAAGGGACAAAAGAGTAAAATCGTACATGATCAGAAATAAATAATTGCAAGAGAAAAGCCTACCTTTTGGGGCAATTTGCTGCTGGCGTTCTATCTTTTTTTTCCCCTAGTAGTTGAGACGTTAAACCCGAGGACCCGTGACTCGTCACCGCCTATTTCCGGTAATAACCATGGGCTCTACTGGTTATACCCGGTCAACACTAATGAACTTCTTCACAATTAGTTGGAGGTTTTAGGGTCATATCACATAGTGTTATTGGCCACATATTACGGGGGAGCTGAGGTGTGTTGCCAGCTATGAAAGTGAAGGATCAAATTCAAAGCTTTGTCTGAGGTCAAAGTTGGCATCTAAATATTTATTTCTTAAAAATAATTGATTTTTTTTTTCATAACCTTCATCCATTCACACTTGAAATCTGTTCATCTCCCGGAACCGGAACGAGATCATCCGTTCCTATTAGGATATTTCGTGCTATTTAATTTTGTTTATACATTTAATGAAACAAGTAGAAAAAATGGTTAACCGAATCTTTCATTCTTTACCCACTCTGTTATCTCCTATCATTTTTGATCTCCCTCTCTGTATCTACGTATATATATATTACTTCTGATTCTTAGCACCCAAAAAAATGTATTACCTTTAGAGAGAGAGG
Organism: Erythroxylum echinodendron; assembly: GCA_027575705.1. Taxonomy (NCBI): domain Eukaryota; kingdom Viridiplantae; phylum Streptophyta; class Magnoliopsida; order Malpighiales; family Erythroxylaceae; genus Erythroxylum; species Erythroxylum echinodendron. The sequence goes on from JANZXR010000004.1 coordinate 5,969,305, forward strand.
GGTGAGAGAGAGAGGGAGGGACTCTGTGTTAGTGTTTGATTCTTACACGACAAAGAAACACTACACCAACGACGAATAGAATCATGGCTGCTTCTCTATGTCTGAACAACGGGACCGAGAGAAAACACTGGTGGCTTAGTAATCGAAAGGTAATGGTTTTTTAGATTGTTTTTAAGTACAATGCTTGATCTTTTATCTGAAATGTTTCGTGAGTTTTAACAGTCCACCTCGTTCTGTACTCGGTATTGGGTGTTTTTAGAGTTGATCAAGAATAACCCGTTTTACAATGACGTGTGTACAGATTGTAGATAAGTACGTGAAAGATGCGAGAAACCTTATTTCGACGCAGGAACAGAGCGAGGTTGCGTCTGGTTTGAATCTTCTCGACGCGGCATTGGCGCTCTCTCCTCGCTTTGAAGTAGCTCTTGAACTGAAAGCGAGATCGCTGCTATATCTCAGGCGATTCAGGGACGTAGCTGATATGCTTCAAGACTATATTCCTAGTCTCAAAATGGCGGGTGACGAGTCGGCTTCGGTTTCTTCTGATAACTCGTCTCAGCAGCTTTCTAGAGAGCGTGTGAAGCTCTTGCCTTCGTCTGATTCGGCGAGGCCTGATCTGAGTTTCAAGTGTTTCTCTGTTTCGGATTTGAAGAAGAAAATCATGTCAGGCCTCTGTAAAAATTGCGAGAAAGAAGGGCAGTGGAGGTAATTATGGTTTACATGGTTATAGTTTGGTGCAATATTTGGAAATGTTCCATCTTTTGGAACAACTTTTGATGGCTTTTATTTATTGTCTGGATAGATCAGTAGTTATGTTTCTAGTGGTTTGAGTAAATGTCAATACAGTATGGTTCTTTTACTTTGTTTTTCTTCATTTCTTTACTAAATCATCAAGGTAATCCGCTGATGAACTAATACGAAACTATAGTAGCTTTAGAACTTGAAAATTGAAATTTTTTAAACATGAGTTGCTATTGTTCTTATGTTGAAAGTGGTGAATTCCAACGGAGGTTGGTGTGTTACTTTTCCGCAGTAATGCCAAATCAATGGATGGTCAATTTTGGGCAACAATAGTTTTATAGATGAATTAAGTGAAGTCAGTGGTTTTTGGTAGGTGTAGGAGTATAATCTTTACTAAACCAAACTAAACGATACTGATTATACAAGTCAACACGCATTGTTGCTTATTCTGGGAAGTGAAAAATCAAATCTTGTCTTGTTTTTCTATATTCCTGTATACAAGGTAGTATTAACTCAGTTGGCGTGTAATTGCCACAGGTACTTGGTTTTAGGTCAGGCTTGTTGTCATCTAGGTCTAATGGAGGATGCTATGGTCCTTCTCCAAACTGGTAAACGACTTTCCACGGCTGCGTTTCGCCGTGAAAGCATTTCCTGGTCGGAAGATAACTTCTCTGATTTCCCAATCTCCGGTGACTTATCTACGTCCATGGCTCCACCAACCCCACCTCGAGCACTGACCGAATCTGAAAGCATTACGCATCTCCTGTCACATATTAAGCTCCTACTTCGCAGGCGCGCAGCTGCAATTGCTGCCCTTGATGCAGGTTTATATTCTGAAGCCATCCGCCATTTCAGCAAGATTGTTGAAGGTCGCAGAGGAGCTCCTCAAGGTTTCCTTGCAGAATGCTATATGCACCGAGCATTTGCATATAAATCCTCTGGTAGAATTGCAGAGTCCATTGGTGATTGCAACAAGACTTTAGCTCTAAATCCCACTTGCATTCAGGCTCTTGAAACAAGAGCCTCGCTTTTGGAAACCATCCGCTGCTTGCCTGATTGTCTTCATGATTTGGAACACTTGAAGCTATTGTACAATTCGATCTTGCGAGACAGGAAGCTTCCAGGTCCTGCCTGGAAGAGGCATTATGTGAGGTACAGAGAAATTCCTGGAAAACTCTGTTCACTGACTACCAAGATTCAAGAATTGAAGCAGAGGGTTGCTTCTGGTGAAACTGGAAATGTTGATTACTACGCCTTGATTGGGCTAAGACGTGGATGTTCAAGGTCTGAACTGGAAAGAGCTCACTTGTTGCTATCTTTGAGGCACAAGCCTGATAAGGCTACGAATTTTATTGAGAGGTGTGAATTTGCAGATGATAGGGATCTTGATTCAGTTAAAGACCGCGCAAAAATGTCGGCTTTGTTGCTGTATAGATTGCTTCAGAAGGGTTATTCAAGTGTAATGTCCACCATCATGGAAGAAGAAGCCGCAGAGAAACAGAGAAGAAAATCTGCAGCTGCTTTACAGGCAGCACAAGCAGCGATTCAAGTGCAGCAATCAACCCAGAATTCAAAACCCGAACCAACACCATCTGCGTTGGAGATTTCAGATTCTATTAAGGTCAGTTCGAATGCACATAAATTGGCAACATCTTCAGGCAGTACCAGCCCCTCTGTTTTCCAGGGGGTGTTCTGCCGCGACCTTGCTGCAGTTGGAAATCTACTGTCTCAAGCTGGGTTCAATCGGTCACTTCCATTGAAATACGAGGCCTTGAGCTGCTAAGTGGAAACAAATTCACGAGATATTGCCGGCGAAAGAATCACTGGTCCATTTTGTACAAAGCATATAAAGACGTTTAGCCTGCCGGGAAATTTTGTCACCTGTTCATCTTTTTATCTCGTTCTGTGCTCTACATGTACAGGATTTCGGTACTGAATTTGCTATTTTATTATTTTTATCCCCTTCGGTCTAAATTTGGATTCTTATCCCCGTCTGGTTTAGATCCTTGGATTCTGATCTCATTAATAATTTATTGGATATGTTGGATGTCACTGTTAGTACGGATGTTCAGGACTAGAGGTGAGGGAAACTGATAGCTGGGCTCTGGTAACTGTCCCATCTGCCACATTTAATTTGTTTGATCTGGTTAACTTTATCCACGGACGAATTAGTTATTACCCCACATTATATCTTCTGCCATTACGGTGTTTTAGTTCTGTACATTTAATTTTTTTCACATAAATATGTGGATTCTATTATAGAAACAGATGATCCGCGTCTTCACTGCCCACATTTTTTAAAAAAACAAAAACAAGAAGAGAACTTCATCCACGGACTGACATTTTTGACATTCCACTAGATTTCATGTTTCATGTCTTCGTTTCCTTCTTGGAAAAGGCTGGTTGTAGAGCAAGGTCTCTGGTGTTGTGGCTTTAAGTGCCGTTGTTGTTCAGATGTGTCTGCATAACAATGGTGGAAACTTCACAACGGCCATGTCAAGTCAAGACAGTTGTCAGACTTTTTTCCTCAGGTCTGGCCTAAAAAACCAAAAGGAAGAGTCTAATCCAACACTCAAAATAAGAAAACAAACAGATTTTAGAACGGAGACGTCAATTGGAGGAGTGCAGCTTGCCATCATTGGTTCTGTATGAATCACTGTTCTATTCTTTGTAACAGAGCCTTAATAAAAGGCTGGTTGAGAGAAAGTAGCGACTGTGGGTTGCAATTATGGCTTGACTTCATTTACATTGCATTACCTTCAAGTAGTTTAGACTTTTAAGGAGGTTGTTGGGCTATCAACCGAAAGGACATCGTCTCCATTCTCCAACCTCTCAAAACCTTGTCGAGTTCATTGTTCACGGCAATGCCAACAGTCCAATGCAAAAAGCCTGCAGGGCATAATTATTTGCCATTCCTATTCTACAAAAGCATCTCCCTTTTTTTTTTTTCCTTCACTTTTTCTAACTTTATAAGGAAAAAGCACAAAATGGAGCGAGTTTAATGCTCTCTTTCTTACCTTCTCGCTAAATTGATCTATTTTTCCTTTGCTTGCAAGTAATTGGAGGTCTTTTCATCCTTCTTCAATTCCACTCTACTCAACAACTATCTTTAGAAAATGGATTCCTGAGATTTTTCCCATGTTCTTATTCAAACATTCAGATTTTTGGCAAGCTATAAGTACTGTACATCTTTAATTTAATTAAAAACATTCGTTTTAAAGCATGCCATGTTCGATGTTCCTGTAATGAAAGTCCACTTCGATGCTGGCTGGATGCGACACCCGCCTAGTCAGTACATACGTACCGGTGCTATTGTATAGCTTTGCACTATCGTATAGCTTTGTACCGGTGCTATTTATAGTTGGAGGACATTTATTACAACGTAGATCATCGCCTCTCAGCCTCTGATTGATTTTATCATAGAGCCAACGATAGACAATAATTCTTTCCAAACATGGCTAACAAAAGTCATAATTAATGAATCTATAAAAAATGTTTCGAATTCCTTTCTTTGTCTTCTATTTAATTTCTTTAATTATTTAATAGAGCAATTACAATTATTTAATTTGATATGTCTTTTTTCTCCATATCTTAATTTGTGACCTACACATGCATCGTTAATCCATATAAACAAATCCCTCAACAGGTATGTATAATCCATACACTTAAAAAAAAGGGTTGAATGAATAAGCTCACACATGACACATGCTTGGCCACTTAAAAAATCAGATATGGGTATATCATTAAAGCTGGGATGGGCCACTGGGAAAATGCATGTATTTCTCATTTCCAAAGAATAATGTAAGATTACTGCAATGTATCAGTTTGTACACAAGTGGAGTCGTAGTAAGTAGTTCTCTGACAACATACACAAAACTTGTTTCCTGCAGGCTCTGTAAAATTTGTTTATAGATAGTTCCTGACTTGAAGCACAATTTTTATTATCTTGCGGCGAAAGCAAGGCGCTGAGCAGAGGGCTTTGCACGAATTCTGAGGAGAAGAGACAAGTTTGGTATTTTAATGTGGTTTTGTTGGAGGAATTATTATTATATAAAATGGAGAATTGAGGATTGCAAGTTGCAAGTTGCAACGTGATGCTTGAATGTTGGAAACATTGGAAAGAGGGGAAGGTCGTGGCCAGATGTGATATGGTATGATGATGTCAGTGACAGGCATGTGATGGTATCATGTGCTTTTCTTTCTCACTAATGGCAATGGACATTATGAGATTAGAACTAGATGGCTTAATGATAATTAATGATCTCTGACAGCTCTTTACCATTTCCATTTGTCTTAATTCATTATATCATCCAATAGGGCAAAAAATCCCCATGTTAATCTGATTTTGAGTAACCATTAACTGGTGATTAAGCTCCAAGCTAGCCAGTTTGGAGTCATATGTGCAGTAATCGGTTTGAAATAATCATATTTTGATTTTGTTTTCACTTTTTTAACTGATTAAATCCCTTATTTCTTATAAAAAAATTTCCTAATTATTATGATTTATTTATCAAAAATTTACCGTTTTGAATTCTGTTTGTAACTTCATACAAATAAAGAGAAGTTGTAACGAGAGACATCAACGGCCCCTAAAAACAAAACTAGAGTTGATGTACTTTAAAACTGGGTAGAGGTGGAGTGGGGCTGAAGTTAAGTTTGAGATAGAGATACTATTTTTTCTTCTGTCTCTTCTCACATTTCTTCCTTCAATTCCGGTTACAAGCACAGTTCCCTATTCATACAAAACGTGGTGTTACTTGAGTTGTGCTTCTTGCTTCAGGCTTCCGTCTTTCATGTCAACTTTGATTGAATTAAGAAGAGACCGCAATCAATAAACTGTGGTTAAGGATACGAAAGATCTGAGGTTCCTCATCTCAAAGTTCAAGCAATGCCCCTGAAAACGACCGGGGCTTATTGAACTTGTATATACTGGTAACCAAGCCCCTTGATGCTTCAAAAGCTTAGGCCCATTCCCTTAAAGTCAATATATCTCAACTCAAGGCAATGCTATTGATACGGGCCCAAATACCAGGAACTCTTTTATTCCTCCTCTTCAGGGAGAGGGGAATGATTTGTCCAAGCCCACTATGCAGTTTGTGATTCCCTTGTTGGTGAATGGCGAGGAGCGTGGGCATCATGACTAATGCTTGGTTAGTTGATACAGGAATAAAAGAATGGTTAAGAAATGAATAAAGATGATTAATAATATATTATGATTAGATAAATTGTATTTTTATATATCTTTTAAAACAATATTTCATATCTCCAATATAATGAAAAACGAAAATCAGATATATTTTTATTTATTATTATATTTATTATAATTTATTTTACCATTCTTCCAAATGAACCAAGCACACTCTGATTAGCCAATTTGGTATGAAATTTTCAAGAAGATGAAGAGCCAAATTTTAGTCTGCTTCAAGCTGAAGACTGGCTTTCACTTGGCATTAATAGAATTTTATTCAACGGAAAAAAGCCAAACAACACTCTTGAGAATTGAGATAAATTCTACGTTTTGGGTCACATTTACAAGACTATTTCAAGAACAAAAACGTCAGCTGCTGCACAAAGACCCCTTAACGGTTTTTTGTTTCTTAAGCCTATTAATCTGATTTTTGTTTACGCTAATGCTACACTTTGGACAGAACCAATCGTCCCCTGGAATGTCTTCAAGGGGAGGATCCAAACAATCTATATGCATACCAACCCCACAACCAGTCGAACCACTTTCATCACCGCAAATCAGCATAATCTCCCCTCTATCACGACAACCACAAACTTCACATGCTACATCACTAGTCGAGCAATCATCTGAAGGTGTAGAGACGTCAACAATCTCTTCCGCTCTGTTTAACACGTCAGCATATGCCTTTTCTGCCCAAGCATGCGTGTTATAAAGTACGTGTCGCTCAAGAGAAAATCCAGGTTTGCAGACGTACTCTACCAAGTAATCAGCCACAACGCACGGGATCTCATGTTTTAAGAACTCTTGGACCCACAAATCAACACGCGGCATGCCAGGACTTATTACGGCATAATCAACCCCAGATCCTAGAAAGCGAGTGTAAGGAGGAGAAGTTGCGAGTATTGTCCCATCTCCAGCCTTCACAACGCGTTTTAGCGTATCCTGTTTGTTGATTGTATGCCATGTGAGCAGAAGTGCAAAGCAACACAAATTATATAGAAAAATTGATCCAAGCAATCCATTCCAGGATTACAAGGTCTACTGAGTATTCATGTAAACAATACGTACCAGAGGTGGTGCAATGCACTCTCCATAAACGATTATGCGCATTCCGTAGAAAGCACCATGACCTGTTCTATTCCTTGAAAGACGCCACTTTCTTGGAGCCTCTAAATTAATTGCACCATCTTCACTAAGCCCACTCCCATGCCATTCGAAAGGCTCCTCTGGCAAAAATCTTCCGGCTTGACTACAGGAAGTTAAATAGTCCGTCCTAAGTATCCACCTGCGTTCAAGATTGAATTAATCTTTTCCTGAACCAAGACTAAGGACTACCAAAATTACTAGAACGGATAGAAAACTTTCGGACAATTTAGATGCTTGAATTTTGCTAGATCACTAATAAATTTACACCCCACTTCTAGAAGTATGCACCAGGTACCTTCCAGAGGCAGCAGCAGCAAAGAACTTCTCTGTTCTTCTAACTGGGTCTGGAGCTATAAAGTGTGTCGCCTGATAGGACCACTGATGAGAATCTCTGCAGAACTTTCCTTTCAAACGTCTAATAATTTGCTGGAATTCCTTTCTCTGTAGCCTATGCCCACTTAATATAAACAGTTTAGGTTCACCATTCACTTGGCCTAAAATTTTTCTTGCTGGAGATGAATCAGAATTATTCTTTGCATCTTTTTTACTAAGCTCTAATGACATCTCATCAAGTCCATCAGCTGTTTTCTCAGTATGCTCTTTCACTTGATCCGTAACCATATCTCCCCCAGTAACTGGTTTGTTCTCCTTCTCCACTCCCATGGAGCTCCCCAAGTTCCTCTCCCGTGCATTTTTGCGCTTCGTTTGGCCCATGATATGTAGCTCGCCTTCCTTCCTTTCTAAATCTTTCTCCTTAACACTTAGAAGCTGTATGTTTCCCTTCTCCGGGATATTTGACTCTTCACTTTTAACAGAGCAGATGGCGCCAGCCTTGGTCCTACTTGGAATCTTCTTTCTGCCTTTAATGACTTTCGGATTCTTATCTTCTTTCGAGGTTGATTTATCTCGCTTATGTACTTCAGCTGCATTCTTGCCTTCTATAGAAATATCAGCGATGAACGCTGGAGGACAATTTGATCCAAGCTGAAACTCTTCTGCTTGCATGGGCACTGAATTACCTGCTTTATTTATGCAATCAACCACCTCTGCTTTCTCGTGGTTGATCACCATATCAGGATCCTGCTCCTCTGGGGCCTCAGTTTCATCGAAGACATCATTATCTATTGTTTTAGCAACTGTGTTTTTTTCCACATCCACCACTGAAGGACTAACGGTTGCTGGGCACACTTCAAGCTCAGTGATATTGCAGGCCTCCACATGTTCTACTCTGTCTTCTTTTCCAGTTATACTTATTTCTAAGTGGTTCTGAGCAGACTTATTATTCGAGTAAATTGGACATTTTAGGTTAGCACTAGCTCTAAGTTTCATCCTAGAACCCAAATTCCTTTTGCACACAACCTTCTTCCTAAGGGTCTTGGCACCTAACTTCTTATCTTCTTCCTGATGTGCATCCTGGTTACCCAGAGAATGGCACTTCTGAATCTCTGTACTTTTGCTAGGGGAAGATACACATCCATCAAATTGATGCTGATTCTGTGGCAATACTACATCCACAATCTCTTTAAGCTTGCTGGGCAACTTTGATTCCACTAATGCCTCATTGAGAGTTTGCATTGTCTCCTCACTTTGTACAGTCTCCGATGTCGCGGGGTTATGAGGTGGCAGATCTTGTACATATGATTTCATTGTAGACCTTGATGACATGGGTGTTGAACCATTTGTACAGGATCCTCGTCGAGTATTCAGACTGGCTATTTCCTTTGCAGACTGATCAGTATTGCCAAGTGGGAAACTCTCGTTATTCTTTGGCAGACCTTCAACAGTAGACAATGATCCCACTTCAGGCATCCCATAAATAACCGATGAAGAACCCACTACATATTCTTGCACATCATGACCCGTCTTCTGTGATTTAGAATTAGAGGATACAACATTTGTTCTTTGCCTTTTACCGCTTGATGCTTCTTTATAGAGTATCTCCCTATCCATTTGATGGGCTTCAGTCGAAACAGAGTTGGCTGGATTCTTTTCACATTTATCTTTGGAAGGACAAATACTGAAGCCTTCACCCAATGTTGGTTTGGGAGAACCTATGAAGTTGCCTGACTCTCTAGAGATAACTGAAGATGGAGATATCCATGGTGCTTTTCTTGAGTAAATTACCGGACTCAACTTTGAAGCAGAATGTCGAGGCATTTTTACATTACTAGAATTTGAACCCAATTCATTATGAACCTTTTCAGAATTTGGAGTCCTTTCTGAAGCAGCAGGTAGCAGAACAGGGCCAGTATCCTTGCAAGTAGAAGGATCCTGACAACCAACCTTAGAACCAAAAGTAGTTTCCAGGTCTGATGCATGATCAGTATTCTTTCGGTCAGTCACCATCGCATGCTTAACATCAACAACTGTGGACGGGCCTTCAGACACACATTTATTCTGTGAAATATTTTCCAATCCAGTGGTTTCTGTGGGCATCTCACTAGCCTTACGAGCGAAAATTTTTACATCTATAGAACTTTTATTTGTGTTCCCTCTGCTTGATTGCATCCGGGTGGTTCCCCCGTAATCCTCCTCAGAGTCTTTGGCTTCAGCTTCCATCATTTCCAACTCGTGGCCACTATAACAACCAAGTCAGTAACTTTCTTGCAGATTCACAACCAAACTGAAAAGGAAAGGCATATGCATGCCATATTGTACATGCATATGATAATACCATTCCCAGCATGTTACCTCATAATACACAGTGCTAAATGTATCCATCATCCAATTTACCGATACATAAATTGATGGTAATAATTATTCAAGTTCAACGTCGCATGATAGTTGTTTGTAGACAAAAGACTAAGTAGCACTTTTTTGAGCAGAAAATAAAGTGTATGCATAGGCATAGAAATTAAACAAAACCTCCAAACCTTACCTCTTGCCATAATTATCTTCAGGAAGAAGGACCCATTCTCTTAAGCTACAAAAGGAGGCACTATTTCAGCATTTGAAGGCACCCCAACGTTAAGAACGAAAGAGAGAGAGAGAGAGAGCACCAATTTACCAGTCCTCTAACCAGCGATGATTGACAAGTTTAATCTTCTTAATTTTCCTGGCAAGCTCATACTTCTCACCTATAAGTGAAAAGCGCCAATTAAATCTAGTGTAACACCAGCATCATTAATACTCGAATGTATCCAAGGATATGAGAAATAGAAAAAGAAAATATTGACATGGAAATGGAAATGGAAACAATGTCATTTGTATGTTAAAACTTGGAAATCAGAATGAACTCAACAGGATAAGTTTTAGGCTTAAAATAGCCTATAAGAATACACAATCAACAAATATATATAACAATAAAATCATAATAAAGGATGAAAACATTTACTGGAAAACTGCCCATAGAATGAACCAAAAGTAGATAATAAAATAGTTGAATTGAAAATTATGAAAATTTTGTTGATGAGAAAATCATTAAACGAAGTAACTGACAACAGTTCCAGAACCAATACTAAGTTAAGGTTGAGGCCAACAATCTAGTGTTTGTAGGGTCCAAGGTCGAGTCAAATTGATTTTGTTGTGTAAGTGACCTACAACTTCACTTCCATTCAGATAAATGCGTCCTCTTGAAATAAATAATGTTTGCCCTTTGCAGAGCCAACGTATCCAACTAATTATCCAACAATTCGCAAGCATAAACGCGTTCCTGTTTTTATTCTGAGATTCTGTAAAAGAGAATCCAAACTCATACTAACTTCAAATATCAAACGCACCTTCAAATTTATAACATATAAGATGAGTAACCTTGTTTGCTACCAAGGGTTTAGAAAATTGAGCACCCATCAAGCTAACCATGGTCTGTAAAAATAAAAAGAGAAGTCAACTTTCAAGATCACTTAACATAATCAGACACGCACTGGAAAAAAAGAGCCACCCAAAGTGCATTTCTAATTTTCATGAGATTGGCCAAGAAATACCATAATATCATCTCGGTCTTGCCTCTGGTATCCAGTCAAGCACACAATTAGACTTTTGGCACCAGGAATTCCATTCAAGTCTCTAAGAGGTCGATATATTATCTGAGTTCAAGCATTAATTTCCAGATAAATGAACGGTTAAAATAATTTTGGAAAAAAAGGAAAATGATTCAGAAAGAAACTTAAACTCACCGAAGCAGCATCAAGAGGCAACCCCACGTCAAAACTATGGTCAACCCATAAGCCCGCGACAACTGTTTTACCATCATTTCTTGCATTGACACATACAGGATCATCCTAACGAATAACGAATCGTAAATATGGCCTCTTTTAATTGGATATAACACAAAGCTAAAATGGTGAATAAAAGACTTACATAAACAATCTTATGAACAATAACATGAGTACAGTTTTGGCTGTATTGACCCGCGTCTACTCCTCCACCACTTATAAGCTTGGACCGAATCTAAAAGTAAAATAGAAACGAACACAATTAGTTAATAATAAGACCTAATTCAGTTTTTTGGTCCCAATAATCTACTTCTAAAATGCAAGAACACTCAACAATGGAATAAAAATAATAATAAAAAAGGACGAACATTCTATAGGAAGAGAGAGAGAGAGAGAGAGAGATACCTCAAGTGCTTCAGTGGGATCGAAACCAACAAGAACGAAGCGAACGTTAACAAAAGTTGTGGAAGGAGAATCAGTTCGCATCATCTTATGGAAATTCTGGTTAGGTGAAATCGAGGCAAAGAAGAGCAGATTCGTAAGCCTGCCTACAGTACTACTGAGAAGTGGAAACTATGTGAAGTGAAGAAAATGATAAAAGAGTGCTAGTGTGCAGAAGCTTGTGGAGGAAGGAGAACAAAACGGAGCACAGGGAAGGAGGGAGGGAGGGAGAGAACGAGTTTAGATTTTGACTTAGGCGGGAGATGTTTAATGGTCGCTCTAGATGGTTCCACGTGGCTGGGCAGGTGCCCGCAACTCTGATACTGATAACATTTGAATCGGTTGTCTTGTGATGTAAGAATCACCAACATTTGTGACAAAGCTAACTCCCGCATTAGATTGTTCTACATTAGAAGAACAAATGTCCTCAAATCAGCGATTGAATGTTTTTAATTCAAAACTTTTTGATATTTTAGAAATTAATAAAAGTTTTAAATTTAAATATATATAGATATATATATATATATATATATATATAGGTTAACGTATGTGATTTTTTGGGTGGGCTCAAGCTGTCAATAACACCTTTAAATCATTATTATGTCTAAATTATTTTCCGCTCATGCCTTGTAGGACAATTTAGCACTACTACATGTATTTAACAATACCAAGTATTCCCTTTATATTAGTCAAGTAAACGTCTAGATTATTTTTACAAGAACATTTTAAATCCTTTCTAACACCAGTTGACAAAATAAAAGGCAACAAATTGTTACCGATAATGCAAACTTATATAGAAAAAGAATTTCAATTATTTTAAAGATACTATTGTAATTTAAAAGATAAAATCAATATTTAAACTTGCAATTTTAGGCAAATTATTAAAATTAATTTGAACTTCAATTTAATATTTTAAACTTAAAATCTCTCTTTGTATTAAATATAACTAGATACTAATTCTAGTTAGTGACTATTATTAGTTGAGTTTACATGACTTGTCATATATACTTTTTTTTTTAGACACATGACTTAACACTTTTACATTTTCTAGGGTTAATTATCGAATTTTTTAAAAAAATTTACATAATTTTTCAATCATAAGTCAAACTTTATAAAGTAGTAATTAAATATTCAAAATTTTTATTTTACAAAATACCCAACATTATTCTCTCTAATAATGAAATTGACAGATGTAATGGAAATACACGTCAAAATTTTATAAATTTTAATTAGTTAATGTTAAATAAAACAAAAAAAAAATGAAAACTAAGCTTAACCCTAACTCATCTGCTTTCTCCTATCAACACTTGCATTCTCTACCCACCATCCGCTCACCAGTTTACTTACCGTCTAGTCATTAACTGATTGGTCAAGTTATTAGTGGTTGTTCTTCTCATTATTACAACAACCCACCATACTAATCATGAGAATAAATTGTGGTGTTGGATGGCTGAAGACGTGGCCACTATGAAACCACAAAACGTTGGTGGTTTTAGCCTATAAATAGGCTTGAGTTTGCAACATTCGGTAGAAGAAAAACAAGCAACAAAAGAGAGAGTTTTTGAGTGAGTTTTGTTGTATTGAGTTTCTTTTAGTGAGTTTTGTTGTACTCTGGATTACATCTACAGAGAGGTGTGACGTAAAAATAAAGCGGAAAAATACAAGAGTTGTTAGAATTGTGATCATATTCTAGTGGGTGAGAAATTTAAGTGATTGTAAGAAATTTTCTTCACACATATAGTGAAAATTTTACCGGCTCGGTCCTGTGATTTTTCCCTCTAATTATTTAGGGGGTTTTTCACGTAAACTCTCAGTGTTGTTACTTTTATTTGTCATTTACGGTAGATACTATTCATGGTGGTTACTATTCATGAATTACTATTCACCATAGTTACTATTCACAACATTACTATTTACTGTAATTACTATTCACAGTAATTGTTTTATTTTACTGTGATTATTATACTGAAGGATTCAATAGGTCAAGTTTCAGTCAATATTTAGAGGCATTCCGTTACGGGTGAAGTTTTGATAAATACACCATGCACGTAACTTCTGTCTAGAAGGTCAGGTTTTAAGACGAACCACTTGTGACCCCTCCGGCCAACTGGGATTTTACGTAAAATGGTAATACTGTCTAGGAGTTCATTGTGATTATCCTGGGTATTACCGAATCAATTTACTTCACTAATTAGTGGGCTTACACGGAATTGGAGTTTAAAGCCTAACAACTAGTATCAGAACGAGTTTAGGAGTTTGACATGGCGAACGATGGGGCTATGATCAAGTTGACAGATTCGAATTACTCGTTATGAAAATCCAGAATGGAAGACTACCTTAATTGCAAAGATCTATACGATCCAATTAAAGGTGACGGTGCTAAGCCAGAGGATATAACTGAGAAGCAGTGGAATAAGTTAAAGAAGCAAACATTGGGTACAATACGTCAATGGATAGACGCAAGCCTGTACAACCATGTGAGGAATGAAAAAGATCCCCAAGTTCTCTGGAAGAAATTAGAAGGTATGTACGAGGCTACGAATGCTCAAAGAAAGGTGTTCATGATTCATAAAGTCATGAACTTGAAGTTGTCAGAGGGACGATCAGTTGCACAACACTTGAACGACTTTGAAGGACTCGTAACTGAGTTAGCAGTTAGCAATATGTTCTTAGATGACGAGATGCAAGCATGCCTGCTGTTGGGATCTCTGCCAGATAGTTGGGTTACTCTTGTGGTATTTTTGAGCAACTCAGCTCCAAATGGTGTGGTATCGATGTCGATGGTAAAGAATAGACTACTCAACGAAGAACTGCGAAGAAGAGACGGTGTCAGTACCAGTTCACAAGCCCTTGTTACAGAGAATAGGGGTAGCAAGAGTAGAGGTCGAAAGCATGGAAAATTCAGGTAAAGATCCAAGTCTAGGGAGAAGAGACGGTGTTACTATTGCGATAAGACGGGTCATCTCAAAAGGAATTGTTATCTTTTCAAAAAGGAGAATGCAAACCGAAATCAGGACAATGACAAAAACACAACTACTACAGTCTTGGAAGAAGATGACGAGGTAACATTAGTTTCTCATAATGCAGATTGTTGTCATGTTATAGATGCAGATAGTGAGTGGATAGTAGACTCCAGTGCTTCATACCACTGTGTTCCAAAAAGGGAATACTTTACCACTTATCAAGCAAGATACTTTGGCACTATTAGAATGGGAAATCATATTGTCTCACAAATAGTAGAGATCGGTAATATCTGCGTAAAGACCAATATCGGGTGCACATTAATACTCAAAGATGTGCGACATATTCCTGATCTGTGGTTGAACCTGATTTCTGGTAGTGTACTGGACAAGGAAGGTTTTCACCATCATATAGGTGACAGTAACTGGAAACTCACTAAAGGATCTTTGGTGGTGGCGAAAGGACGATTATGCTGCTCACTGTATAAGACGCACGCGGTGATATGTGCAGGTCAACTGAATATAATTGAGGATGATGCTTCACCAAATTTGTGGCACAGGTGACTGGCGCACATAAGTGAGAAAGGGTTGAATATTTTGTCTAAAAAGTCCCTCATTCCACTAGCCAATGGAAAAATAAACCCTTGTGATTATTGTTTATTTTGGAAGCAACTCCGTGTTTCATTTCAAAAGAGCTCTAGACAGAGAGACAAGAAGTTGGAGTTGGTACATTCTGATGTATGTGGTCCTATAGAGGTGGAATCTCTTGGAGGTAACAAATACTTTCTTACCTTTATTGATGATTACTTACGAAAAACATGGATATATTTGTTGCGCACGAAGGATCAGATATTCCAACACTTCCAATAGTTCCACGCAATGGTGGAAAGAGAGACTGGAATGTCATTAAAGTGTCTGCGCACTAACAATGGAGGTGAATATATCTCTAAGGAATTTAGAGATTACTGCAGCAAGCACGGTATCAGACATGAGAAGACGGTTCCTGGTACACCACAACACAACGGCATTGCTGAACGGATGAATCTTACCAGCGTTGAGAGAGTCAGATCCATGCTCAAAATGGATAATCTACCTAAGTCATTTTGGGGAGAAGCTGTTGGCACTGCTGTCTACCTAATCAACCGACTACCTTTAGTACCTTTGAACTTTGATGTCCCAAAAAAGGTCTGGACAGGTAGAAATGTTTCATACTCTCACCTGAGGGTATTTGGCTGCAAAGTGTTTATGCATATGCCAAAGGAGCAAAGATTGAAGCTGGATGACAAGTCAGTACCTTACATTTTTGTTGGTTACGGAGACGAAGAGTTTGGCTACAAGTTATGGGACCCAGTGAAAAAGACAGTTGTCAGGAGCTGAGACGTGGTATTCCATAAGAATGAGATCATGGAAGATACAACTATGGATGATACAAGATCCACAAGTGGCGGTGTTGTTGATATTATACCGATGAGCATTCCAACAAATGATGCCATAGGAGGAGGAATGCCAGAATCAGAATAGGAAGAAGAAGAGCCAGTCATGGGGGATCAAGATACGGTTGTAAATGATGATACTAATATAGAGGTGTTGAGCAGGGGAAGCCAGAGAACCCCATTCCACCAGAAGGGATTGAACCTCAACTGAGAAGGTCAACCAGAGAACGTCATCCATCTACAAGGTACCCTAATTCTAATTATATTTTGATTACTAATGAAGGGGAGCCAGAGAGCTTGCAAGATGTGCAATCTTACAGAGATAGAGATATTGGATGAAGGCCATGCAAGAGGAGATGAATTCTTTAAAGAAGAATGACACGTACGAGCTGATGAAACTTCTAAAAGGGAAGAGAACACTCAAGAACAAATAAGTGTACAAATTGAAGAAAGATGACGACAACCTAGTAAGATAAAAAGCTCAATTGGTCGTCAAAGGTTTCACTCAAAAGAAAGGTATTGATTTTGATGAGATTTTTTCACCAGTTGTGAAAATGAGTTCTATTCGAGCTGTGCTAGGTCTAGTAGCTAGCTTGAATCTTGAGTTGAAGCAGCTCGATGTAAAGAGCGCATTCTTGCATGGGGATTTAGAAGAAGAAATTTATATGGAACAGCCAGAAGGTTTCAAGGTCAAGGGAAAGGAGGACATGGTTTGTCGTTTGAAGAAGAGCTTGTATAGTTTGAAACAAGCCCCGCGACAATGATATAAGAAGTTTGATTCTTTTATGGTAAATCAAGGCTACAGAAGGACGGATGCAGATTCTTGTGTATATGTCCAGAGATATCCTGACAGGAAATTTATCATTCTTCTCTTGTATGTTGATGATATGCTAATCATTGGACTAGATGCAGACTTGATTAACAGGTTAAAAGGTGATTTTTCAAAGGCGTTTGATATGAAGGATTTGGGATTGGCAAGGCAAATTCTCAAAATGGATATTACCCGAGATCGACAGTCCTGCAAGTTGTGGCTATCGCAGGAGAAATATATTGAACAGATTCTCGAGAGATTCAATATTAAGAAGGCTAAACCAGTTAGCACTCCGCTTTCCACTCACTTCAAGACGAGTCAGAAATCCAATCCATCAACAGAGAAAGAAGGAGATGAAATATCTAATATTCCATATTCTTCAGCAGTCAGAAGTTTTATGTACGCAATGGTGTGTACGAGACAAGATATCACTCATGCAGTTGACATTGTGAGCCGATTTCTGTCAAATACCTGGAAGATACATTGGGAAGCAGTCAAGTGGATCTTAAGATACTTGAGAAGAATCTCAAAGTTATGTCTGACTTTTGAAGGGGAAGAATCCTCACTTGTTGGCTATATAGATGCAGATATGGCCGGTGATCTTGATGAAAGAAAATCAACATCAGGATACCTCTTTACATTCTCAGGGGGAGCTA
>JANZXR010000004.1:5997203-6010761 GCA_027575705.1 Erythroxylum echinodendron
GGGGAAGCAAGAGGTGTTGTGTTATTAGAGGCCATGGGTTTTACATCTAAAGGATTTTTCTTTCTAACTCAGAATTCTAGAACTTGACTCTGATGCCATGTTGTAATTTTGGACAGAAATGATAGGAAAAAGTGAGAAAGAAAGATCGATGAATTTTTTGTGTGTTATCTCAATTTATTCTATCTAATCATTCCTTTACATAGGTTTACATATATACTACAAATCAAAGAAAATATTCAATAGAACCAAAGATTTTGGCCATAACTAAGTAGAATAAAATCAGGAAACAACCCTACAGAATCTGCATGACTAAAATAATGTAAAGACTAATTCTGACTTTGAATTAACTTCCAACACCCTTTTTTGATTCAAAGTTGGACATTCAAATTTTTAGGAGCACTTCTTCCCATCTTTAGAATATTCTGTGAAATACTTTTCATCACCAATTGATGCACTTATCATCAACCTGTTGATGCCTTTCCCTCCAACCTGCAATCATTGGAGCACGTCTCTCCAAACACAACATGGTGCACTTCTCACTAACTTTCAAAAAAGAATTTTTTCATCAACTAACTCCACCATATTTGCTTGTTCATTTTTCAATCTACAATCTTTCTGTATGTCTCCAAATCTTTTACAGTTGAAACACTGAGGTTTTTCCTTACGCCATCAATCGTTCTCTTTATGCTCCGGTTTCTTACAATGATCACATTGAGGAATTTTACCTCTTTTTCGAAAGCTGGCGAGAAGTTCACCAAGATGTGTTTGGAGAGACGTGCTCCAATGATTATAGGTTGGTGAGAAGGACATCAACAAGATGATGAGAAGTGCATCAATTGGTGAAGAGAAGTGTTTCACAGAATATTCTGAATATGAGAAGAAGTGCTCTCGAAAATTTAGATGTCCAACTTTGAATCAAGAGAATGTGTTGGAAGTTGATTCAAAGTCTAAATTAGTCTTTAAGTTGTTTTAGTCCTGCAGATTATGTAGGGTAGTTTCCTATTTTTATTCTACTTAATTATGGACAAAATATCTGGTTCTGTTGAAGATTTTCTTTGATTTTCAGTTTATCTGTAAGCTTTTATAAAGACATGATCAGATAGAATAAATTGAGATAACATACAGAAAATTCATCGATCTTTCCTGCTCACTTTTTCCTATCGTTTCTGTCCAAAATTACAATATGGTATCAGAGCCAAGCTCTGGACATGTGAGTTAGAAAGCAAAATCCTTCAGATATAAAAGCCATGGCATTCAATAACATAGCACCTCTTGTTCCCCCCATTTCCAATGCTGAAAACTATCAAGTTTGGGATATCAAAATGAAAGCTCATTTAAGAGGTCATTCTTTGTGGCAGTCGGCTGATACTGTAAGAGAATTACCACCTTTAGGAAATAATGCAACGCTCAATCAAATTAGAGTCCATAAAGAAGAAGAAACAAAAGCTCCAAGAGCTTTATCATTGATTAATGTTGTTGTGTCAAAAATAGTTTTCACGAGAATTGTGACTTGTGAAACAGCTAAGGAAGCTTAGGACATACTGAAAGAATTATATCAGGGCAATGATAGGACAAGAAATATAGAAGTGTTGAATCTCAAAAGAGATTTTGAGACTTTAAGCATGAAGGAGTAGGAGACCATACAAGAATATTCTGATAGCTTGATGAAGGAGGTGAAAAAAATTTGACTATTAGGTGAAGTTCTACCAGATTGTAGAATTGTGGATAAGATGCTTATAAGTTTGATTGAGCGATTTGAGGCAAAAATTTCACCTCTTGAATATTCAAGAGATATCAGTCAAATAACTCCTTCAGAATTAATCAATGCCTCGAAGGCTTGGGAGCAAAGAAGGGCCATAAGGAAAGCTAGAACTGAGCCACTTGATGTAAGAGCTCTTCTAGCCAAATTGTCAAAAGGAAAAGGTAAAATTTCTTAATATGATCATTGCAAGAAACTGGGGCATAAAGAGGTAGATTGTTCGCATAGGCGAAAACCTCAATGTTTCAGCTGTAAAAGATTTAGACGCCTACATAAAGACTACAGATTGAAAAGGGAACAAGCAAATATGGTGAAGTTGGTTGATGAAGAAACTCTTTTTTGAAAGTTGGTGATAAGTTCACCAATATGTGTTTGAAGAGACGTGCTCCAATGATTGCAGGTTGGTGAGAAGGGCATCAACAAGATGATGAGAAATGCATCAATTGGTGAAGAGAAGTGCTTCACATAGTATTCTGAAGATGGGGAGAAATGCTCCTAAAAATTTAAATGTCCAACTTTGAATCAAGAGATGGTGTTGGAAGTTGACTCAAAGTCTGAATTAGTCTTTAAGTTGTTTTAGCCCTGAAATTCTGTAGGGTTGTTTCCTGATTTTATTCTACTTAGTTATGGCCAAAATCTCTGGTTCTGTTGAAGATTTTCTTTGATTTGAAATTTGTCTGTAAGCCTATGTAAAGGCATGATTTGATAGAATAAATTGAGATAACATACAAAAAATTCATCGATCTTTCTTGCTCACTTTTTCCTATCATTTCTGTCCAAAATTACAACATGGCATCAAAGCTAAGTTCTAGAATTTTGAGTTTGAAAGAAAAATCCTTCAGATTTAAAACCCATGACCTCTAGTAACACAGCACCTCTTGCTTCCCCCAATTTTAATGGTGAAAACTATCATGTTTGGGCTGTCAAAATGAAAGCTCACTTGAGAGGGCTTGGTTTGTGGTAGTGGGTTGATACTGTAAGAGAACTACCATCTTTAAGAAACAATGCAACGCTCAATCAAATTAGAGTCCATAAAGAAGAAGAACAAAAGCTCTAAGAGCTTTATCATTGATTCATGTTGCTGTTGTGTCAGAAATAGTTTGGACGAGAATTGTGACTTGTGAAACAGCCAAGGAAGCTTGGGACATGCTGAAAGAATTATATCAGAGCAATGATAGGACAAGAAAGATTAAGGTGTGGAATCTCAAAAGAGATTTTGAGACTTTAAGCATAAAGGAGTAGGAGACCATACGAGAATATTCTGATAGCTTGATGAAGGAGGTTAATAAAATTCAACTGTTAGGTGAAGATCTACCACACAGTAGGATTGTGGATAAGATGCTTATAAGTTTGCCTAAGCGATTTGAGGCAAAAATTTCATCTCTTGAATATTCAAGAGATATCAGTCAAATAACTCCTTCAGAATTAATCAATGCCTCAAAGGCTTGGGAGCAAAGAAGGGCCATAAGGAAAGTTAGAACTGAGCCAATTGATGAAAGAGCTCTTCTAGCCAAATTGTCAAAAGGAAAAGGAAAAATTCCTTAATGTTATCATTGCAAGAAATTAAGGCATGAAGGGAAAGACTATTGGCATAGGGGAAAACCTCAATGTTTCAGCTGTAAAAGTTTTGGACTCCTATAGAAAGATTGCAAATTGAAAAAGGAACAAGGAAATATGGTGACGTTGGTTGATGAAGAAACTCAGTTTTGAAAGTTAGTGAGAAGTGCACCAATATGTGTTTGGAGAGGCGTGCTCCAATGATTGCAGGTTGGTGCGAAAGGTATCAACAGGATGATGAGAAGTGCTTCACAGAATATTCTGAAGATGGGGAGAAGTACTCCTAAAAATTTGAATGTCCAACTTTAAATCCAGAGAGCGTGTTGGAAGTTGATTCAAAGTCTGAATTAGTCTTTAAGTTGTTTTAGTCCTGTTGATTTTGTAGGGTTGTTTCCTTATTTTATTCTACTTAGTTAAGGCCAAAATATCTGGTTTTGTTGAAAATTTTCTTTGATTTTCAGTTTATCTGTAAGCCTATGTAAAGGCATGATTAGATAGAATAAATTGAGATAACATACAGAAAATTCATCGATCTTGTTTGCTCACCTTTTCTATCATTTCTATCCAACATTACAACATGGCATCTGAGCCAAGTTCTGGAATTCTGAGTTAGAAAGAAAAATCCTTCAGATGTAAAACTCATGGCCTCCAGTAACACTGCACTTCTTACTCTCCACAATTTCAATGGTGAAAACTATCAATTTTGTGTTGTCAAATTGAAAGCTCTCTTGAGAGGGCTTGATTTGTGGTAGTGGGTTGATACTGTAAGAGAACTACCACCTTTAAGAAACAATGCAACGCTCAATCAAATTAGAGCCCATGAAGAAGAAGAAGAAGCAATAGCACTAAGAGCTTTATCATTAATTCATTTTGCTGTGTCTGAAATAGTTTTCAGGAGAATTATGACTTGTAAAGCAGTCAAGGAAGCTTGAGACATGCTGAAAGAATTATATTAGGGCAATATTAGGATAAGAAAGATGGAAGTGTTGAATCTTAAAAGAGATTTTGAGACTTTAAGCATGAAGGAGCAGGAGACCATATGAGAATATTCTGATAACTTGATGAAGGTGGTGAATAAAATTCCACTGTTAGGTGAAGATCTACCAGAGAATAGGAACGTGGATAAGATGCTTATAAGTTTTCCTGAGTGATTTGAGGCAAAAATTTCATCTATTGAAGATTCAAGAGATATCCGTCAAATAACTCTTTCAGAATTAATTAATGCCTTACAGGCTCAGCAGCAAAGAAGGGCCATGAGGAAAGTTAGAACTGAGTAAATTGATGAAAGAGCTCTTCTAGCCAAATTGTCAAAACAAAGAGGTAAAATTCCTCAATGTGATCATTGTAAGAAACCGGGACATGAAGAGAAAGATTTTTGGCATAAGGGAAAACCTCAATGTTTCAACTGTAAAAAAATTGGACACCTACAGATAGATTGCAGATTGAAAAAGGAATAAGCAAATATGGTGGAGTTGGTTAATGAAGAAACTCTTTTTTGAAAGTTGGTAAGAAGTGCACCAAGATGTATTTGGAGAGAGTGCTCCAATGATTACAGGTTGGTGAGAAGGGCATAAGCAAGAATGTGAGAAGTGCATCAATTGATGAATAGAAGTGCTTCATAGAATATTTTGAAGATAGGGAGAAGTGCTCCTGAAAATTTGAATGTCCAACTTTGAATCAGGAGAGCGTGTTGGATGTTGATTCAAAGTCTGAATTAGTCTTTAAGTTGTTTTAGTCCTGCAGATTTTATAGGGTAGTTTCCTGATTTTATTCTACTTAGTTATGGCCAAAATATCTGGTTCTGTTGAAAATTTTCTTTGATTGTTAGTTTATCTATAAACTTGTATAAAGGCATGATCAGATAGAATAAACTGAGATAACATATAGAAAATTCATCAATCTATCTTGCTCACTATTTCCTATCATTCTTGTCCAAAATTACAATATGGTATCAAAGCCAAGTTTTGGACTTGTGAGTTAGAAAGAAAAATCATTCGAATATAAAACCTATGGCCTCCAATAACACAGCACCTCTTGCTCCCCCCAATTTCGATGGTAAAAACTATCAAGTTTGGGCTGTCAAAATGAAAGCTCACTTGAGAGAGCATTGTTTGTGGCAGTGGGCTGATACTGTATGAGAACTACCACCTTTAGGAAACAATGCAACGCTCAATCAAATTAGTGCCCATGAAGAAGAAGAAGCAAAAGCTCCAAGAGCTTTATCATTGATTCATGTTGTTGTGTTAGAAATAGTTTTCTTGAGAATTATGACTTGTGAAACAGCTAAGGAAGCTTGGGAAATACTGAAAGAATTATATCAGGGTAATGATAGGATAAGAAAGATGGAAGTGTTGAGTCTCAAAAGAGATTTTGAGACTTTAAGGATGAGGGAGAAACAGACCATACGGGAATATTCTGATAGCTTGACGAAGGTGGTGAATAAAATTCGACTGTTAGGTGAAGATCTACCAGACAATAGGATTGTGGATAAGATGCTTATAAGTTTGTCTGAGCAATTTGAGGCAAAAATTTCATCTCTTAAAGATTCAAGAGATATTAGTCAAATAAATTTTTTAGAATTAATCAATGCGTTGCAGGCTTAGGAGCAAAGAAAGGCCATAAGGAAAATTAGAACTGAGCAAATTGATGAAAGAGCTCTTCTAGCCAAATTGTCAAAAGGAAGAGGTAAAAGTCCTCAATCTGATTATTGCAAAAAATTTTGGCATGAAGAGAAAGATTGTTGGCATAAGGGAAAACCTCAATGTTTCAACTGTAAAAGATTTGGACACATACAGAAAGATTGCAGATTGAAAAGTGAGCAAGCAAATATGATGGAGTTGGTTGATGAAGAAACTCTTTTTTGAAAGTTAGTGAGAAGTGCACCAAGATGTGTTTAGAGAGATGTGCTCCAATGATTGCAGGTTGGTAAGAAATGCATCAATTGGTGAAGAGAAGTGCTTCACAGAATATTCTGAAGATGGGGAGAAGTGCTCATGAAAATTTGAATGTCCAACTTTTAACCAAGAGAGGGTGTTGGAAGTTGAATCAAAGTCTGAATTAGTCTTTTGTGGTAGTGGGTTGATACTGTAACTAAACTACCACCTTAAGGAAATTATGCAAATCTCAATCAAATTAGAACCCATGAAGAAGAAGAAACAAAAGCTCTAAGAGCTTTATGATTGATTTATGCTGTTGTGTCAGAAATAGTTTTCACGAGAAATGTGACTTGTGAAACAGCCAAGGAAGCTTGGGACATACTGAAAGAATTATATCAGGGCAATGATAGGATAAGTAAGATGGACGTGTTTAATCTCTAAAGAGATTTTGAAACTTTAAGCATAAAGGAGTACGAGACCATACGTGAATATTCTAATAGCTTGATGAAGGTGGTGAATAAAATTCGACTGCTAGGTGAAGATTTACCAGACAGTAGGATTGTGGATAAGATGCTTAAAAGTTTGCCTCAGTGATTTGAAGCAAAAAGTTCATCTCTTGAAGATTCAAGAGATATCAGTCAAACAACTCTTTCAGAATTAATGAATGCCTTACAGGCTTAGGAGCAAAGAAAGGCCATAAGGAAAATTAGAACTGAGCAAATTAATGAAAAAACTCTTTTAGCCAAGTTGTCAAAAGGAAAAGGTAAAAGTCCTTAATGTAGTCATTGCAAGAAATCGGGGCATGAAGATAAAGATTGTTGGCATAGGGCCCCCCCAATGTTTCAACTATAAATGATTTAGACATGTACAGAAAGATTGCAGATTGAAAAACGAACAAGCAAATATAGTGAAGTCGGTTGATGAAGAAACTCTTTTTTGAAAGTTGGTGTGAAGTGCACTAATATGTGTTTGGAGAGATGTGCTCCAATGATTGCAGGTTGGTGAGAAGGGCATCAACAGAATGATGAGAAGTGCATCAATTGGTGAAGAGAAGTACTTCACAAAATATTCTGAAGATGGAGAGAAGTGTTCTTAAATATTTGAATGTCCAACTTTGAATCAAGAGAGGGTGTTGGAAGTTAATTCAAAGTCTGAATTAGTCTTTAAGTTTTTTTAGTCCTACAATTTCTGTAGGGTTGTTTCTTAATTTTATTCTACTTAGTTATGGCCAAAATCTCTGGTTCTGTTGAAGATTTTATTTGATTTGCAGTTTATCTGTAAGCCCATGTTAAGGCATGAATAGATAGAATAAATTGAGATAACATACTAAAAATTCATCGATCTTTCTTGCTCACTTTTTCCTATCATTTTTGTCCAAAATTACAATCTGACATCAAAGCCAAGTTCTAGAATTCTGAGTTAGAAAGAAAAATCCTTTAGATGTAGAACCCATGGCGTCCAGTAACACAACACCTTCTGCTCCCTACAGTTTCAATGGTGAAAACTATCAAGTTTGGGCTGTTAAATTGAAAGCTCGCTTGAGAGGGCTTGGTTTGTGACAGTGGGTTAATACTGTAAGAAAACTACCCCCTTTTGGAAATAATGCAACGCTCAATCAAATTAGAGCCCATGAAGAAGAAGAAGCAAAAGCTCCAAACGCTTTATCATTAATTCATACTGCTGTGTCAGAAATAGTTTTCATGAGAATTATGACTTGTGAAATAGCCAAGGAAGCTTGGGAAAAGATGAAAGAATTATATCAAGGCAATTTAAGGACGAGAAAGATGGAAGTGTTGAATGTTAGAAGAGATTTTGAGACTTTAAGCATGAAGGAGTAGGAGACCATACGAGAATATTCTGATAGCTTGATGAAGGAGGTGAATAAAATTCCACTGGTAGGTGAAGATCTACCAGATAGTAGGAATGTGGATAAGATGCTTATAAGTTTTCCTGAGTGATTTGAGGCAAAAATTTCATCTATTGAAAATTCAAAAGATATCAGTCAAATAACTCTTTCAGAATTAATCAATGCCTTGTAGGCTCAGAAGCAAAGAAGGGCCATGAGTAAAGTTGGAACTGAGCAAATTGATGAAAGAGTTCTTGTAGCTAAATTGTCAAAAGGAAGAGGTAAAATTCCTCAATGTGATCATTATAAGAAACTGGGAGAAGAAGAGAAATATTGTTGACATAAGGGAAAAGCTCAATGTTTCAGATGTAAAAGATTTGAACACCTACAGAAAGATTGCAGATTGAAAAAGGAACAAACAAATATGGTGGAGTTGGTTGATGAAGAAACTCTTTTTTGAAAGTTGGTGAGAAGTGCACCAAGATGTGTTTGGAGAGACGTGCTCCAATGATTACAGGTTGGTGAGAAGGCATCAACAGGAATGTGAGAAGTGTATTAAATGGTGAAGAGAAGTGCTTCACAGAATATTCTGAAGATGGGGAGAAGTACTCTTAAAAATTTGAATGTCCAACTTTGAATTAAGAGAGGGTGTTGGAAGTTAATTCAAAGTCTGAATTAGTCTTTAAGTTGTTTTAGTCCTGCAGATTCTGTAAGGTAGTTTTCTGATTTTATTATACTCCACCATATTTGCTTGTTCCTTTTTCAATCTACAATCTTTCTTTATGTGTCCAAATCTTTTACAGTTGAAACATTGAGGTTTTTCCTGATGCCAACAATTTTTCTCTGCTTGCCTCGATTTCTTGCAATGATGACATTGAGGAATTTTACCTCTTCCTTTTGACAATTTGGCTAGAAGAGTTCTTTCATCAATTTGCTCAGTTCTAACTTTCCTTGTGGCCTTTCTTTGCTCCTAAGCCTGCAAGGCATCGATGAATTTTGAAAGAGCTGCATGACTAAAACAACTTAAAGAATAATTCAGACTTTGAATCAACTTCCAACACCCTCTCTTAATTCAAAGTTGGACATTCAAATTTTCTGGAGCACTTATCCCCATCTTCAAAATATTCTGTGAAGTACTTCTCTTCATTAATTGATGCACTTCTCTTTATTGCAATAATATTTATAAAACAATGTAGGTACTTTTTAGTTGTGCAATTAACAATTTCCATATTACCATCACTTTTTGAGTGATAAGCACATCTAAATGCTAATTTAGTAACATTAAATTCAAACAATTTTGCCCAGAATGAACATGTAAAAGTGGCATCTCTGTCACTAACATTGGTTTTAGGTAGCCCATGTAACTTGAAAAAATGCTCATCAAATAAACGAGCTACACTTGTAACAATATAAGGATGTGATAGTAGATGAAAATGGGCATATTTGGAAAAGGATCAGCAATAACCAGCAAAACAGTTTTCCCTTGTGAAGAAGTTAGATTGATGAAGTCCATAGAAATGTCAAACTATATTTAAAGAGGCACCGGAAGGTGCTGTAATAGACCAGTTGGGTGTAGGTGTTAAATATTTTTGTTTTAGGCACACTACACATTGTTGAATATAGGTTTGAACCATAGCTTTCATACCTTTCCAGTAGAAACCTTTAGCAACGTGATGGAGTGTTTTTTGATAACTTTCATGGCTATTATCATAGACCATGGATAGAATTTGAGGTATTAATGGTGAACTAGGTAGTAAGTGGACCCGTAGCTTGAAGAAAATCAATCCATTGTTCAAAGTCCATCAACAAATAGCCTCCCCTTGCTGGATATTCTGAACGAGCTGCTGTAATTTGACAGAATGTTGGATCTTCTCTCTAATTTCATCAAAAAGCATAGTCGTAGCGGTGAAATAGAAGTGAAAGAAGTTTGATATTCAAACTTCTCAGATACGTATTGGCAACTCGATGAAGCTTTCCAGCCTTGTACTCCAGGCCAAAGTCACAACCCATTAATTTGCTCAATCCGTGTTGTCGAAACAACTTTGGTAGAGAATAAATTTAGAAACATAACCAAAGGGAGTCACAAAAAAAAAATGAGAAATTTACGAAAATACAGAAATTATGTGAGAAATCGGAGAGCCGAGAGAAAAACCCAAGAAGCAAAGAACCAATTTCTTTATGTTCAAAAATGGTTTCAAGGTGTTTAGAATCTCTCACAAAACTTCCTCAAGTCTCTCAAGAAGGTTGAAAAATTTTCACTCACATTGTCTAAAACAAGTCTCACACGAATATATATATAAGCTGAGAAGGACAACAACACCCAACACAGAATTGTGCTAGTTATATAACAACTTTCTGTTATACAATAAAAAGGACATATTATGCTAGTTGTATCTTGTATTATGCTCCTGATTTTCAGATGAAAAACAAGGCAACAATAGAGAGAAATAATCTATTGTACAACAGAGGGAAAAACTTGCTCAAACTAGTACGATATCAAAAAATAAACAAGGAGAGAATTGAGTTATAATCCAACAAATCTCCACCTTGACTCAAGTACTCGAAAAGAACATGAATGACTCTTCCATCAAAGAACCCACAGGTCTTAAACACAAACAATGTTAGCTAAGTTCAAGCAATGAACGAACTTAGCCAATAAAAGTGGTTTAGTTAACATGTCAGCGGGATTATCCTTTGTATGGATTTTCTACACAACAACCTTACCTGTAGCAACAGTATCCCAAATAAAATAATGCTTCATGTCTATGTGATTAGTTTGTGAGTGATGCGTGCTACTCCTGGATAAATTTAGGGCACTCAGATTATCGTAACAAAGCACAAGAATATCTTGTTTCAATTTGAGTTCAACAATTAGGTCACGAAGCCAAATTGCTTCCTTAACACCTTCAACAACTGAAATATTTTCTTCTTGGGTAGTAGATAAGGCAACAATATGTTGTAAAGAAGAGTACTAGCTAATGCCCAAATGATATAAGGTAAAAATATAAGCCGAGAAAGACCTCCTCCGATCAAGATCACCACCAAAATCATCATCTATATACCTAATCACACCACCAGGATTAGCTTTACTCTTATTAAAAACTAAACCAACATTACTGGACTTGTTTAAATGCCTTAAAATCCATTTGAAACCTTCCTAATGTTCCTTACTAAAATTATGCATAAAGCGGCTCACAACACTTACCACATAAGCCAAGTTAGGTCGAGTACATACCATAGCATACATGAGACTCTCCAATGCACTACTATAAGGAACAAAGGACATGCAAGATTTACCTTTCTCTATCTCAGGACATTGATAAGATGAAAAATGGAAATGAGCAACTAGTGGAGTGGTGACAAGCTTATAATGGCTCATATTGAACCTATATAGCATCTTCATAACATAACTCTTTTGTGAAAAGTGTAACTTCCATACCTGATGATCTTTACTTATCTCCATTCCAAAAATCTTCTTTGCAGGACCTAAGTCCTTCATATCAAATTCACTACTTAGCTAGGCCTTTAACTTGTTGACAAGATCAATGTTTGGTGAAGTAATTAACATGTTATCAACATATAAAAGTAAAGGTATGCTTGGTTCACTTGGGGGAATGGAGGAATGGAATATTGGGGGGTATAGCGTATTGCCACAAAAGGGGATATAAAAATATTATTCATCCTTTCATAATATATTACCCAACATCTTTTTTTCATTCCTTACACACTCCTTTCTTCTCATACCAACTAACCAAGTACCCCCTAAATAGGTAACTGAAACATCATGAATTTGCTGAAAGTAAACATAATAGTCATAGTTGCTCCAAAAGTAGCCTTGCCTAATTATAAAAACACTAAAGTGTCAATACCATTGTTTACGTGATTGCTTTAAGCTATAAGGGGACTTCTTCAATCGACAAACGTGATACTCTTTTCTAGGAACTGTAAAACCCTCAAGTTGCTAAATATAAATCTCTTTATCAAGATTACTATAGAGAAACATAATTTTAACATCCAATTGTTCCAACTCAAGGTCATACAAAGTAACCAAAGATAAGAGAATTCAAATAGATGTGTGACGAACTATAGGAGAGAAAACTTCATTAAAATCAAAACCCTCTTTATGGTTGAAACCACGAACTACGTATCTTGCCTTATAAGTTTTATTTCCATCCATAGGGACACATTCTTTGACCTTGTAAATCCACTTACAGTTAATGACTTGTTTGTCCTTAGGTAATTTGACTAAATCCCATGTCTCATTCTTGTTAAGACTCTCAACCTCTTCTTGCATTGTAGATAACCAATTATCAAAATCTACATTAGAGATGACTTATAAATAGCTCTTAGGTTCTTTAAAATCATCAGTCTTCTCTGCAACTATCAATGCGCATGCAACTAAATCACAATTACAATCATAAATTTTGGTTGGAATTTTTTATTGTCTGTTAGCACGATTCTCTTACTATAGATGGTTAAGGTTGACGTTGATGTTGCTGTGGTGGACTTATTTGAGTTATCTCTTACACTTGATCTTTACCAGACTGAGAGTTGGAAGATGATGAAGTATCACCATCAAGTGATTTGGACCAATTTCAAACTCCACCTTTTCCCTGGTATCCTCTGGTTCAATTGTAATAAAAGACAGAACATAAACATCTTTTCATAAGATAACAAAGTATTTTCATTAAAGGTTACATCTCTAATAAGTATAACTTTATGAACATCAAGGTCAAGACACCATAACCATAGCTCAAGAAAATGCACTTTTTTAGCACGAAGAGATAACTTTCCTTCATTGATATGAACATAAGCATGCCAACAAAAAAATTTTAAATTAGAATAATCAATAGAATTACCAAACCATACTTCCTCCAGAATTTTGCCATCAAATCATCTTTAAGGTGAATGATTCACTAAATAAGTTGCAGTAGAAATAATTTTAACCCATAGATCACGTCGATGCCATAACCTAACTGTGGAGAGAATACATTAAGCTTTTTCTAATACTGTACAGTTCAGTCTTTCTGCAATGCCATTCTACCAGGACTTGCCAACTAAAGTCTTATGTCAAGCAACACCCTTCTGCCTACAAAAAACTTCAAACTTATGTTCACAAATTCAAGACCAATATCAGTGTCAAACATTTTTGATAAGATTATATCTTGTTATATTATTTGATATTATCTCCTTTGTTTTGGATTTATTTTGATGTTTAAATATGAAAATTAATTTTTGTTTTATTTTAGGAGATGAAACGTGGAGATTGCATTAAATTAGGACTCTATTGATAATAATCACAAATTTTGGATAAAGTGAAGAGATTGATGCAGTGGATAAAGCTGATCATTTGTAGAGTTAGAGTTTAACTGGGAAACTTCCTCTTAACCCTATCATGTAGGAGTTTGATTTTCAATTTGTTTTAGATATACACCTTTACAAGATTGTTGGACCCCACACCCGCCCTTAGGTCGGCGGTGTGTGTTTGCGGGACATACCGCGGCATCCAACCTTACTCAG
>JANZXR010000004.1:6010861-6049360 GCA_027575705.1 Erythroxylum echinodendron
CATGTAACAAACTCTGACTGTGTTTAAAAATGAGAAAGTGAGATTGAATTCCTTTCCATGTCTGATTTTGTTATATTGGAAGATTGGGATAATGAAATAAACATGTGCATGTTCTTCTCTGTTGAAATTTCCAAGGTTGTTTGTACTAGAATAGCATGTTAGAATCGGAGAGATTGTGTTCTGAATGCAAAGTAAAAATATAGAGGAAGAGTATCGTCTGTGCTGATGTCACACACAGACGTAAAAGAAAATATAGAAGAAGAGTATCGTCTCTGATGATGTCACACACAGATGCAAAGGAAAAATATAGAGGAAGAGTATCGTCTGTGATGACGTCACACACAAACGCAAAGGAAAAACACAGACGCAAATGATAGATAGATGCAAATGATAGGTAGACGCAAATGAAAGGTAGACGCAGATGAGAGGCAGACGCAAATGAGAGGCAGACGCAAATGAAAGACAGATGATAAAACAGAGACGATAGGAGGTCAAACCCAGATGATAAAAAGTTAAAGACAAACAATAAAACACAGACGATAGGAGGTCAAACCCAGATGATAAAAGTCAAAGACAAACGATAAAACACAGACGATAGGAGGTCAAATCCAAACGATAAAAGTCAAAGACAGACGATAAAACACAGATGATAGGCCAAACACAGAAGAAGAAGTTAAAAATTTATGCTAATTGACCCGAATCATGTTCATATGCAAATTAGGGACTCGCCAATGCTATCCTTCGACATATTTGAGCTGGAATGGAGATGAGCCAAAAAGGGATTAGTTTGAATGCAAGTGGTTATGTAAAAATATTGGTATTCGAATGCGATAGTCAGGCTCCGAAAATGGGGTCCGACAAAGTAACACATGCCTTGAGGATAAAATTTTTGATTTAACCGATCTAGTTTGCCAAATGAATATAGGTCAATTGCAATCAGCAAGAGTGTACAGAATATGCTCATTCTCCGAACATCCTGTGGATATATGCCCTATATTACAACAAGACTCTCTTCAATAAATTAATGCAATAGGGGGCTTTCTTGGTCAACCTCAATGAAAGTATAAACCTTATTCTAATTACTATAATCCAGGACGGAGGGATCGTCCAAATTTGATTTATGGAAATTAAAGAAGCCAATAATGATATCAACCTTACATTTTTAAACAATCTAAAGCTCCTACATATACTCAACTTCATCCTTCTAATTCAGGTATGTCTTTAGATGAAATTGTTAAGGCGCTTGCTAATAATACTCAATAATTTAAACATGAAACAAGGGCAAGCCTTCAAAACTTGGAAAATCAAATTACTCAATTAGCGACCTCGGTGAAATTACCTTCCCAAACGGTGGTGAATCCTAAGGAGAATGTGTGTGCAATGACTTTTAGAAGTGGTAAGGAAATTCAATATGGAACTTCTTTACCAATAGAGGTAGAAAAAAGCACGATGATGGAGAAAAGAGGGAAGAACTTCCAACTAAAGAATCAACAAAGGTGAAAAAAATGATTCATCCTCATCAATATCAAGTAATGAATGTTTACCTCCTTTTCCTAGCAGGTTTTCTAAAACAGAAGATGATGGATATGAAAGAGAGATCTTAGAAACTTTCAAAAAGGTGGAAATCAATATACCACTTCTGGAAGCCATCAAGTAAGTTCTGAAATATTCAAATTTCTTAAAAAGTTGTGCATAAATAAAATGAAGCTAAAGGACAAGGAGAGAATAATTTTGGGTAAGAATGTATCAGCTATGATAAATAGGAAATTGCCAAAAGAATGTAAAAAACCAAGTATGTTTACACTTCCATGTGTTATTGGTAATAGAAAAATTGAGTGTGCCATATTAGACTCAAGTGCATCTATTAATGTCATGGAGATAGTGTTGAAAATTCAGCTTCAATTTTGTTGAGTAGGCCATTTATAAAGATGGCTAAGACGATAATCAATGTGCACGAGGGTACTCTTTCTGTAGAGTTTGATGGAGAAATAGTAAAGTTCAACATTTCTGAAGTAATGAAGTACTTGAATGATTGTCAATCTGTTTATTGTATGGATATTGTGGATTCATTTGTGTAGGATATGTTTAAAGAAGAGAGTGTTAAAGATAAGTTGGAGTGTAAGGATAAATCGTAAGTGAACGAGCAAATTGATGAAACTTGTGAAGTTGTAGAATCATTGACAGTAATGTTAATAGATTCGGAAACTTTAAATGATGAACTTATTATAATTCATAAGAAAATCTTACCTTTTGTTTTGCAGGCTCCGAAGATAGAATTAAAGGTGTTACCTATAGCCTAAAGTATGTCTATTTAAGAGATGGAAAGTCATTACTCACAATTATTTCAAAAAGGTTGACTAAAGAGCAAGATGAGGGGTTAGTAATACTACTTAAGGAGTACAAACTGCAATTACATAGAATTTTGGGAAGAATCGGCCACGTCAAGCATAACAACGTTAAATAATTGCACTTTTCGGAAGGCAACCTAAAATATGACAGTTTTATTTGATTTTGTTTTAGTTCTTTCTGTGATGCATTTTTTGTTTTTTAAACATAAATTTATTGGCTTAAAGGGAAAAAGGGATCTTAAAATTTCAGACTAATAAATCTCATAGGGTGAGATCTCATTTTATAAGATTTAGTAGTCTCTCGCTTATGGAATTTAGTGTTCTGGAATGAAGACCCTAAAATTTCAGACTACTAAATCTTATAAGGCGAGATCTCGCCTTATGTGAATTGGTGTTCTGGAAATTAAAAAAACTTAAAAATTTTTATTCTCTCATTTAATTAATTGTGTTATTTAGTTAATTATTGTTTTTAATTATTAAAGAAAATCTAATCTGCTTGTTTCGTGTTTTACAGAAAAAGACAATTAAAAAATTTGAACACCTAAGTAGCCGTCTCCACTACACCATGTTGTCTTTGTTGTAGCTAATTAAAATCAAAATCAACAAGCTCCATCTCATGCAGACCATTAGCTTCTACACAGACCACCAACAACTCTACTACATATTTAGTAGCAATGCCCAATAATGCAAGAAAATTCTTCACACCGACACAGCAGCCTCTTCACACCTCACCAGCAGCTCCACTACACACTCACCTCTCACCCAAAATTCCCACCACTACATCACCACCAGCTAGCATACACCTAGCATAAGTTTTCTTTCAACATTGAAAAAAAAATGTAGGTCACTCATGCAGCACCCACTTCCAAAGCACGCATATGCCAAACCAGCAGTCACATGCCCAACGCTTCACTAGTCTCCATTCTAACAACCAGAACCCTACATACAGTCCACCAACAACCTAATCCCACGAATGCAAAACTAGCAATACTTATGACAAACTATTGCAAGCCCCTAACACCAACTCTCAACCTCAACTGTGGAAAAACTCCAACGTAGTTCCAAATGAACTTAACAAACGACAGTCCCTGTTCACTCAACGTACCAACTTCCATGGCAGACCAGGCACTTGTGAGTTTTCCACATATCAGCTACTCTCGTATTTCTCTTCCTCACGCTGAAATTTTTCTTCATCTCTAGTTTCAATATATATTGGCTACTGGTGTTCCCACTATTTATTCAATTATAAACCAGACTCATCTTCCTTTTGGTCTCTTGTAGTTTTTTTTATGCTCCATTTTCTTCATTAATTTTTTATCTCGCATATTAAATGTCTTCATCTTCTCACCCACTTTACCTTTTTCCTTCTCTTTTTTGTATTTAAATTGTCTTTATTAATTACTATTGTTATCCTTTCAGTTCAATTTTAATTATTATTAAGTTGTTACTATATTTTTCAGAGTTGTCTATTGTTGAATACTAGTCAGGATTATGGGGAGCTCAACAACTAACACCAAGATCGCAACAAACGAAAATTCTACTGCAAACTTTAAAATCAGTACAAAAAAAGAAGCTTATGCGGATAACGTTCAGATGCTCACAATTCAGGGGAGTCCTATTTCTTTATTTTGTTTGATTATCTTTATTGAGTTGTGAGTATCTTATGCATACATTAGGGATAATGTATGATTTAGGTGTGGGGGGAACGGGTTTTCATTACGATAAACTTTGTGATTTTTGCTTAGACTCATTGTAGCACCCCAATCTCATAAGGCATATTCCTGAACCTACCGTTGGCATTCGAGAACATACTCTACGAGGGTGGCATACTAGGACAGTCAGTCAAACACATTGCAAAAATTTTCACGCAGCACATACCCACGCATTTTTAGAAGAAAAGAATCATTTTTGGCCCATTTTATTCAAAAACACTTTCATTCGCAAGTGTTAGAACAATTAACACATCATCGTATATTCCAACAATCAACTGGGCCTAATACAAAACATTTTTAGTCATACATTCATTTCAATTTTCAATTCACATAAATGTTGTATAATTTTTGCGGAATACAATTTTAAAATACAAAAGAAAGACTATAGACATATGTAGGTGTAACTGATCCCGACCTCTAACTCTTATCCGAATGCAGTGGTTAGACTCTAGTTGGTCTAACTGGTAACTTCTCTGAGTCTGAAAAAATGTTGCAATTTTGAGGGTAAGTTTTGCGAACTCAGTAAATGAATCATCATCGATGTGCTCACTCATATCAAGACATAAATATTATAAGCAATAACCAAATTCACATGTATGTCATATTATTCAGAATCAGTTCTCATTTAACACATCTTCCAATTGTGTATACCAACTCTCAATATATACATATTTCAATAAACACATTGTGAATGCAAAAATTTCATATAATCATTTCAGAATAATCTAATCATTCATCTCATCAATATGTATACAAACATTGTACATCATTGTGTCAACATAATTTAATAACTTTTCACAACTATTCACATGATACATGTAAAGAGTTATATGTAATGCACATGAGACTCCACTTTCATTTTTATTTTGTTGTGACCGAGTGTCTATTAATTATCCCATATCTCTTACGGATACTGGACTTATTTCTAGTACTAACTCATATTCCTTATGGATACCAGGCTTATTTCAGGCATTAACCAATATCCCTTGTGGATACCAGGCTTATTTCAGGCTGGTCACTTCGGTCGCAATTCTTTTATCTGAACCTGTATATCAATGTCATGAAATGCATCATCTCACATAATGTATAGTTATATATCACAATCATCAGATCAAAGTTCGGCATTCAACATTCAGTTGAGCATCACTCATTCCATTAACATTCACATTTATCATTGGACCTTGGTCCAACATTCAACAAGAATGTTAAGTATCACTTATTCAGTCAAATTCACATATAATAAGCACTTCTAATAAAGTTATGAATAATGATCTCCTTGGAGAATCAATGTCCGGAATTATCATAATCACACCAGAAACAGTTTGATATGTAAAAATTAAACAAGTGAAAAGCATCTAAGTCAACTCCCTACACATATAACTTAAACAGAAAAGCACATATAATTGAGTTGACACATCTAGGTTAACTTACAATATACTCTAGGTGAGCTATTGCCTTGATGGTCCGGCAGTGTCTGGATGTTGTCGGTCAACTTGTGCTTCTATATCATACAACACACATAATCCATATATTACTAAGTTGATCAATCATATCATTGTTTAACCATACACATGTATATGTATTATGTTCAATGCATGATCAATTGACTATCTCGGGTATTTATCCCTAATCATATCACTTGATCATTAACATCATTATTTGTGTAT
This sequence comes from Erythroxylum echinodendron, assembly GCA_027575705.1. Taxonomy (NCBI): domain Eukaryota; kingdom Viridiplantae; phylum Streptophyta; class Magnoliopsida; order Malpighiales; family Erythroxylaceae; genus Erythroxylum; species Erythroxylum echinodendron. Next base: position 6,016,589 of record JANZXR010000004.1, read on the forward strand.
GTTAAGCTTACGGTTAGGTTCACAGATCAAAGAACTTAGTTAATCTAATATCATCAGTCATATGTCTATCACATATTTAATCACTTTATCCATCATCCACTAAGTTCAATTGAAGCTTCATTCAAGCCTAAATGAATCATAAGAAAGCTCCTAACCATTTTTTGTGTCAAACCATAAATAAAAGAAGCATATTTCACTTGATAATCATTCCCATTTTCCAGCTTTTTCAACTATATTTTCAAGTCAATTTTGTATGACCATTTTGACATAGAACATGAGGTATTCAGGCAACACATTCTTCTAAAAAATTGTTCCTATATGTCTTGGTTCTAATGACATCAAATTTATTCATATTGGTTTATTATTCTGCAAGTTATGCCCAAAATACTAAAGACTATTCTCAAACAATAACAACACTTAGTACTCAATTTCAAGCCAAATTTAGAAACCCTTAAAGACAGAATTCCAATTCGACTCCCTCATGAAAATTGTATCCATACGTCTCTAGTTTAATATAAATTAAAAATAATCCCATTTATATATCTACATATTAATATATGGCTAAAATACAGATGCCTGTTCAGTGAAAATACTCCATCTAACATATTCCAGCACAGGGGTCTATCACAGGCGGTATTGTGGAAACAGACATAACTTGAGCTCTATTCACTATTTTCTCATGCAACTTTTACAGAGATCAATTTAATACCTATATATACAAATTTCATTCTTTGAGTTTCTTCAAATTCGTGCTCTAAGGATATGAAAGACAAACCGAAATAGAAAGATGAAATTGAAACCATAATTTCAACTTACATTGATAACCTCTTTCCTTCTCCTCTTCTCTACCCCTTTTTCTCTCCTTCTCTTCTTATTTTTGTTTTTCTCCCTCTTCTAACCTTATGGACAACCTTCACTCTCACTTCTATTGCCTTTTTCATTCATTTTCTTTAGAAAATTCAAAGAAAGTCAAACTAATTCATGTATCACCATTCCATTGGTTCATATGTCACCATTCTATTGGTACATATGTTATCCTTTTATTGGTCCATATATTACTGCTCTATTAGTCCATGTGTCACTTACTTTAGGCTCCACATGTAACTCATTTAAGCCTTCATATGTCACTACCTATAAGGCTACACATGTCACCAATTGGAAGGCCACACATGTCACCAATTGGAAGGCTATATATGTCACCAATTGTAAAGCTACACATGTCACCATTATATTGCTCCATATGTCACAAGTCTAAGGTACCATTTGTCACAAATTTAAAGGGCCACTTGTCACTAATGTACTCGTGCCATTTTTCATCCAATTAGTCTAGCCACGTGTCACTCATTCCTAATGCCATATGACACCATTTCATAGGCCTAATCTACCCAAATGTTCATGTATCATTTTTGTCTTACTCTTTAACATTTTTTCCTAAATTTAGGTGCACACACCACTTTATCAATTACTCAATTATAACAATATATTCCCAATTCACTAATTATAATCTATCAATTCATGTTATTAGTAACTCAAAATGCAAAATATTGGGAATTTACATTTACTTTCGTTCCATACCCCGGAATATGTCAATTGAGGGCATATACTATCTTGCAATGTTTTCTAAATCATGATTCATATGTGCATATGCTAATATAATGCATGCCAATGGAATGCTCTTCATATATTCTCACATGATATGGCTCAATCTAACAATAAATCCTTAAGTGTAGGAACGAGTTATTATAATCATAATATATTAATTCATATATTATTTATTCCTTATGATAGCTTTATAATTTTCTGATTGTTATTCATGATTAATTCTTAAGTTAGGATACATTTTTGGTTTAAGATCTAATGCATGAGAGAGACAAGCATGATTAGTGTTTTCATTAAATTTTTTCAAGTATCTCATTAGTTTTGTTGAATGAAAGTGTGCAAGACTTGATACAATGTTTGACACCTAAGTGAGCTTCGAGCCTAAGAGTATTCATCACATATGTGCTCATATATCTTTTTGTTGTGTGTCATCAAACATAGTTTGTCTATGCTAGAACTTGCTTTTGAATATGAGTTGAGACCACATATTTTAGCAAGTTTTTCCCTTTGTTGTATAATATATTATGTCTCTCTATTGTTGCCTTGTTTTTCATCTCACAATCAGGAGCATAATACAAAATACAACTAGCATAATATGCCTTTTTTTTTTATACTAGAAAGTTGTTATATAGCTGGTGCAATTCTATACTAGATGTTATTGTCCTTCTCAGCTCATATATATATTCGTGTGAGGCTTGTTTTAGACAATATGAGTGAAAATTTTTCAGCCTTCTTGAGAGACTTGAGGAAGTTTGTGAGAGTTTCTAAACACCTTGTAACCGCTTTTTTAACGTAGTGAAATTGATTCTTTTCTCCATAGGTTATTCTCCATGCACTCTAGTTTCCCACGTAATTTCTGTGTTTCAGTAAATTTCTTATTTTCTCGTTTATGAACCCTTTGATTATATTTCTACATTTATTCTCTACTGAAGTTATTTTGAAAAATTGGTATCAGAGAATCCTTAATCTCAATCAAGGAGTAGTTCATATGCTAACTATCACTAAGTTCGACATTGAGAAATTTGACGAGAAGATTAGTTTCATAGTTTAGCATGTCCAAATGGAGGTTGTTCTTACATAACATGGATTGGTCCTCCTTTTTATTAAAGTGCAACAATCTATAATGAATATTCTTGTCCAATCTGGTAAAGCCAAGATTGGAGTACATGTCATGGTTATCTTTAATTTGTTCAAAGGCATATGAAGCTTCTTCCGTCCATTGAAAAGAATTTTTTCAAGCATGGTTATTAGTTTGTAATCATAAATACAGTCTTGGTAATAACTGGTAAGGCCAAGAAATTTTTGCAACTTTTTGATAGTATTTGAATTTTGGCCATTCCTTCATAGCAACAATTTTGGTCTAAAGGCTCCATCTTCAGCAATTATATAACCTACGTAAGCAACTTGAGTTTGAGCAAAGACACACTTGGACTTTTTGAGATACAATTGGTGATATTTAAGTAGATGGAACTAGAACTCTATCCTTAAACGGTAAAGATGGTTCATTCATGTCCATACGCAAGTATATCATCAAAAAACACAAACAGAAATTTCCTTAAATGGGTTGAAATGCCCTAAGCATGAAAGTTGCTGGGTGCAGTAGAGAGCCTGTAGGACATATCTAGGAACTTAAAATGTCTATGATGTGTTTTGGATTTTTTTTCCACATCTAAGGGGAACATGCAAACTTGATGGTTGCCTTAATGAAGGTCAAGCTTTGTGAAAAATAGCTTCGTACAATTCCTCTAGCAACTCCTCAGTCACTAGAATAGGAAATCTCTCTCTGAAGATTTTAAGTTTGAGACTTCATAATTGCTAGGAATTAATCTTGGTCTGACCAATTGAACAAAATTCTATAAAGGAAAAGATTTTTTTTACGAGATTCAATATCAATACTTGGTCAATTATTTATTCAAACTGCATACATACACTTATGTGTATATTAGTTATCATTTGACCAAGTCAAATGCTTAGCAATTAAGTCCTATGCTTAGTTCTTTAATAGTTGTATTTTCCTAGAATTCTTACTATGTATGAGTTATCATTAGTTAGAAATTTCTTGTTGAGAATTGAATGTACCACTTTTTTTGAGCATACTACTAGATTCCATTCTATTTTTGGAGAACAATCTATCAAACCAAAAACTTTGTTTTTAAGGCCTGTAACTAATATTCACCTAAATCATAATGAGTAGACCTCAACATTGGAGGATTTATTTTAGCTTTTGCAATGTATTTTTTCAATACTTTGATACACTTCTTAATTTCTACAAAGTAACAACATCGGAGGCACTAAAGTAGGAAATGATCGAAAAAATTATGCTAAAGTGGTTAAAAATGATGATAGTATAAAAATTATGCTAGTGACTAATCATGCAATTATTGATAACAATGGCTATCAATGGTTGTTGGACATTGGTTGTAGCAATCATCTAAGTGGAAAAAAGGAGGTTAGAACATAATTTAAGCAAGAAATTTCTAGCTAATGACAACTCATACATACCAAGAATCCTAGCAAAATATAAATCTTATACAACTAAGCATATGACTTAATTGCTAAGTATTTGACTTAGTCAAATAACAACTAATATACATCTAAGTGTATGTATTTAGTTTGAATAAGTAATTGAACAAAGTCTTAATCTTGAAGCTTGTAGAAAAAATCATTTCCTTTATAGCATTTTGTTTTGATTGGTCAAACAAACATTAATTCGTAACAATAATCTAAGTAATCGCCAGGTATTATCGACTTTGGTTACTAAAAAGAACTGGTTATAATAAGGAGACTGACTGGGTCAGACAATACCTCAATCAAGCATCACTTAGCATTATTGCTTAATTTTTTCTTTCTAAATATGGGAGAATCGATAGGGCGTACCACCTCTAGACTTGATCCAAGTTCTAGCACTATGTCTTAGTTATGACTTCTAACGAGAGGAAGTCCTACTGGTTTTTTTTGGAAAAAAAGCATCAAATTCTAGTAGGAGTTAGTGGAATTCCATTTGTTCCTTAGATTCTATAGCGGCGGGTATAAAGAGTTGCAATGGCTAGAAAAGTTGTGAATTCCCTACAATTCTAACACTCGTTCATTTTGTTTAAAAATTATGGTTTGCAAACTCAGTGAGTGAACCATCATCGATGTGCTCACTCATATCAAAATACAAGGACTATTCACAATCCAATTCTTAAGCAAATAATATCATCCAATATTGAATATTTTCAATAAATCAATTCAATCATTCATATAGTACATATCAAGATGTATATGCAAATACATATGTGACTCCATTCATTTTTACTTTGTTGTGACCGAGTACTTATTTACTGTCCCGTATCTGTTGTGGATATCGGGTTCATTTTATTTACTGTCCCGTACACATTGTGGATATCAGGCACATTAATAACTGAACCTGTGGCTCTTTGTACACATTTCTGAGCTTTAAGCTCTTTTTCAAACAGGTCACTTCAACACAACTCCTTTATTTGATCATGTATAACAATGTAATGGAATGCATCAATTCATATAATATGCTATAAGTAATTTTCATTCTATGTGCACAACCATTTATCATATTCATCAAATCTAAGTTCGACATTCAATATTTAGTCTAGTATACATAATTTTCTATAATCACATATAATTAGGAAAAACACTCCCAATACAATCCAGAATATCGAACTCCTCGAACCATCAATGTCTGGAATTATCACCATCATATCAATAACAGTTCAATAACTAAAATTTAAATAGAAGCAAATCAATCATGGTAAGAAAACATCTAGGTTAACTCACAGTATAATCCAGATAAGCTATTGACTTGAAGAATCGGCAATGTCTGGATGCTGATATTAGATTTATGCTTCTTTAGTCATGCAATACACACATATTGTACACATTACTAAGTTGATCAATCATATAAATTTTTAATCATGCACAAATACATGAGTCATGTTTAATGCATGCTTAATTGACTTTCCTGGGTATGTATCCTTAATCACAACTCTTAACTATTCATACATCATAACTTGGATATAACTAGTTTACAATTTAGGTTTATACCTTAAATAAACTTGATTATTCTAATATCATCAATTATACATTCATAAATCCTTTTCTAGCATCATAAAATCACACAATATCTCAATTCTCATTCATTAATACCTAATTCACATTACTTGTGTCCTTTGGATCACAATTGCATTCCTAAGAAAACCTTTATTTCTTTAACAACTCATACATTCCAAATTTAGCTACATTAATTTCAACAATTCATTCCTTAAGTTATAACCTCAATTAACAACCTAAACCTATCAAGTACTTAACCAACTAATCTAACATCAAACTATGTAAATTTCAACCTGCAATCAAGTCTAAATACACCAAAGTAAAGTAACCTATTCTTAGTTGGTTCAACAATCACATAAAAGAGAAAATTTCACTTCCAATACATTGCCGACGATTGTGGAGGACTTACCATGATCGTGGGATAAGTTTTCTGAAAATTTACTCTCCTTTTTCCTTCAAAATTTTCCAGATTTTAACCCCTTCGTACTAAACTCAAAACATCTTCTTCATAGTTCATTATTTATACCTCAATTCCTCATCAATTTTACCTCAATTCCAACTCAGGATCATTCATACAACAATTCATAAACTATTATTTATCATATACACAAAAAACAGAACATGATTGTATTCATTCATTCATCAATATTCCAGCACTCATCAAACACCATTATCATAATCAATCCATCCGTAAACAATCATCATAAATGTTTCCATTAAAACAAGCCATGAAGATTAACAATTTACTTACTTGTTCAGCTCTAAAGCTTCCTCAAATCATTAAGTAACCTAGCTCTCCAATCTTACATGATCATCACAATTTCAGTGTGGAATATGTTAGGCTTTCATCAACAAGAAGAAGATAACAGAATTTTGTTGGAGTGGCAAGTTTAGGATTTTGGCAACTCAAAGTTGTGAAGGTTGGATGTGGGTGTCGTAAATGAAGAAGAAGAAGAAGAAGAAGAAGAAGAGAGAATGTAACAAAAATGAAAGAGAAATGGTTATGTCTTGTGTGTGTATATCGTGTGGGGTAAATGCATAGTGAATGTAATAACACTTATCATGACACTCGTCAAATAAAGACATACCCACTATATGTCTTTTACTTATAGTACAAAATGTCACTTAATAATTAGTCTATTTGTCTCTCAATCTCCAAACCATTTGTCACTCAATTATCTAAGCCAATTGTCACTCAATCTTAATGTCACATATCACTTATTTCTATTTTCATATGTCAATTTATCTTGTCACTTGGCATTTTTCCTAGTCCTAATGCACGTATTAATTCATAAATCTCCTATTTGTAACAATAATTTCCAATTTACTAATTGTAATCCGTCAAACCACAATTCAAGACATAACAATTCACAATTTCCATCATGTTCATTTTAAACCTTTCATACCCAGGAACATGTCAATTGAGTGTATATACTATCTTTGCAATGTGTACAAAATCATAGTTCATGTGTGTATGCTAATAATATGATGACTGAAATGCATTTTATGAATGCTAAAATGATTTGACTCATATGCATTAATCTAAGGCTCTAACCTTTAGTATGGAAAACGAGCTATTACACAAGCGAAGTGACTACCTACGAAGGAAGGGAGGTCAGGAGAGTTCCTCCAAAAAATGAGGGAAAGAGAGATAAGTCTACTACAACAGACACCATGGTTGAAGTAATGGCTAGGCTCTCAAAGTTAGAAATCACCTTAGGGAAGATTAAAAGAGGATCAATGATTGGGACCAAAGAGTTGAGGAACTAAAGAAGGAGCAATCTCTACTCTAGGAAGAGATGAATGGGGCCGTCAATATTATTACCTTGGATGCCTCTAAAAAGGTGAGTTCCTTAGAAACTTCTCTTATTACTAAAATTATGATGCTTGCGGAAAAACTTGCTAGTTTAGCTTTCGAGTTAAAGCAAGTAAAGGGAGATTGGATTTTGTGTAAGATGGCAGTGACACAAGGAGTTGTGACACCTATCATTGCTTCCACCAATGCTGCCAAAGTGAAGGTCCTAGAGCCTAAGGATTTTGGAGGGGCAAGGGATGCAAAAGCTATTGACAACTTCCTTTGGAGTATAGAGCAGTACTTTAAGGCATTTGGCATTATGGATCATGCCACGATGATAGCTAGTCTTCCCTATACCGTGTAGATATGACTATGGTATGGTGAAGGAGAAGATACAATGATATTGAGAAGGGGACCTACACCATGAACATATGGCATTACTTTAATAAAGAGTTAAACAAGCAGTTTTACCTTAAGAACATAAAGAAGGAAGCTCAAGCCAAGTTAAGAAGGCTCACACACTCGAAGAGCATTCGAGGGTATGTTAAGGAGTTTCAAGAGGTATTGCTGGAAATCCCCTGTATCACCCCACTACCATAGAGTTCGTACCGAAACACTCTGAGGACATTCCAGGAAATACCCTATACTAATGATGTGTTAGAGCACTCATAGCACTCACTTAATCATGGCATCATCATTCTTTATTCTCTTATAAGACATCATAAAGAAAGTCACAATATTTTAAAAACAAAACTTCCCTATTTCATTTCATAAATCCGAACGTATTTACATTGTAGCTTTTAAACACCCATACATGTACATCATCATATCCTAATACAAAATATGCTACATGAAAGAGGAAATTACACAAAAAGTTTATCTAATCTTTCTAATCCCAGCTGACCGACCTTTAAGCCGTTTCTTTTTCTTCCCAAAAGTACAAGACTATACTCTTTGTAGCATCTCTTAGAATCTAAAGTTATCTCTTGGTATTGAAAAATCAACGTTGCAATTTTGGTGAGTTTTGCGAACTCAATGAGGTAAACATCATCGATGGTTCACTCTATTCATGCAACACATCACACATGTAACATATAATTCACATCTTTGCATTTTGCATAAATTATCACATATCACATTTTCACTTAAAGGTAAGACAATTTTGCATTTCAAACAGTCAAACATACTTATTAAAATGTATATGAAATGCTTATGTGACTCTTTTCTAATTATTACATTGTTGTGACCGAATGCTTAAACTGTCTCGTATCTATTGTGATTACCAAGCTCATTTATATTGTCCCTTATCCGTTGGAGATACAGGGCTCATTTTATATAGTGAGCCTTTGGCTCTTAATTACATTTGGAGCTTTAAGCTCGTTTTCGGTGGCTACTCAGGTCACAACTCTCATTATCTGATTATGCATTTATGTATAGAATGCATCTCTCGTAATCAACCAATCATGTCAAAAAGCATTTAGTTCGTCACATTCACATATAAGTAGCACTTTCATATCACATTCATGCATCAAGTCTCGAACCTTCATTGTCTGGCATCAATATAATCACATCACATTCATATCATCATTCAAAACATATTCTAAAGCAAACAATTAATTATGTGAAACCATCTAGGTTACTCATAGTTTGCTCCAAATTGCTTATTGCCTCGATGTCCTGGCAATGTCTGGATGCACATGATCTATTTGCTCCTCTATATCATACAACACACATTTACACACATTATAACATTGCAAAATTATACAAGTATGCATTTATGCACATATATATATATGGATTATGTACAATGCATGTTCAATGACAATCCCAAGTACATTTCATTAATACACGTCTCAAAATCAATTAACATCATTTTTCAATCATCCCTTAATACCTAATACACTTTCCTTACTTTAATCACTTCATTCATCATCTACTAGGCTCATTTAAGATCTCATTTCAAGCCTAATTACATCATAGGAAAGCATTGACAAGTCAATAAGTTATCTATGTACATGATTTGGGACAGAAGGCATAAATTTTGCTATAGATGTCAAATTAAGGTTGTTTTAGTACGGTTTCAAAGAGAACTTTGAGTTCTATAACTTCCATGAAGAACTCAAAGTGAGATTTTGCCATTAAAAGGGTCAAAATCGTAAGTTACTTTAGTTGTTACGAGAATGTCAGCTGAGCGGACATGTATATCCCTCCAAACGGACATGAATAAAGTTGGAGCACTAAAACTCCCGAGAAGGTCTGCCTAGCGGACACGTATGTCCCTCCAAATGGACATTTACTAAAAACTTCCAAATTTTCAGCTCCTACAATCACATCTAACAAATCCTATGTATATCCTCTCATTCCTACTTCAACTTCTCTTCATTATTGCCTCCATTCTAATTCAAAACATCCACAAAACATCTCAAAACACATCATACAAGATTATTGATCACAATCAACAAAACAAGCATTCATATTTAAACATTCATCCTTAATTTTCTGCACATGTTCAACTTAGATATCATCTTCCTTTCATTTATAATTGATCAACTTAACTTAATTTCATCATTTATGAAATCCTATCTCTTTCCATAGTATATCTCAATTTCAATTCAATATCATCTATACTCAATCAACATTCATGCTTAATCATAAACACCAAAACAATCCATATTTCTATACACTTCCAAACATCAAAATTTTTGCACATCTTTTTACTTCATTTACACCTTCTTTTCATTCCTAACTATAATTGTAATTTACCTCATTTCAAGACATGTAATACTCTTTCTTATAAGCTCTAAACTCATGTTAATTCATCTCTAAACAATCAAATCAACCCACATTATTATATAAGGAAAAACATAGCACAAAACGAACCATTCATTAATTAATTTTTCTGCACTTCTTTATACACCATTTTCATAATCTCATTATCATAATTGGTTTATCTCCCAAACAATTCATAAATAACATTAACACCCTACAGTTTAGAACATGATGTCTTTATCATTAATCCACCCACATATCATAAACATAAAATTCCATAATCAAATCATCAATCTCAAATTACTCATCAAATCAGTTAGATTTAACATTACCCATAAGGATTAAAGCATAACTTACTTGATTTAGCTCTAAAATCTTCAAGATTTCGCTTAGCCCTAGCTCTCCTCATCACCCATGTTCTTCATCATCCAAGAGTGATAAGGTTGGGTCTTTAGTGAGAATGAAAGAGAGAGCAAGTTAAGAGTAGTAAGTGAAAGATAGGAGGGTTAGGTTCAATGTGTATGTAAGTTGGAGAAGCAAAATTGTGAAGAACAAGAGAAGAAGAAGATGATGAAGCTTACGAAGAGAGGGAGAGAAAAGCAAGATGAAAACAATTAAGTTGGTCTTTCACTTACAATTTTCGTATAACTTATGTGGGGAGTGGTAGTGACACATGTCACTGCTATTTATCACTCTAGCATGGTCCCATTTGGACCCTTTTAATAACTAGTCTATTTAAATCCAATTTCTACTCCAATTGTCTCCTAAATTTTAATGACACTAGTCATTAAATCCCAAAGTCATATATAAAAATTTCCACTATCATTTGAAAATAATTTTTACTGCTAATTATCAATTGTTCTGCTACTTGACATTTTTCCTAGTCTAAAAATACCCAACATTTTTGAAAATTTTCCTAAAATTCATTAAAAGTTCTAAATCACTAAATACATTCTCCAAATCAGTTTTCAACATATAAAAACCACAATTCTCAATAAAATCACATTTCATATATATAAATCAATTATATCCCGAATGTCAATGAATACATGTACAATCATTTTCATGTACATGAACATGAAATAAATTTTCTAATCTCTCAATAATCTCTCATATTTACTATTCTAGCCTTAACATTGGTAACGGGATGTTAAATCCCTAATTTTCTTGACAAGGAAGCTTTATTTGTGTTCTGTGATAGCTTGAACTCATGGGCTAAGACGAAGATAGAGAAGCGAGGTGTGCAAGACCTTGCTAACGACATTGCAGTAGTCGAATCCCTTTATGAAGTAAGAAGGGATATCCACCATAAGTCCTAAAAAAGTGACAAGGGCAAGGGTGGGGGAGAGAAGAATCAAGGCAAAGATGGAGCTTTGAAGAGTAGCAAACCAAAGGAAGGTTTAAGCAAGGGCCACAAGGAAGACAAGGGTGAAGAACGTCCTACATTGAAGTGCTACCTTAGTGTGGACCTCATCAAATTAAGGACTGTTTGAAGAAGAACAAGTTTGTCGACCTCGAAGAAGAAACCTCAAAATCAGCCGAAGGAAGGTTCGAATTCCTAGAAGTCCTTCATGTCATCAATGCTAAAGTGGAGATGTCAAAAACTGAAAAGCAAGGGTGATTGCTCGTAGATGTGAAGATTGGTGGATAAGATACGAGAACCTTGGTAGATGCCGATGCTACGAACAACTTTGTGAAGGAGGAAAAAGCCAAAGGGTTTGACATCAAGTATAGACCAACTAATGGTTAGATTAAGGTAGTAAACTCTGAGGCTAAAAGCATGTGTGGCGTGGCGGTGAATGTAGAGATCCGTATCGGTGAGTGGCATGGTTATATAAATTATTTTACTATTCCTATGGATGATTTGCAGGTGGTGTTAGGTATGGAAATTATAGATAAGGTGAAAGCTAGTCCAATTCCATTTGCAAACATATGTACATTATGGAAGAGGGAACTATAAACATGGCACCTTTGTCGTAAGAGGTACCAACAAATATGAAGACCCTTTCAGCCATGAAACTCTCCGAAGGAGTGAAGAAGGTGGAGCTAATGTTCTTAGTGGCACTTAACGAGAAAATTTTCACTATTATTAAAAATTTGCCTAATGAGATTACTTTCATCCTTGAGGATTACAAGACTATTGTGCCACTCGAGTTTCCAAAGAAGTTACTACCAAGAAGAGTGGTGGATTACAAGATTAAGTTGGCAACTATCTCACAACTTAGTTTTCCTTTGCGTGATCGAATGAAGGAAGGATTGCAACATGATCATTAAACCAAAGAGGTGTTAAAGCAAGTCGAGGGGGAAAAGACTCACAAGTTTTGGCTTAAGGATGGGTTGCTCATCACCAAAGGAAGCCAGATTTGTGTGCCCAAGTGGGATGGATTGAGGAAGACGATCATCAAGTTTTATGATTCCTTATGGGCTGATCATCTACGGATGCATCGGACCTTGAGACTTGTGGAGCGTGCCTACCCCAGATAAGAGATGACATTGAGGCCTATGTGAAGACCTGTCTTATCTGCCAATATGACAAGGTGGAGCACAAAGCATTAAGTGGATTATTGCAGCCATTTCTAATTCCCAAGAGACCATGAGAGAGTGTCTTAATGGATTTCATTGTTTGTTTGTTGAAAATGGAGCAACAAGGTAACATAATGGTTATTGTGGATTGCTTCAGCAGGTATTGAGTGTTCATACGAGTGCTAATAAAATTCACTACGAAAGATGCTGCCTAGTTGTTCTTTAGGCATGTGTTAAAATATTGGAGCATTCCAAAAACCATTATCAATGATAGGGACACTTACTTCACGTGACGATTATGGACGAAATTGTTCAAGCTTTTATGGTCAGAGCTGAACTTCTCTATAGGCTTTCATCCACAAACTGATGGAAAATTCAAATGGGTAAATGCCTTATTGGATTCATATTTATGGCATTATGTGAGTGCTAACCAATGAGATTGGGTGAAGTTTCTCGATGTTGCCTAATTCTCATATAATTTGTATCGAAGTGAGTCTACTGGAGCTAGTCCTTTTGAGTTAGCTACGAGACAATAACTTTTGACTCTGCCCACTCTTGTTGTAGGATATAGTGGCAAAATCCCTAGAGCATACTTGTTTACCAAAAGTTGGCATAAGAAATCTGATATGGCAAGGGCATACTGAAATCAAGCAGCCAAGAAGATAAAAAAGTAAAATGAGGCGTCACGTGGAGTTTAACGAAGGAGATTTGGTGATGATCAATCTCCTTTCTTATAGACATACTAGAGGAGGTGTTCATAAGGACTTAATTCAGACATATGAATGACCTTTCCCAGTAAAGAAAAGGGTAGGCAAGTTAGCGTACTAAGTCAAGATACCCTCACACTTAGAGATTTATCCCGTATTTCATGTAAGTTTTCTAAAACCTTATAATGCTGATAAGGAAGATCCTAGTAGGAGCGAATCAAGGTGTGCACCCACCGTGATGACCATTACGCACGAAAGTAATGTGGAAGAGATCTTGGCACGTAAGACTATACCAAGGAGAGGCTTACATCCAGCATATGATGAGTATTTGATCAAATGGAAGGAATAATCGGAGAGTCAAGCTTGTTAGACGCATGAGCTTTCTCTTTGACAATATACAGATAAAATTCAGGAGTTCCACTAAGACACAACAAAGACATCGCTGGATTAAGTGGGGGAGAATGACATGTTTTACAGGTTTAAAGCCCACAAGATGAGGTTCAGTCCAAAGAAGTCTTCTAGATCATATTGGAATCTTATGGAAGACTTTGAAAGACTCTGGAAGCTTATAGAATATAGTAGAAACTTATGGAAGACCTTGGAAGCTTTTAGAACCTAGTAGAAGCCTACGAAAACTTATGGAAGCTTATAGAATATTGTAGAACAATATGGAACATTATAGAAGCTTGCAGAAATTTGTAAATAGGTACATCTTCTACATGAAGCATGTAGAGTAGTCTAGAAAATTCTAGAAGCTCAATGTAGAACATTACATCAAGTAAATCTTGACCGTCCACTCTAGGAACAGACTAGTATATATATATCCCTTGGGGTGCCTCATTTGGAACATAGAAAATAGAACCATAGAGAACATCATAAGCATCGTAGCATTCTTGAGAGAGTTCTTTAATATAACTATATTTTCATTCTCCCATATTCCTTCTACTCTTTAGGAAAGTGATTCATATAGAAGGCTAACTTGAGGACGAGAGCATATTCAAGTGTCGAACAAACATTGGTAAAAGTCCAAGCTTGTTAGAATTTACATCGATCTAGCCTCTATAGGTGTTGCCTTGATAACATGAAGTTGTATTTGTAGGTCTAGTTCTTCGCCAACGCCATCTTCCTCCATATCTATTTGCACAGATTCCTCAACGCCATCTAACCAAAAAAAAATGCTTACATTAATGGCCCCAGGTGTAAATTTCATCGCAATTAAAGCATAGCCCTTTTGCTTGACACCCATCCATTTCAGTTCAAGTTAATTTTTTTGAATTTTTTTTATTTTGTCATGTTGGGGTGTTAGGCATCGACTTAGGCATAGTTTATTTAGCAACACTTCCATCTCTCATACAAGTACAACCGAGCCAAGTTTGTTGCACTCGTAAGATCTTACGGATTATGTAACTCCACCTCTACTGCAATGTACTCTTATAAATCACCAATAAATATTTTGGTTTCTTGTTCAATTGTAAGAGACCCAACTTGGGCTACTAACTGCTCGAATCCGTGTTAATTTAAAGAACTTCCCCAATTTGTTGTTGTGACACTGGCATTGCAATTTAAATTCTTCCCATGGGATTCTAGGTCAGTCGTGATCCAACTTCAAAAACTAAACTTAAGCTTCCTCATCTAGATGCCAATGATCCTGTGTCCCATCATAAATCAGGAAAAGCCCAATCATGTAAACTGTGGAGGTTAAACTTAGCCCTCTAAGTTATTTACTAGCTCCACTAGCTTCTCCTGAACAGGCAGTGGAAAAATGCTAAGAATTCTTCAAGGGGCATAAAGTCACTCCCAATTCAAACAATCACGTTGCTTGTCTTCTTGATACATTTTCATGAAACTTCAAATTGTAGTTGAAGTTGGCATGTTGGATCGCTTACAATTTACCGCTCTGATCCCAAGTTGTTTCTAAATATAGTTATACTATTATAGGGCTCTTGACAACAAAATAAGCTTGCAATTTTTGTAAAGAATGCTATCTTGGGATTTTCTATTTTTCCTTGGGAACCTATTTTCATAATAGAGATAACCTACTCCTCTTAATAATAAACTCTGGATTATTTTAGAAAGTATAATAATTAGTAGAACTGGAGTTTTTTAAGTCCAAATCTAGAACAATCTAGACTTTTTCTCTCCAGAATTCTCGATGGCCTTTTGAGGCCACAAAACATGACAAAAGAAAGGGACAAACACGAATAGCCTAATGTTTGACGTTTCTGCAATTGGAAACGGACAACACGTGAAGAGATCGGAGTCATTGACCGAGTTTTCTCTCTGCTTGATTTGATTTTTTGATCCCGTCTCCCCAATACTTCTAGTACACGTCCTCCACACTCTCACTCTCAGCCTCTCCCACTTACTAACTTTTGACTCTCGACCTTTTCTTAGTATTGCCCTCTCTACTTCTGCGGTCCAAACCACATAGCTATATATTTACCCAAGAAGACACACCCAGCAGCCATCAAACGTTTTGAAGTCTGAACTCCATTTATTAACTTACTTGAAGTCTATTAGACAACCACAACAGTATTATGGGTAACTACACATCAAGCTGTATTCCTATCTACTCAGGCACTAGGACAGCCAAACTTATGGACCCTGAGGGAAGACTGAGGCAAGTCAAGCTCCCCCTAAAAGCAGCGGAGCTCATGCTCCAAGACCCCGGCAGCCTCATCTCTCCGGCCAACGAACTCCTACGAGTAACCCGTGTGATCGCCATGAGAGCCGAGGACGAGCTGCGACCAGGTCAACTTTACCTTCTATTTCCATTAAGTAGGGTTCGCTCTAAGGTTTCCGGGTCGGAGATGGAACTCATAGTCTCTGCTTCTGGAAAGTGCTCGAGCAATAGACAAAAAGGTGCAAAGGTTTTGCCTGTTGTGTCCGTCGATAAGGAGCAGGAAGGGGACAGTACCGATGTTGAGGATGTGGTAGGGGCAAATGCTGGTTTTCTGGGTCACCGGACGGGGAATTGCAGGCCGTGGACGCCCGTTTTAGAGACCATCTCGGAGGAGGTTTAATATTACCTTGTCTTTGTGCCTTCTTCGTTATACCAAGTTTGTCGACGGAAGGAATTCTTAGTTGTCAATACTCAATAGACAAACTGATAAATATAAATCATCAAAGTAGCCCCAAACTGTTTAAAACCCCGAACAAGTCCCATTTGCAATGAAGATTTGACAATAGTTTGAACCTAACGAGTGCATGACCCACTTTGCCAAAGTTTGACTTTTGTTCCCAAGTCCTAAACAAACTTTAACATTAGTAATTCAAAATTTAACTTATTCTGAAAATTTTTAATAATATTTTATTGTAATTAGATTAACATTATTTTTAAGTCTATTCACTTACAGTATCATTAGTAATCTGCAATTTCAAACCTTATTCTTAATCTGTAATGACATCTTTGATCCTACTTATTATTTGTGATGAGAGGCTCTTAACTTTGTTCACGCCTTAAACATAAATTTTCACAATCAATAGTAATGCCAGTATCCAAACCTTTAAAGCTCGTGACTTACGAATTAGTTAATGTAGTTACGGTCGACCTTTAATTGAGCTTCATGCTGCGACCATTGGATTATTCAGGAAACTAAATACGTATAATTTCTCAATGGAGAACGAAGACGAGACTATCTACTCCATAAGTTAGAACCTAGTCCATTTTTATTACCATCGCAAGAGTGAGAGGTTTAACAAACCCCGGACTCCAACATTCTATAAATATAAAAGACCAATTCAAGGAACAGTCACATAAGCAACAATGTTAGATATAACACCAATTTTAACTTCAGACTCAAGATCTAGCATAAATTTGTATAAACGGAGATAATATGAAAAAAAGTATCTATTTTGCTATTCATAACTCAACAAACAAGCTCCTCAATTGTTTCAACGAGCTGCTTTATGTTGTTGACGTCTTTATGTGTTTTTTTTTAATGCATGGACCTTACACTTATATCTCCCTATGTCTTATCAGATTCATAAATTTGGTTGTTTCCCGAAAACATAGACTCAAGGTCAATCTGTATATATATATGTACAACGACCTTTGAAATGCTTATATATATATATGATTATCAATTTATGCTCAATAATTCAGTTTGTGAAACATTGTCATAATATAGGTAAAAATCTTAAGATCAAGTTCCTAAGTCAAATCACCTATGAAGCAACCCTATAACATGCTACAAAATTTGCATGCATAGTTAAGAAAGTTATCAATGTCTGTGCTACACTCTTCCATGAAACAACACCATTTGCTAACATGACAATGTACCTTGAAGTGGACTTCCTATCATTTGGACACATAGTAAAATCTGAATCCATATAACTAATGAGGTTAAGATTAATGACTTTCCTGAAGGTCAAAATATATTCCTTGGTTCCCCTTAAGAGATCTAAAAAATCATTTGATTGCATTCTAGTAGTCTATTCCTGAGTTAGCCAAATACCTACTCATTCGTCCAACAATGAATGCAATATCCAGTCTAGTGCACATCTGGGCATACATTAAGTTACACTAGAATAAGGAACATTCTTCATAGTCTCTCTTTCTATATCATTTTTTGGACATTGGGCCAAAAATAACCTCTCACCATAAGATATAGGTTCTACAACAGGTTTATAATCAAAAATATTTACTCGCTTAATGTATGCACTATGTAAGAGACTTGATAAGTTTTAAGATCTATCCTAGTGAATCTAAATACCTAGGATAAAAAATTCTTCACCAAGGTCTTTTATGTCAAAATGTTTGACCAAAAGATGCTTAACCTCATACAATATGGTTAAACCATTTAATACAAGCAAGATATCATCCACATATAAAAGTAGAAAAATAACCTTGCTCTCCGTTACCTCATAATACAAGCAATTTTCAACTTTATTTTCTATGAAGCGAAATGAGATAACAATCTCATCAAACTTTAAGTTTTACTGTCTGAAAGCTTGTTTCAAATCATATATGGGTTTTTTCAATTTACAGACTAAGTAGGCTTTATCTTGATCCTGAAATCCTTCAGGTTGTTCCATATAGACCTTTTCATGAAGGTCTTCATTTAGGAAAGTGATTTTGACATCCATCTAATGTAACTTCATGTCATGATGAGCTATTATTTCCATAATCACTCTAAAGGTATCCCTAGAGGATATAGGAAAAAATGTGACATTAAAGTCAATTCTTTCTCTCTGAATGAACTCTCTGGAAACTTATTAAGCTTTACACTGCCCAACTTTATGTTGAGAGTCCTTTTTAGTATTATAATCCATTTACAACTAACAAGTTTACTGTTATAAGGCAAATGCTATCATATCCTATTATGCTTTATGGAATGCATCTCGTCCCTTATTATATCCTACAAAAAAATCTTATGAGATCTATAAACAAATTCTGTAAGAGTAACTGGATCTACCACATATCTAAAATCGCAGTCTTATTCACCCAGATAGGCTATATAATTAGATGATATAGTAGGTCTTTTCACTCAAGTAGATCTCCTTAATTATATTAATTCTATGTATTTACATACCTTAAGAACCTTAATTTATATAGTTATAGGTTCTTGTTCCTATATTGATATAATACTAAGACCTGGATCTACTAATTTTGACTGTGTGAGTGATATATGAAATAACTTTAGTATCCACCCTTCCATATGAAAAATGAGAATGAACATCCTCATCAAAATGAGATGGACTAGTCTCATCACAAACATTATGTCTCAGAAACTTAGTTGTTTGTGATTCCACTATTCTAGATCCTCCATCTCTATAATAAAATATGTATCCCTTAGAGTGTCGAGATATCCAACAACTAATAATGAGTGGAATGAGAATGCAACTTATTTTCATAAGGATTATACAAATTTACCTCAATAAGGCAACCTTATACACGAAGATGAGTGAGGTTACGCTTCTACCCCTTCCAAATTTCAAAAGGTTTCTTTGAAATTAATTTATGTAGCACTCTATTAAGTATGTACAAGGCAATCTTTATGCATTTACCCTAAAGGCCATCAGGTAAATTAGTCATGATCTACATTGACTTTATCATGTCTTTTAAAGTACAATTCTGCCTTTCTGTGCCCCATTTTGCTCAAGACTACCTGTCATAGTGAACCGAGTCATTATTCCATATGATTTCAAATATTTGGCAAACAGATCATTGTCTTGCTTAAAACCCCATGTTTGCCATAATATTTAACTTCATGGTTAAATCTGACAATCTTAATTAAACTTTCCAATTAGTTGTCAACTTCAATCTTGAAGATCTTGAATTTATCAAGAAATTCATACTTTTTTTAAGCAAGAATGTATACCCATAATGAGAATAATCATTAATAAATGTCAAAAAATATCTTAAATTACACAATATAGTTGTATAGGGTCCACATATATCTATATGCAGAGTTATAATCAATGTTATGAATACTATACCAATACCAGTACCGAATTTAATTCTAGTAGATACTGTACTAGTACCAGTAATAATGGGTACCGTGTCAGGTTTTTTTTTTAATTTATAAAATAGTCATGAATTTTTTAAAATTATAAAATAGTCCTTTAATATGTTATACTATATAATTTATAATTTTAAATAAACCTATCTCAAAAAATAAAATAATAAAATTTTTAATAAAATAATTTTTATTAATATTATTTTCACATATTTCATAAATAGATAATAACGACAATTGATATAAAAAAAGATTATTTAATCATCATACAAATATAAAACTAAAAACAATATAAAGCATTTAAAATATTACAATTTCATCATATGATAAATAATAATTTCATCAAAACATCAAATCAAAAGAATAATAAATATTCGTGACTCTCTAACAATTACAATTTACAATAAGAGTTCGTACCAAGAAAAAACCCAACTGGAAGTGAAACCTAAAATAAAAATATTTACAATTATATTTATTTGCATATATAGAATTTAACGTATACATAAAATATAAGTAAAATTATAAGAAGATGAGAAATAAAAACCTGAAACTTCATTCAATCAAATACCTGACATTGACCCTAATTCTCATTTATTACAAAATCCTCATCATTGAAAGGAGTATCATCATCATCTTATATTTTCTTATGCATTTTAATGTCTTTTCAATCCTATTTTTGTGTTTAAATACTCAATTTATGTTCATTTTGTGTTTACATACAGATTAAAGGATTAAACACAAACATATGCTAAAAGGAAGATGTTTGACAAAGTTTAGAGAGTCATCCACAAAGGAGAACCGGAAAGGACCCCAAAACTAACCCAGGGCCACGATCGTGGCAAATAAGCTTGAGCACAGGGCCACGATAGTGGGGAGTCATCCATGATCATGATAGAGATAAGATAAATTGGCCATGATCACGCACTAAGGGCCACGATCATGGCCTGCACACAGATAGATGCAAGGTAACTTTCAGATTCAAGTTTTCCAAGGATTTTTTAGACTTTTTAGGAACGGGAAAACTTTAGGGTTTACCCTAAATGGAAGATAATATATAAAGAAAGAGAAATGACCTAAAAAGTTAGTCTCCAATCTGCCACTTTTGGGAAAATTCCAAGAAGAGAGAAGGGCTCTCAAAATCTGCCATTTTTGGAGGACTCTAAGAAGAGAGGAGGAACCAGCAGAGAAATTTTTGTTATTTTCCATGAGCTTGGCTATTCTTTTTCAGCTTCAATGCTTTATTTTCATCTTCATTCCATTAGTTTAAGATTTCTTAGTGCTAATCATATTTTTATATGTCCTAGAATGTTAGAATGAATGTTTAATGGATTTTATAGTTGAACTTTATGAATTTTGTAAGGAACCTTTACGTTATATCAATGGATGTTTATTCCTTCAATTTTCCAGCTTTAATCTTGGTTGTTTGAGCTTATTTATGTGCTTTTTTATATCTGAATTTATTGGATATTTGAATGTTTAATGGTTTATATTATGGGTCTTTGCTTATTTGTGATGCTTTTAATTAATTTGTGCTTAATAGTTAGGATTGATGCCTGTTCTTAGATTCATGATCAATTAATTTAGGTTTTGTGCAAGTTATATGTGCTGGAATGTTTATTTTGATGTAATTAATTTAGATTTTGTAATTTGGGCTATAATTAGTTGTTTGTTAGCATAAAGAGTTTTGATTTCTATTAAGTTAGCGTTAAATTTCAATTTTTATTACTTCATGTATAATTTCTATCCTTGGTTTTTTTAATTAAGTATGGGTTTTGTTTATTTAATGTCTATTGTGCTTAATATGAAAATATGTGGCTAGACTACTTTGGGGTTTGAGATATTATAAGGATGAAGGGATGGAAATTATAAAAATGGAGTTGAACTTGTCTTGAATTGGTGAACTTGTCTTGAATTGGTGCTTGTAGGTCTAGGTTGGTTTAGGCTTTGGGATAAATGTCATGAATTAGGAGTTGCTTATAGGCTTAATCACCCTTTAGGTAACTTTCTAATCCGAAGGCTAGGGTTGAGTGTATGATATGTAATAGTCCATAGTGATTCTCGAAAGTAGCAATAGGTTAGTTGAATTTGTCATGATACTTAATCACTA
Organism: Erythroxylum echinodendron; assembly: GCA_027575705.1. NCBI lineage: Eukaryota > Viridiplantae > Streptophyta > Magnoliopsida > Malpighiales > Erythroxylaceae > Erythroxylum > Erythroxylum echinodendron. Next base: position 6,038,615 of record JANZXR010000004.1, read on the forward strand.
ATCTAGGATTCCATACCTTTAGGTTACTCCTTTCGAGCTTATGAGTAGATGGCCTAAGTTAGTTGTTTCTTAGTACCTAATGTGTCTTCGCTATTGAACTTAGGGAACCCATTCTAGGTTATAGGGGAGATAATGACATTTCTAAAGCCTATTAGTTTTTCCTATTTTAAAGAAAGTAAGGGTTTGAGAGCTTAATCCAGTCCATAGGCTAACACTATGATGAGAGTACCTTTATTTAGATTCAAGGATCAATGAACATCTCAGAAGCTCGAAGATATCTCTAACCTACTTCTTTACTATTGTTATTAACCTTTTGTAACTTTGCTTTGTGTTTGTCCTTTTAATTACGTTCATTACATCTTAGCTGTTTGGCTTTTAGCATTTTAGGGTGTTTTGTCTTCTGTTGTTTTTAACATTTGAAATAAAGTTTGCATCCTAGCTCTCTGAGGTTCGACCCTAGGTTGCCATTTACTTCATAGTTTGGTAGTTATGAATTTTTTATTTGGTAGTTAGCAACAGGCTCTCACTCTCTAACAATTACAATTTACAATAAGAGTTCGTGTCAAGAAAATAACCAATTAGAAGTGAAACTTAAAACAAAAATATTTACAATTATATTTATATTGCATATATAGAATTTAACATATACATCAAATATAGTAAAATTACAAGAAGAGGAGAAATAAAAAACTGAAACTTCATTCAATCAAATATCTAGAATTGACCCCAATTCTCATTTAGTACAAAATCCTCATCATTGAAAGGAGTCTCATCATTACTATCATTCAAATTCATAGCACCAAATGACATGTCAATACTTTCTCATCCAAGATTATCTTCAAGTCACTCTCATTTATCAAACTTGATTCCTCATAAACCAAATCCACCAAAAGATCAATATGATTAAGAGAAATTGGTTCTACAGAACTATTTGTTCTATTAAAAGTTCTAGTAAACAATAAAATCAAATTATTAAAAATTACAAGAATTTATAAGTAACTTAACATCATACCTTTCCCAAAGCTTTAAATTGTATCAAACAAAGACCAAGTCATTCAATCTTTTGTGCTCCAATCTATTCCTTTTCTTAAAATGTTTATCCAAATGTTCTCCAATTCTTTTCATTTAAATAACTTTTTATTTCATAAACAGAGCTACTCAGAAATTTACCTCTCTAGTCATCAATTGAAGGAGCTTTGTATCTTAGACCGTAAGAGGCAATAGTATCTTCCATAGTCCCATAATAATAAGACTGGGCAGTATTGAATACTATACCTGAATCATACCACCATCTAGCCATTGCCATATCCATATACATATTATGAACTTCTCTATATTGTAAGGAACTATAGATTAAAGATTGAGCTTCAGGAGGTGTTTATGATGCGAAAAAATAAGAAACTTGTCTTCTTCTTTTCCTAATATCAGGTATAACATTCCCTTTTTATTGGGTAGGAATACTATCACCTTCAACATTTCCTCTATAATTTTGATCACCAACTAACGACCTTCCACTACCAATTTCCTAATTCAATTTTTGCCTTCTATATTTTTCATTTTAATACTCTTCAAGAAAAGTCTTCAATTGCCATTTAGCATAATGGCTCACTTTTTTACAAGGCTTCACATCACCTTTGACCCCAACTAAATGCTTCTTTAATCTAGCGATTCTTTCACCTTTCAAATGCTTGTTACAAAATAAACAAATGATAAGGTTCTTCATTCTAGGAACCAATTTAGTATAAGCTCAAGCTGGATCATTGAATCTTCCTAAAGTGATTGAATTATTAGGAGTATCTGAAGTTCCGTCTATTTATTTATAAAAATAAATGAAGACATATCAAAATTAACTTAATAACTTCATATCAAAATGAAGTTGTGTAAAAAAAAACATGAAGAAATAGATCAATAATAGTTTCTGAATAACTTATGTTTTTTTCTAAAGCTAAACATCAAATATATACATTGATTACTGTACTTTTACAATTATAACTCATTTTGTGTGATTATATAATTCAAATATAAGATCACAACTATAAACCATTTTTTGTAACTATATAATTAAAAAATAAACTTACAACTATAACCTATTTTGTATGATTATATAGTTAAAGCATAAACTCACAAGTCACAATTATAACTCATTTTGTGTTATTACATAATTCAATTATAAGCTCACATCCATAATTCAACCATAAACTCTTAACTATAATTTATTATGTGATTCAACCTTAACTCTTAACTATACCTTATTCTATATGATTATTGATTAATTAATTGATTAAATAATCCAATCATAGACATAAACTCACAACTATAATTCAATTTGTATAATTAACAATCATATAATTTAACCAAAAATTAACTAATCCATTTTGATAATTACAAAATCCAATTTATAATGTATAACCCAATTTATAATAAAGACTAACCTTTCACTCTTATTTTAATGTATCTCATTCTCAAATTTCAAACAAGAACAACCTCAAATTCATCATCCAATTCTAAATTTCAAACAAAAAATGAATAACCTCAAACTCAAATTCATAATCGAATTCAAAATTCTAGTTCCCATCATCACAGAAAGTAAAAAAATACAATGAATTCTAATTTCCAAATGAACACCATGATAATTTTTATGAATGACACAAATTCAAACTTCCTTTTCATTATTCCACAATTACAAATTTACAATTCATAAGCCATCCATAATAGATGATACATCACATCCATAATTTGGCAAGTCTATAAGTCTATAACTCAAATAATCATGCGTGCACGTGATTCCACAATCCACATACACACACACATATACACAAGCAAAATGTAACTTTGGCTTAAGCTTACAAGTGACGAGTCACAAGTCACAACACTGCAATTTTAAAACACAACATAACACAACACAAGAGGGTGATGACTGGCAAGTGATTGACGACTGGTCGCAACTAGTTACTGGCAGCGACTAGTGACAAGTAGAGGAGAGGAGCTGGCTTCACGAGCTGAGGGTTACCGGTGTGGCACCAAGGGGGAGGGGAACAAAGGGATATTGCATAATGTAGATAATAAGCAAGCTACGGGTAGTGGGTGCCATATGGGGAGGGGTGGAAGGATTGTTATTGGTTATAGATGCTGAATGGTCTGGGTCCTTTGTGAAAGTTTGATTTTGTTAGGTTTTTTTTCACATTTCAATCCCCCAAGTTTTTTTAATTTCACAATGTAATATCCTATTTTTCGGTATATGCTTAGGGTTCAACCATAGATTAAGTATTACATATACATGCATAACATTAGCATTCATACACGAATTGATGTTTGTACACATTACAAGTAAGCATATGCACTCATTTGACGTGTCTTGGGGTATGAAAAATGTTAAGTGAACATGAGGCGAATTATGACTTTATATGTCATGAATTTTGGTATAATTGGATTTCAATTGGTAAATTGGAATTAATTGTCATTAATTGGGAGATTAATGAATTAATATGTAAAATTGGATTAGGAAAATTGATAAGTGCTAGTATAAATTGATACATGAAAATTTAGGGTGGTTAAGCCTAAAATTGAGTGATATTTGGCATAGTTAAATGTGTGATAAATGGACTAGTAATTAAATGACAATTGGATCAATTATTATGTGATAAGTAGACCAATCATGGAGTGACAAGTGGATTGATTACAGGGGTGACAAATGGTAGCATTATGAGTGGATTAGTGGCGGCTTAATTGTTTAACAAATAGCATTACATGCCTTAAGACATGGCTTTGTAATTTGATGACACCTAGCTGAAAGTGGTCTTCATATTGTTGTCTAAAAATAATCTGTTGTCATTTAGATTTCATGATTGATCTTGCATGATTAGAGACTTGGTTTAATATGAATTTTTGTGTTCAATTGGAAGTCTAATAGGTAAGTAAGAGCTTTAAGGCATAATAAATGGTATGAGAATGATGCTTGACTTAGAATGAATTACATGTAAGGTTGATAATGAAGTGTGCTGGAATATGTTAGATGGAGTGTTTCTACTAAATAGGAATATGTATTTTAGCCAGATCTTGATCTCTATATATCCAAATGGGATGATTTTTAATTTATATTAACTTAGAGACATATGGCTACAACTTTCATGAAGGAATTGAATTTGAATTTTTTCCCTAAGGGTTTTGAAATTTAGATTGAAGTTGAATTTTGGTTACTATCATTATTTGAGAATAGTCTGTAGTATTTTGGGTATAACTCTAGGAATAATGAACCAAATTGTATAAACTTTAGTTCATTAGAATTTAATACATATAGGAACATTTGTTTAGAAGAACATATTGCCTAGAAACCTCAGTTTCCATGTCAGAATGGCCATACAAAACTAACCCCAAACTTGTCCTAAGAAAATTTAGAAAAAGTGCAGGAAAAGAATGGGCCATGATCATGGCACCCATCCCCCGATCGTGGATAGATGCAACTGCTTTTGTCACATGGTAATCTTTGATTTGTGTAATGGTTGAACCAACTAAAGATAAGGTACTTAACTATGATGCATTTAGACTTGATTGGGACTTGAAATGAACCTAGATTGATGCTTGATAAGTTGATTAACGTATTGGATAAGTTGAAGACGTCAATTGATGTATACTTTAAGGAAAAGAATGTTTGATAACAATGCATCTAAGTTTGTACTTAAAGAGTGTTAAAGGAATGAGGATGTTCATATGAATGCAAATGTATTCCACGAGTTATGCAAAATGCAATTGGGATGATTGAATGAGAATTGGGAATTATGTGAATACTTGTAATGCTAGAAAAAGTTAGTAAATGTATGGTTATTGAATTGAGCATGATTAAGTGTACTTAAGATATTAAACTAAATGTAGACAAGACATATTCTAGTATAAAGTTTGACTGATTATGAATTGTGGTTAAGGAAATATACTCGAGAAAGTCATTAAGCATGCATTGCACATGGCATATATATATATATATGCGCATAATTAAATACATATTTGATTGATCAAGTTAGTAATGTGTGAAATGTATGTGTATTTAGATGCTTAAGACGTACGCTACCAGTCAAACATTGTCGAACCATCCAAACAATAGCATATATGGGAGCGTATTTTGAGTCAACCTAGATGATCTTCCTAGGATTGATTTATTCTATTTAACTTTCAATTATTGAACTGTTTATTATCTGTATGTGAATTCTAGAATTTAGTGGTCAGAGGAGTTTGATATTTGGGAATGTATTGGAAGTGTTTTGTTTGCATATGAAATCTGAATGATATTGTTCAAATCTGAATTTTAAATGATTTCTGAATACTCAACAAAAGTTGAATGCTGGACTGAGATTTGATGAATGTGAGATTATGTCTGTGCATCATAAGTGAATGTTATTTATAGCATATTTTGTTATTTGATATATTACATTAAATGCATTTTCATATAAAGGCGTTGTGACCGGAGTAGTTAGTATGAAAGAGCTATAAGCTCAGAATTCTGTTATCTGCACATAGATCCTGGCTCTATGATTTCTGTATCTAACTGAGCCTATAATGGGACAATATCTGTATCTATATCTGTATCTAGAAGGCACTCAGTCACAACAAATAATAAAGAATCTGAAGTCTCATATGCATCTGCATTTGTATATTTATAATTATGAAATATATTATTACGAAACCTTTTCTGAAATTGTAATGTTAAAGTGATATGCCATAATAATATGATTGATTAGGTTATACATGTTCTGAAAGAATGTATGTGAAATGTGCGACTTTCATTATGTCTTATTGAGATAGAAAATGTTGTGAAATTGATTGGTCTTATGATATTTATGTATTTGACTAGAGTGAGATCATCAATGATGGTTCACTTACTATGTTCGCAAAACTTATCAAAAATTGTAATGTGCCTTTCAAGTACGAGACAGGAGACCTAGTTCCTAAGATTTTCTAGAGGAACATTTTGGATTAAGAAATGGCTCAAAGGTTTGCCAGCTAATATAAGAGAAGTTGTAGATTTTATTATATAGTTTCTTTGACATGTAGAACTTTTGTATCAAGGATTCTAAACTTTCTCTTGCTTGGCAATGTAAATATTTGTTTTAATGACTACAATGTAAACTTTTGTGAATGAATGAAATGATGAGTTGGGGTTTTAAGTATTGTGTATTCTTTATGATGCCATTTAAGAGATACCATTGTCACAGGATATGTACTTGAATGTCCTTTAGATGTTCAAGTATACTCTATGATAGTTGGATGTTACAATTTTGGTATCAAAGCATGGTTTGACATCCATTGGGACATATAAGGACATTTAGACATGATATTGAGTGAGAGATTCGGATAGTAATCATAACTATTTTTGTTATAGGTCATCTACTATAGGAGATCAAGTTAGAGAGTCAGCTAACATAGAGTTTGTAGGAGCCAATAGGGAGTCTCCTATACCTGAGTTTGCTCAAATTTCTCCTAGAATTTCGGAGAGGTAAGAAAGGAGATACGATAAACTGAGAAGTAGGGGGCTGTGGACTTCTACGAAAGTACAGACCCTACTGAGGCAAAAGGGAAGTTGGATAGAACTGAAAGAGTGTTCAATCAGACAGACTGTGAGGTAGATGAGAGATTTGATTATGCGGTCTCACTTCTACAAGGTCCAACATACCAGTGGTGGAAAACTGTTACAGGAAGTACCATCAGACATTCTAGTTTGACTTGGGAAGATTTTCTGTGGGTGTTTCGGAAGAATTATATGCCTAAGATTTATCTGGACAAAAAGATGAAAACATTTTTGGATCTGAAGTAAGGCAAGCTCACAGTAGTAGAGTATGAGATAAGATTCAATGAGTTAATGGGGTATGCAATTGCATTGATCCCAACTGAGGAAGACAAATGTAGACAGTTTGAGGACGAGTTGAGCATAGAAATCAGAACAAGGCTAACCAATTCTAATTTGGGTTATTTTATGAAACTATGAGCAGCCATGATGAAAATTGAACTATTGTTAAAAGATAGTCAGGGAGAGTACAGACAAGAGTCTAGAGGGAATAGGCAGGTTGAATCTTAGGCTGATTCTGACAGAAGCTTCAGTAAATGCCAAAACAAATCGTCTCGACTCTAGACTAGATCGAAACAATGAAGGTTTAGATCAAAAGGTGGATTTGTTTAGACTAGTAGAGGTAGAGGATCATTATCAAGAGGGAAGTCACAATAAATGCCTGATTGTGAACATTGTGGTAAGAAGCAGGGTAGTGAGTGTTAGAGGTTATCAGAAGCTTATTTCCATTGTGGCTCTGTAGAGTATTAGATCAGAGATTGTCCCGAGACTTTGGGACCACAGTCTGGAGTTAGAGGAGGAACAATGATTGAGACAACGGTTCAACAGAGTAGAGCTACTAGATCAATATAGAGAGGCAGAGGTAGAGACAGAGCACAATCTATATAGCCCAGCTTCATGACTGAGGTGTGGAGTAAATAGCCACATTCTTAGGCCAAGGTCTATTCCATCACCAGATAGGAGGTGCAAAACTCTCAGACGTGGTAGCAGGCATGTTGAATGTTTTTAATTTTAAAGCCTTTGCATTGGTAGATCCAAGATCTACATATCCATTCATCGCACCGCATCTGGCATCTAGATTGCATTGTAAGAGAGAGAGATTGAAATGTGGATTAGAGGTGAGTACTCCAGTGGGTAGTACCACAGTTCTTGGTGAGGTATGTAAAGGGTGTACAGCTCGGATTGATCAGGCAAAGTTAGAAGCTGATTTGATTATATTGCAGTTAAAGGAAATAGATATTATTCTAAGCATGGATTGGCTCACTTCTCATTGGGCTGTGATGCGCTACTATATTAAAGAGGTAGTTCTTGAATCCCCTAATCAGCTACGAGTAGTGTTTCAAGGAGTTAGTCAGGCAGTGCCAGCCCAACTAATTTCATTCATGAGTGTTTTGAAATTGATCTAAGGTGGATGTGAGGCTTATCTGGCCCACGTAGTTAATACCCAGAATGAACAAACCATTCATGATATTCCAGTTGTTAGGGATTTTCTGGATGTGTTGCCTGTAGAACTACCAAGTTTACCCCCAGAAAAGGAGACAAAATTTACCGTTGACTTTGTTCCAGGTACTGCTCCTATATTAATTCCTCCATATAAGATGGGACTTATAGAACTGAAGGAACTGAAGACCCAGTTGCTAGACTTGTTCGATAAAGGTTTCATCAGACCCAGTGTGTCACCTTGGGGAGCTCCGATATTGTTTGTTAAAAAGAAGGATGGGACTTTGAGGTTGTGTATTGACTATAGACAGTTGAATCGAGTGAGAGTAAAAAATAAGTATCTGCTACCGAGGATAGATGATTTGCTTGATCAGTTATAAGGGGCTCAAGTGTTCACTAAACTTGATTTGAGATCATGATATTATCGGCTGAAAAAATTTAAAGCTGATGTACCGAAAACTACATTTAGAATGAGATACGGGCGCTTCAAGTTTTTGGCGATGCCATTTAGGTTGACTAATGCCCCAGCAGCTTTTATGAACTTGATGAATAAGGTATTTCAACCTTATTTAGATCACTTTATGATTGTGTTTATTGACGATATCTTGCTGTATTCAAAGTGTAGAGAGAAGCATGTTGAACATCTAAGATTGGTTCTACAAATAATGAAGGAGAAACTATTATATACCAAATTCAGTAAGTGTGAGTTTTGGCTTGATCAAGTAGTATTCATGGGTCATATTGTGTCTAGACAAGGCAAATAGGTAGGCCTAAAGAAAATAGAAGCAGTGATGAAGTAGTAAGCTCCAAGAAATGTGACTGAGAATTGGAGTTTTCTTAGATTAGCTGGTTATTACATCTCAGTCCTTTTGACAAATCTTTTGAGAAAGAAAATGCCTTTCAGATGGAATGATGATTGTCAGAAAAGTTTTAAGGAGCTAAATCATCGGTTAACTATAGCACCAATGTTAGCTATTCCATCTAGAACAAGAGGGTATGTAGTGTATAGTGATGCTTCACACCAGGGATTTGGATGTATGTTGATGTAGTATGGCATAATGATGGCATATGCATTGGGAGAGTTGAGGTCTCAAAAGTTTAATTATTTGGTACATGATTTAGAGCTTGCTATAATCGTATTTGCCCTGAAGATTTGGAGACACTATCTGTATGGAGAAACTTTTTAGGTATTCACTGATCATCTTTGTTTGAAATATTTCTTGAGTGATAAAGAGTTGAATATGAAACAGATGTGCTGGATAGAATTGTTGAAAGATTATGATTATACAATTGAGTATCATCCTAGTAAAGCTAATGTGGTAACTAATGCATTAAGTAGGAAGTCCAATAGAAGTGTGGCTCAAGTACACTTATCGAGGTTGCCTAACCTATTGTAATTAAGAGCATTGAATGTTGAGTTAAAATTGGGGCAACATGAGGCATTGATAGCTACACCAAAGCTGAGACTTGTATTACATGAAAGGATCAGGAGAGCCCATAATAAAGATTCCGAGTTAGTGAAGTTAATTGAGAAGTTGAAAGTGAATCTAGATTTTGAATTTGAGTTGAGAGATGAAATATTATCGTTAAAGTAGAGATTGTGTGTTCCTGATGTGGATGATCTGAGGAAAGAGATTCTGGAGAAAGCACAATTAGCAGCTTATGATATGTATCCTGGTACTACCGAGATGTATAACATGCTGAAGCAACATTTTTGGTGGCCAGGGATAAAGAAACAAGTGGCTGAGTATGTGGCTAAGTGTTTGACTTGCCAACAGATAAAAGCTGAGCATCAGGCTCCAATTGGTAAGTTACAGTCTTTGTCTATTCCAAAGTGAAAATGGGAGAGAATCACGATGGATTTTATTATGGGTTTGTCGAGGACTCCAAGGCAACATAATGCCATTTAGTTCATTGTTGATAGATTGACCAAGTAGGCTCATTTCTTGCCAGTAAGAGAGAATAACTCACTAGATCAGTTAGCTCAGAGATATGTGAATGAAGTAGTGAGATTACATGGAGTTATAGTGTCCATTGTATTGGACAAGAATCCTAGATTTATCTCGAGATTTTGGGGTAGCTTATAGATAGCTTTAGGTACAAGACTGAATTTCAGTACTGCATCTCATCCTCAGACAAATGGTTAGAGTAAAAGGACGGTCAAGACTATTGAGGATATGCTCAAAACTTATGTTTTGGAGTTTCAAGCAGTATGGAATCTGTATAACTCTAATTGAGTTTGCTTATAACAATAAATATCACAGTAGTATTAGCATAGCTCCATTATATGAAGCGTTGTATGGTAGGAAGTGTCATTCGCCCTTATATTGGGATAAAGAGGGTCTAATGATTGTTGAAGGCCATGTTGGAATTATTATCGATTTATTTGTTTAATTATTTAATTATGATTTGTCTGTTTATTTATTTATGTTAAAATTGGGTCATTAAATTTAGTAAGCATGAATAGAGAGTAGAATTAGATGGAAAGATTAGAATTAAGTTAGAATTAATATGGGAATGTTATAATTGAGTTAGCTTAAGGAGTTAGTAGTTAGCTTAAGGAGTTAGTAGATAAAGACAAAAGAAGGGGTAAATGAATATTGTATTAAATGATGAGGGCATAATTGGGAGACCAAGGATAAAATTTGTCTTAAAATTTAGAAGAAGAGAAGAGAGATGTTAGACCCCGATTCTTTTCTTACTAATAAGCCTGTGCTCAGTTCTTTTTGAGGTTTATTTTGATTAATTTGTTG
>JANZXR010000004.1:6049460-6080233 GCA_027575705.1 Erythroxylum echinodendron
GGATCCCATCAGAACTCCGAAGTTAAATGTGCTAGGGCAAGAGCAGTACCAGGATGGGTGACCTCCTGGGAAGTCCTACGGAAAAACAAAAACCGTGAGAGCGCGAGGCCCGAGAGGCCAAGGCTCAAAGCGGACAATATCTGCAAGCGGGTGGTCTGGGCTGTTACAGCTTTAGACTTGAGCAAGAACACATATCATTCACGAACGAAACATATTGATGTAAGGTATCATTGACTCAGACTTGCTATTAAGGATAAGGCGTTTCAGTTGCAGAAAATTCCTACTGGTAGAAATGCTGATGATATATTGACAAAAGTTGTTCCTAGGGAGAAGTTCGAGTTATGTGTCGAACTCGCTGGGATGGGCTCCTGCTAAGAGCTAGTTGAAGACCTCCTCCAGTAGATGATGGTTGGGGCTAGAGGGGGAGAATTGATGGGTCCAGCCACTAGTTGTTGTCCTTCTCATTATTACAACAACCCACTATACTAATCATGAGCATAAATTGTGGTGTTGGATGGCTGAAGACATGGCCACTGTGAAACCACAAAACGTTGGTGGTTTTAGCCTATAAATAGGCTTGAGTTTGCAACATTCGGTAGAAGAAAAACAAGCAACAAAAGAGAGAGTTTTTGAGTGAGTTTTGTTGTGTTGAGTTTCTTTTAGTGAGTTTTGTTGTATTATGGATTACATCCACAAAGAGGTGTGAGGTAAAAATAAAGCGGTAAAAAACAATAGCTACTATAATTGTGATCATATTCTAGTGGGTGAGAAATTTAAATGATTGTAAGAAATTTTCTCCACACATATAGTGAAAATTTTACCAGTTCGGTCCCATAGTTTTTCCCTCTAATTATTTAAGGAGTTTTTTACGTAAATTCTCGGTGTTGTTACTTTTATCTGTCATTGACGGTAGATACTATTCATGGTAGTTACTATTCACGAGTTACTATTCACCATGGTTACTATTCACAACATTACTATTTACTGTACTTACTATTCACGTTAATTGTTCTATTTAACTGTGATTATTATTATTATGGAGGATTCAACAGGTCAAGTTTCACTCAATATTTAAAGGCATTCCGTTGCCGGTGAAGTTATGATAAATACACCGTGTACGTAACTTCTGTCTAGAAGGTTGGGTTTTAAGAGGGACCACTTGTGACCCCTCCGGCCAACTGAAATTTTATATGGAATGGTAATATTGTCTAAGAGTTCATTTTGATCATCCTGGGGTATTACCGAATCAATTTATTTCACTAATTAATGGGCTCACACAGAATTGGAGTTTAAAGCCCAAATTAACTTGCCTCCGGTTTGCATGCTAATTATCTCTCCATCTTCTTAAAATAGTCTGCCATCATCTTTCTCCTCTTTGCATGCGATTAAACATTATGTTTTCTCTTTGTTGCAAAAGTGATTTTGGTTACCTTGATTTAATATCTTGTCAACTTAAAATTAGGAAATGATATAATTGGTTTAGGAGAATTTTGTTGTTTTAAGTGTGTGAAAGTTTCACATAAGTGATATCTATGGTGGTGTAAATGATAATCGGAATGACTATTTCCTAAATTGATCGTGTGACACTAGAAAGAAATCGTTACACAAAAAGTAGCGAAAAATACATTTGGATGCATGTTTCTTTTAGCCTAGATCACATAAGGCATACAATTTCAATTAAACTTGCAATTTCAAAGTTGAAAGGTGATGTTGGAGATCAAATTTTGGCATTAATAGGACTATTAATTACACACGGAGAGTTTGGTAAATGAAAAACAATTATCTTATAAGAATCTTATTTATCCAATAAAGGGAATGAGTTGGTCATATGAAAACTACTTACAAAGATAGGAATTAGATGTTAAAATAAAAAAGTGACTAATCAATTTGCTTTGTATTATATGGATGCTTGAGATAGTTTCCTTTTTCAATATGAAAGATAATAACTCTATTCGTTAGATGCATGGTAGTCGTTATTTAATTATCACTTTTTCTTGATAATCTGCTCGTTACTATAGGAGATGTGGTTGTATCATTGTTCTTTGATATAAAGAAGATATCACTTTTTCTTAGTCAATTTGCTCATTTTATCATTGTTCTTTGATGTGGTATAATATATTATTCGTATATGATATAATATATATGCATATGATGACATTATAACATGATAAAGAAATATGTGTGGAAATAAAATATATGTAATTTTCATTGCTTATGCACTGATATATATTTGACATGGAAAGAGTGTAAAGGGGTCATCGATATATTCAAGAATATTATTTATTATTATTTTGATAATTTAGCATAAGCTAAAAGAATATATTTTCAATTTGTAGAGATAAAGCATTATATTCAATGGTAAAATAATTTAAACATTTTTTATTATTACATGTGATATGTTAATTGTATTTAATTTTAATTTATATTGTGATTTATATGTATTATTTGTATTCCTCATAATGATTGCCCTAGTTGTAATGAGAAGATGAAGTTACGGATATCAAATATTAACCTAATATTGGTCAACATTTTTATCAATGCATTAATACAAAAATAAGTATTGTAATTATAGTTTTAACGATGCCATTATTATACAAAATTTTAATCAACATTCAAAATTTAGATGTCTTGTATGTATTTACTATTAGTAAATGAGTTGAAGGTCTGTTATTGTAAAACATTATGTCAGACATCTTCACTATTTTGGGATAAAAGTTTTGTCTGCAAAATGAATTGTTGTTCGTAAGAAGTAATTATATATAGTGATTCATCTAAATAATGCAAATTTGCATAAATGTAATATTTATGTTCACATCTTTATTTTGTAGGTCCCTTATGATTACATATCTTAGATGTCTGATGTACCTAGCTTAAGTATGGAGATAATGTCATATATGTCAAAGATGAAGTGTTGCTCGTAAGAATTGCGTTAGCTGAATTTATACATTAATTATAAGAACTTGTCATAATAGTGCAACATTTTGACAGTTGATTTGGATGTTGGTTTATAATAGTTAAAAGTTATGAAATGACTATTTTTCCTTTTTTTCACAATAACTTAAAAACTCTGGTTATTATGATAGTTTGATGGAAGTTACATAATTAATGGTGATGAATGTTATAATTAATAGACACTGAAATTGAATTGGTATTATTGGCCCCCTATCTTGGCCCTTATTTAGAGATGACAAGGTGTCAAAAGAAAAATATATAATTGACATCAAGGTAAAAATGATTAAATTTCTTGGTGGGAGTAAAGACAATTAAACAAACAATTAAATAAATAAAAAAGAAGTGCAAAAGTCACTGGTGTGAATTAAAAAAAGTCACAACCATGACAAAAAAAAGTCATGGCCGTGAGAGGTAGGAATAGCGGTTCGCTGCGACATTTGATGAATAGTGGGGTTGTGGCGATCGTGCTTGTGCACGATCGCGACATTCGCGACTGCACACTCCTACTTCAATTCATCATAATTTTCTACTCCGAAGTCCAAAAATTAGAAACTTTATGTCGTTGGAAATCTAAGAGAAAGATCTACAACTTTCATGAAGACAATTTTGTCAAATTCTACCTAGATCAATATAGTTTATTCATTGAAATTTTAAAACATATTTTTATCCCCTTTTTCCTCTTTTCTCTCTACTGTCAATATATATAACTTCTATGCATTTCAAAAGACCCAATTCCAACAATCAAAACCATACATACAAAACTCCCAACATAACCAATTTCTTCAGAAAAATTTATCCAAGGCCTTCAAACATCTAACAATTTTATTCCCAACACATTGATAACTTAACAGAGAAGAAATTCTCAACATATACAAAAGAGAATTTATGCAATTCTCACTGTCATTTCTCTAACAAAAGTAGAGATTGTACATAACTTTATATTACATATCAAAAACTATATCAATAGCATAATACAAAAAAATACAATCATAAATGTTCATGCTTGATATGCTTCTTGAGTACTAAAAGTTTCTGAACTAACTAGTTACAAAAGACTGAAATCTTGGAGTTGCCAAAGCTTTGCAAGGGTTCAATAATGATATACTTTTTCTTCACCTGAGGAGTGGAAAAATAATGAGGTGAGCTGAGACGCTCAGTGGTTAATACGTTTATATCCAGTGATAACGAACCACACACACGATCAAGTATATATATATATATATATATATATATATATTCATTGCATTTTAGACTTAGCAGATCACACTATCCACATTCTAAATTTTGAGAATTTACATAGGCATGAATACATCACCACACAAATCAGATCATATGTTTCATTTAATCATCACAAAATGACACTCAATTATGCTCCATATTCTATAAATTAAGATGCAATGCACAAACATAATAGCTCGAGAGAATCCCATAAAACAGAATGGAAAAACCGAAGTTTACACCATGAACAGAATGAGTCCATTTTTTGAATCTCATATGCCACAAGTGGGCAGCCAGGAAAAGGCTTTAGGTCAATGTGCACGTGGCGAACAAAATGCTATCTCTCTTACCAACATAAGCAAATTTTCTGAAGCTTATATATTCCATATCATACTCATACTTTCATGCTTTTTATGCTTTTCTTCTGTTCATTAATACCAAATACAACAAAATCTTTCAAAGTAAATATGATAACAAATCACAGTGCATTTTTCCAACATTCACAATGTTTAAAAAACAAGCATTTAGCACATGTAAACTTGTAATAGATCAGCCTATTATCACAATAACCATAAACATATTACCCACCTGTTTACTTGTAATTCCAATATCAAGTTTATTCTTTTTCTTGCTCTTGATTTCGAAATTCTTGGTTTCCTTTAATCAAACATATTTTCATCCAATCGACAAACATAAATAAAACTTCCATAAGCTTTAAATATCCAAAAATGAGCTTAGACTTAATCTACTCTTGGTTTATCTAACTAGAAGAACTAAGATCTAGTTAAGGTTCATAAAAATATAAGAAGAAGAATTTCAGTTCTCTTCTTTCTCTCTTCACTTACAGCGTCAAACTTATTTTTTCTACTTCCTTCTTCTATCAAAATAAGAAGAATAAATAAGAGTTACCTAAAAACTTAGCTGAATATTCTTCTTCCTCTTCTTTCTCCTTGCTCTTTTCTTTCTTTCTTCTTCTCTTTCTATGCTTCGGTTTTCTCCTTCTCTTCTTCTAGTTTCTTCTACGACTTTCTCTCTTTTCTTACTTACTATACACGACTCTCTTCTCTTCTTTTCTTATTAGTTGAAGACCACCTTTTGTCTTTCCAAGCTTACCCTTCCTTATTAATCTAATGCCTTCTAACTCCTTAACTTAATTCTAACTCTTTCTTTTAATTCATGCAACCATATGAGATTCAGTCCAAAAATTGCTAATTCATGAATTCTAACTTATATTCATGCTTGCTAATTTAATAAAATAAATTCTAAGAAAATTCGGGTCCAACATTTCTCCCCCTTTAAAGAATTTCGTCCTCGAAATTCTCACCTAAGTCCATAAATAGGTGTAGATACTTCTCCTTCATGGCTTCCAAATATTCTCATGTTGCTTCCTCTCTTGCATGGTTCTTCCATAAAATTTAACCAAGCTTCACAATCTTATTTCTCAAGACTTTTTCCTTTGAATCTAAAATCTCCAACTTCATATTCCATTTCCTTCCTATATGCATCTGTATAGCTTTTCATCCTGTCTTGAGCTACCTTAAGTCTTTGTTTCACTAAATTAATCTTGCATACTGTGTTTTGTACTAACTTAGGTCCTAAAAGTTTCCTTTCACTTTCTTCATTCCAACAAATAGGAGTTCTGTAGCTCCTACCATACAAAGTTTCATAAGGTGTCATTTGAATTCCTGAGTGGTAGGAATTATGACAAGAAAACTCAATCAAAGGTAAATGTCCATCGCATGAGCCTTTGAAGTCTATAACACAAGCTCTTAACATTGCCTTTAATGTCCTTATTGTCCTCTCTGATTGACCATTCGTCTGTGGATGAAAAGTTGTGCTAAAATGCAACTTGATTCTTAAAGCCTCTTGCAAACTTTCCCAAAATCTAGAGGTGAATTTGAGATCTTTATCTGAGACTATAGAACTTGGAATTCTATGATGTCTAATTATTTCATCTATGCATTTCTTGGCTAAGGTATTCAAAGAATCTGTCTGTCTAATTAGCAGGAAATGTGTTGACTTACTTAACCTATCAACAATCACCCGTATTGTGTCATGCTTCCTGATGGTTCTCGGTAATCTCATTAAGAAATCTATTGTAATCTTTTCCCACTTCCATTCAGGAATAGACAAGGGCTTAAGTAACACTCTTGTCATTTGCACACATGTTTTGTGATGTATAATGTAAAAAGTAGAAAAAATAGATTGACATTCATTACTTAAAAGTTTAAACTCATTGTCTGCTCGAATGACTTATTTATGATGTAATTTCTAATAAGAATTACCTTCCCCAAAACTTTTTTGGTGAAGATGATTGAAAAAGTAACGCTTTTGTCATTTGCATGAAATAATTAAATTTATATTCTACAAATCCATTTTATTGTAGAGTATAAAAATATGTTTTGTGATGTATAATGCAAAAAGTAGAGAAAATAGATTGACATTCATTACTTAAAAGTTGAAACTCATTGTTTGTTCAAATGACTTTTAAAAATGAGTTTAAAATAAAATGTGTTTGTATTTTATGTGTGAGCAAACAAGTCCACACGGTCCTATTAAAATCATCTATAATGGTGAGACAAATGTACACCAGTCAAGGATGATTGTTTATAGGGTCTTTAAATGTCAACTTGTAGTAATTTAAAAATCATATTAGCATAAATAAAACTTTTTGAAAAAGATAGTCTTTGTTGCTTTGATAAAGGAAAAAATCATATATATTAATCTTGTAGTTGTAAATGCTTTTGAGTTCTAGTTGAAGTATGACCAAACTTGTAATGCTATAAAAAAAAGTTTAGAAGTTGAAGCTTTGTTAGAGTGTTGACAATCAATGCAAAGTGATGATATTATTAGAATATAAGATAAATTTCTCAAGATAACTGGTTTGGTATAAACAGAAAATTACACTTGTAGAGTTTTAAAGGAAAATGGTGATTTATCTAACAACTCTAACCTTCCAATCATTTTTCTTCTGTAGGCCCTGTAAAAGATTCAAAATTAACCAATGAAGATTTAGAAAGTTAGTTTACTAATAACAAATTGAACTTGAAATTAGAAATGAATAACGATTCATGAAGGGTAATTTTATTGGTAAGATATATATCTCCTATTTGTTCAGTAAGACTAATATTCTCATCTAGTGAATGGATTCGTGTAGGATGTGTTATAAGGGTAAATTTGATGAAAATATTAAGGATAATGCTCGTGTGATTAATAGATCATGTGTCAATAATCCAAGAATATGAATCTAACATTTTACTAGAGCTTAATGCAAAATGAAGTTGAGTGCTAAAGATAAAAGCTACAAAATCTTTTAAGTGAGCAAAGTTCATATGATGATTGCCATCAGTTGGAGCCTTTCCTTTAATTAACTTTTCAATTTCCTATTGCACAATATCGGTCAAGGTTGAACTCCATTCAATTATTTTACCATCTGTTTCATCATCACCATCACCATCACCATCAATAGGATTACCAACCAAGTTTGCAAAGTTCTTTATATTCATTTTTATTTTTTGCTACTTGTATTATTTATACTAACTAGGATATCCACTAAGTTTAAACACAAGTTTCCATCTCATCACCATCCATATTATAGAAATAATGATGTTTATTCATTTTCTTCATAAAATTTTTATTTCTATTATTTCTTCTTTTAGCTCCAATACTTTTAAAACCAGGATTTGACGGAGCAAACATGGCATGTTTTTACCAAAAAATTTACAGTCCTCTCTTTGTTTTTCAATTTATAGGATTAAGTATGATTTGTTGACAATATGCAAGGATCCATAACTAAGATTTAATTCTTAACATCAAAATTGTTAAATCATATAAAAATTGCATTAGTCTATTAAATACAATTTTATCAACAACAGCTTTTACTGTTGGCAAACAGGAGTTAATATTAAGTAAATTCATCCTAAAACTTCTTCAAAATTGTGAATTATTTCACCATTAATTGATTGCTTTAACTAATGGAGTTTATTTCCCTATAATTTTGACAAAGCAATAGACCATTGTGTTTTTACAAACTTCTCTTCCAACTATAACCAAAGTTCCCTAACACTTGTAAAATAGATTAATGCGTTAACTATATCCTAAGAAATATAATCCAAGATCTCTAAAGTAACTATACATTCAACTCTTTTCCATTGATCATAATTAACAGAATTTTCATCTGGAATTTTTAAGCTTCCATTAACAAATCCTACCTAAACCGATAGAACTATACTGATATAACATAATCAACTGAGGTAACTGTGACATACGAGAGGTGTAGTGACCAATAACATACCAAGATGATCCGAGTTTTGAAGAAACAGAGGATCACCATTATTATAAACTCTGGTAAAGTGCTCCTTCAATATCACACCTACTTTCAGTAAATTCATCTTAAACGTGATTTTCCAACTTTAGGAATGTATTGTAAAGTAAATACTAATCACCACTAAAGATTGTAAAGTAAAGAAAGAATAAAGAGGAACCAAAGAAACAAAATTTATGAATGCATAACTTTTAACTCAAGTATAGAAGTAAGGATCAAATTTAAACCTTATTCTTGTAAAGTTTGGTGCCTTATATGCAAGAGCAAAATACATTATAGAGTGTAAACTAATCTAATAAATTACTTACTACTGAAAAATTGATTGCTATTTATTACTCTAATAACTATCATCTTTCAAGTCCCCTATCCCAAAGTTCCAATGTTGTCTTAACCTTTTCAGGGCTAGATTTTAGGGCAAAGGTTGCTGTGATTATCAACCATAACGATTGGGTGCATTTTCTTGAAGCAACTCAATAACTAAAACCTTCTTACCCTCTTGAACATAATTCTGAGGACAATTATTTCTGCGTTAGAATTCCTATTTGAGAGTTTTTCTAGAAAAGCCTATAGGAAATGAGTTACTGTTGAGATCAAGATGTGCCCTCGGTTAGGGTAATCTAGAATAATTTATTAAGACCTAGTACAACTTTCCTTTTATGGTTAATGGTTAAAAACAGAATTGCTACTATGGATAAATTGCATTACATATTAAAGCTGGATGGATTTGCTTTTTCTGCAAAGATGGATTAGAAATAATTGATCATCTATTCTTTCTCTGCCCTTTCTTTAACTCTATCTAGAATTTGACTAGAGAATTTTTTGGTTGGTATAAGCTATCAAATTCCCTAATAGAGATGGTCAATATTCTATTTTAAGCACTTCACTCTGAAAGCAGAAGGTGTTGATTCTTGCCATTACCTCTCAAGAGTTATGGAACGAGAGGAATCTGAGGAACTTTCAAAACAAGGAACTTTCCAGAGATGTAATGGTGCAAACAATCATAATGAGTGTAAGGAAACAATTAATCAGTTGGGAATTAGATCATACTTAACTACAAAGAAGATTTGATTACCTGGACTACGACTGGCCCTTTATGCTTTGCTCCAGTGAGTTCTTCAATATGAATTACAGGCCTAGTAGGAGTGGAACAATGGTTAAAGGAAGCAAGATGAACTAGATGCATTCATCCAAAATACTAATTCTTTACCTTTGGCTACTGAATTCTTGCAGAGGAGACAATCACTTAATGGTTTTAGAATCACTAACCCTAATTAGGTAAGATAAGAAGACATGATTATTAGATGAGGGTTGTATTTAACCCTTTTGCAAAATGTTGTCTTATGGATTTATACACCTTACAATGTTATATTTCTTGCCTTCACTTAGTTATAGACATTTATTTTAAGGATGTCATCTTTTATTTGGCTTTCATTTAATGTAGGAGAGTTTTAACTACTCTCTAAATGGTGGATCTTCTTTTTTTTATTATCAATCAATCTTTACTCTTTTTTATTATCAATCAATCTTTAATTTTTCATAAATAAAACTATCATCTTTCAAATTGTATATTATTAATGATAGCTTATATTCTATACATATTTAAGTGTATTCCTTAAAGAAAATAGTTCACCCTCCAAATTTATAGATACTAGAGATAGGGACAAAGTTATTTGAAGATAGATTCATTTTGTTTAATCATGTCATCTATTTATAGTCAATGTCTAGTTAGAAATGATTTTGACGGCACATAGTGCACATCGTTGTAGAAGTTATACATTAAAAAAATTTAGTTTCTTTATAAGAGAAATATTTGTAGATATTCTACCATCTTATCTAACCATGTATAAAGGACTAAACAATGAATGAAATTACTATTTCAAGAGATATTGCTTAACTTATTCTTAGTATTTTTTAGTTATATCAGTGTCTTTATTCTCTGTCATTTGCAATTGTATAAGACCTTCACTTTCTTAATAACCAAATACCAAGAGAAAATGGTAGTCAAGGATGAAATCGTGCATATCCTAGAAGCTAAGACTTCATCTTTCCTTCTCCTCTTTATACTTTGAGTATTATAAGACTATTAAATTTTGTTGGCATTGGCTAGAAGAATAAAAAAGATGTAGTGACATGTTTGACAGATCATTAAAAAGTTAGTCATTTGGCTATCACTTATTAGGGAATAATATTTTTCTGCTCAACCGAAGCTATCTTTTTATTTATAAAAACATTCATTTACAAGTAACATATGTGTTCAATGTTGCATTAACAAAAATGGTCTACTAAAAATTTTTATATTTTGATTTTCTTTTAATTTATTTCCTTGCTAAACAAGGAGTGAACTGTTTGGTTTTATCATGAGTATAAGTTTTCTTGTTTGAGTTATTTATTCACATTATATTTAATTATTTGTGACAATATGAGAAAAGAATTGTTAAGGGTGTAATATGGTGCAACATACAACAACAACACCCAGTGAGAGTCCCACTGAGTGTAAGTCTAGAGTGGTCCAATAATATGCAGCCTTACCCTTACTGGGTAGAGAGGTTGTTTCCAAGTAATATGGTGTAACATGCTCCTTTGAAACCTTATGTCATCTAAAGCTTATAAGGAATCTCAAAGGATGAGTACGATTCCGTTTTCTTAGTTATTTCTTGAGTACGATTCGGTTTTCTTAGTTATTTCTTCTTTTTTTCAAAATTTTTTGTAAGAATATAATGGGTAATATCAAATATGTATATATAGCAATTTTTTTTAGGTTTACTTTAAATGAGGATTATTTGATTATGTAATTTAACAACCATATATGTCAAAAGAATGAAAACATTGTTGATCCTTAAAATCTCTATCTTCTTTTATGAAAAAGATCTTTGAACATAGTATATCCAACGCTTACAAAAATAAAAAAGAAACCTATGCAATCTTGAAATTATTATATCTTTAAGTTATTCTTCAAAATCCTTAAATACGTTACGACATCATTATTTATACAAAATGTATTACTTCATAAGCAAATTGATTAATTTGAAATAATAAAGAATAGTAATTCATGTTGATTCAAGTATATCAAGATTGTTATGTGATGAATATGTGTGAAAGAAGCTAGAAACGAGGAAACACACATATTCATTATTTTAATAATTCTATAGGTTAAATAACAGTTAGAAGAACTCACTTTTATTAAATAATTTATCCTTAAAGAATAAAGGTTACTCAAATCATTTAGTTATAAACTAAAAAAAATTATAGACTAGTTAAACTCTGAAAATTTTGACTTGTTCCTTTAAATTGAATATCAATTCTAAACTTTATGAACAAATTAAGTTTTAATGACTATCATTATATCTGAAACTTTTTATTAAATGTGAGAATGGACCGGCTTTATAACTTTATCTTTAATAAGCCTGTGGAGAAATTGAAATATTACATATCTTACACTTTTATTATCAAGCTCTGTCCTTTTGCAATCAGGACTACGAACAGATACACATACAAATACTTTAAATTACGCCACTGATTATTTAAATATGCTCTAAAATTCTTTTAGAGTTTTGTTCTTCACTATAAGTGTTAGACCCTTATTGAGAATATGAATTGCCCAGTTACCAATTTCATGTCAAAATAATAAGAGTCTTCCTTTTTAATAGCATGCTCTGAACCATATTCACGGTTGTTCAATTCTTTGATTATTCTTTTATCTTTAATAATACTGTGAACTCTCAACTTTAGGCTAATTGTACATATTGTTCTATAATTTAGTGATTAGTAAAGTATCATTCACATAAAGAACACAAATCATCTTTACAATAAAAAGATAAATTAAGGAATTAAAGAAAACGTAAAGAAATCATAAGAAGTGTTCTTTTGATGAGTATCTCAATCTATTAATGTATTCCACTTTGTTAGGTTGATTATTTATATCTTCCCTCATTAAAGATGGCTTGATGCTTTGCTTTACGGTTTCTCTCCCACAACTATTAACATTACCCTTAAAATAAAACTAAACTAAAAATACCTAAAAGAAATCCCTAAACTAAGGTTTCCCTACCTTTTAAATAAGTATTGCACTACAAACATGGTTTGTGACATAATCATGTCCTATACTATGTTTAGCTCTGCATTTCAACTTTTCTTTCTATAGAAAAACACAAGCACTAACATGCTTGTGTCTATGTTATGTATTTCATTGTATATTTTTTATGTGACACAAGTTTTGACATGCCCATGAATAAGTTCATGTCTTTTACACCAAAACTTGAAAGAGGAACACAACCCTAATATACAACTATGTGCTAGGGCATGGTCAATCTTTTTCTTAGCTTCTTCCATCTAAAGAGTGACATGAGCTAGATCATACCTGTGGTTGAGACTATATTTAACCGTAGATGTATTTTCTTCTTAATTTGACTTGTAAAGCTCTTTAATCATTATCCAAACTCATTTATAAGCAACATCCATAATTACATAAAACATCAAATAAAAGCAATCAAATTAAGGTAATTTATATAAGACAACATAGGAAAGTATTGAGTAAAATTTATATCTTCTAGATGAATATCGAATTCTCCCACATTTAGATTTTTTTTTGGTCTTCAACCAAATCAATAATAATGGCTATCGAGTCAAATGAGTTTTAATTTTACGAGAAATCACATTCCAATTAAAATAGCTAAATATGATCGTTATTCACTCAGTCACCTTATTCATCAACTACCTAGATTTTTACACACTTATACTGACTTGTAAACCTCAAACTAATTTAATAATCTTTCAAATTTCAACTTAAGATAGATAGTTATATCGTATATATAAAATGAGTAAATAGTATAAATCAATAAGTGATTATCAATCCACATTGAAACCAAACAAATTAAAAATTTTCTTAAACTTTTTATAAAGCATGATGAGCTTGTTTAAAAGCATCATAACATTTTTACATAACAGTAAACACTTTGTCCTAAGTGCCTTTGGTTACTCAATTAGCTCATAGTTTCAAATGGCTACTAACATTACTTATAATTTTAACCTATTACTTAGATCATAATCATTGTAATATAATTTATTAATGCTAAAATTTTATTCATTTTTTAAATGTCAATTCATATTTAATATGAAATAACAAGCTACTTATTAAGATAAACTCTAAACTTAGTCTATGTTAAAATTAATTATATGCCTGGTCACATCATTTAATTCAAACATTATTCTCAAGATCATTTAGTCAAATTTGAAATAAACTACTCACTAAAGACCATTCTTGAGAAACTTGTGTAGTTGAATTACAAAGCAACGTATCATTTAATAAATCAATTTAATTACCTTAAATTTTATTGTTTATATTTCTATAATTGGAACTTATTAAACTAATTGCAGCTAGATTGGTTTACTTAGAGGATGTTTCCTATTTAACTATGGTTCAAAGTAAATCACTCTCCCATACTTAAATTGTTATATTGTCCTCAATGATGCAAATAAAGCATATTAAAGCAATAAGTAATATGCAAAAAGTGGAGAAAGAGAAAAAGAAATAAAGATAGAAACAATTATTTGAGCCCAATTATGGATGTTGCTACGCTATAAGTCCACGTGAATAATTAAAAATTGACTAATTACATAGAAAAATAAATAAAAATATAAAACACGTAAAATGAAAAGGCATGATAATTAAAACAATAAAGTGCAAATTTACAAAAGAAAATTTATTTTTAAAAAAACATTTATAATGATTAAGTTGTCTCCCAATAAGGTACTCTTTAAGTAACAAAATAAGCTTGTGGTTCCCCTTCCTTTAAAATTTTATTGATGTCGTATAAAGGTCTTATTCCTTTACCTCTTTAGCTTTCTCCTATTGGGACCTTCATTTAATTTTGTGGCATATGATCATCTTCACCTTTTACCTCCTTTCTTTGCATGAGACAACATCCCAATTCATTTTACGAAACAATTTCCTATAAAATTTATAAAATTTGTTAAGTATCACATTAATATATTATTGTGAATCGTCATAAGAAAGAGGATAATTCATCACATTAGAGATAGTTTCTTTTGTTCTTCCTCATTAGCAACCTCCTATTTCTTGTTATCTATCAATTCTTTGATAGTGCTCATAGTGAGTGCCATCATATGCTCCTTTAGATTTACTTATGTATTATTTATCAAGAATTCTTGCCCTTTGAGTTTATGGTATTGGCTAATTTTCTAACTTGAAATTCTAAGTGCTTATGAGAATTTAGAAGTTGATAAACCTTCATTTTCAATCTTTCCGATCTCTCAAATTGTTGCATTAGCTAGTCTCTCCATAGATAATTCCTCTCAAACATTACGTTAATTAGTCTCTCAATGGCTAACTCATAATAAGGTTTTCTCTCTTATTGTTGTTGTTGATGATATCTAGGTGAAAGTGGCCTTTAATTTGCCTAATTATTCTTTAAGAAATTTGGATGATTTCCTAACCCTAAATTATAAGTGTTATTAAGCGTTTCTTTTGAGATTTTTGATAGTTCAATATTTAAGCTAATTGGTTGGCAACGCGAAGTGATTGTCTTTCTTAACAGTCATTGTTGCTATGACCTCCCCAATACAACTCATAACATAATGCTTAAGTCAACCTTGCAGCTCTACTCTGGTTGTCAATGTTTTCTTAATGAATTTCTAATTTATTTATGTATTCCATTTTCTTGGAATGATTCTTGATACGTTTTCCCATTGAAAACATTGACAACTTGATTGGAGTTGAATTTCTAATTTACTCGTGTATTCCATTTTCTTGGAATGATTCTTGATACCTTTTCTCATTGAAGATGTCTTGAAGCTTTTCTCTATAGTTTCTCTTCCTTATAACTCCTAACTATTAACCTTAAACTAGAATTAAATTATAACTACCTGAAAGAAATCCCCAAATTATTTCCCCGCTTTTTAAATAGTTGTTGCATTATAAACACATATGAGGATATAAACATGTCCTTGACAGTGTTTTGCTATAGATTTTAGTTTTTTTATAAAGGAACACAGGTATTGATACATTAATGTTCTAATCCATATGTTTCATTGTATATTTTTTTCCATGTTACATTGTGTTTTGAGTTGTCTATATATAAGTTTGTGTCTTATACATTATAGTTGTAGAGAGGAATAAACCCTAACACATGACTATTTTTGTGTCTTATACATTATAGTTCTAAAAAGGAATACAACCTGATGCATGACTATGTACTAGGCAATATTAAATCTTTTTCTCAACTTCTTCTATCTAAAAAGGGGTATGAGTTGGAGCATGCATATGCTTGAGATTATGCTCAACCAAAGATGCATTTTCTTCATGATTTGACTTGTAAAGATCATTAATCCTTAGCTAAACTTATTTATAAGTGACATCCAAAATTACCTAAAATATCATATAAAACCAATCAAATCAAGATAATTTATATAAAAAACATAAAAGAGGATTGTATAAAATTTATTTCCACTGTATATACATAAAATGGTTGTATACATGTATACATCTTAAGATCTTCATTTGATAGAACATCATATTATACAAATTATTATAGTATATGGATAAAACTAGACTTGATCTCAAAGTTGTTTGATGCAACTACCAATCTATCTATATTGAATATGTCCTTATGGGTGATGGCTTCACGTAGTAAATATCATTTTGTGCTCTCCTTCTATGGTGATAGATTCCTGAATAGGAAGTGTCTTCTCTATTTTTGGATGTTTTTTAAAGAATTTAGATTATTTACTTCTTAGAATACACTAAGTACCTTAAATCAGAGATCAAAACAAAATCAGCACAAAAAATAGAGAATTATAATCGATAAAAGAATAATAAACAAGAAAAGATAGAAAACAATTAGATTACTACTATATTAATAGTTATTGAATATATTTAATATTACTAATAGCTCCACTTTATTCCAACCTTAAGATTATATTACATAGATCAAGAATCCACTAGAAACAAAAAAAGAAAATAATCAATGATAATAAATAAGAGATACTATTATATTTAAAGAAGAAGTTTCCTAACATCATCTTATACTTCTTTGTTGTTTAAAGATTTTATAACTTAGATCAAAAAATATTTTAAATTAATGAATTTTCATTTTTTAATATACAACCACTTATTCCTAGAGTAAATGATCAATATGTCTGTATGATTTAAAAACCTAAAAATGTACTAAGATTTCTAAAACTTTATATTAACCTCATTCCAAAAGAATCATATGAGTCTATTTCTGGTACCAAATTTAATCCCCAATATCAGGGCCTAATTTAGTCTATAGATAGGTTATTTCAAATGTTTAAATGTAAATTAAGATTTGATTTAACCTTCAACCTATATCCAATCAACAATAAGATTAATGATGATTTTTCATAATCATAAAACTCTTTTATAAATTACTAAAATTAATCTATATAAGATAACACTAGGCTTCCATTTATCTAGACATAAATCATCTTTAAAATAAAAAAAACAAATAAAAGAATTGAATAAATCATAGAAAGTGTTATATCAATGAAGATCTCAATCTCCTGATGTATTCCACTTCATTAGCATGATTCATGATCTCTTTCCTCGTTTAAAATAGCTTAAAGCTTTGTTATATAGTTTCTCTTTCTTACGATTGCTAACCCTAACCTTAAGCAAAAACTACCAAAAGAATTTCCCTAAACTAAATTTCCCACTACTATTTGAATAGACATTCTACAATGAACCTAATCTGAGACACATCCATTTCTCAGGTTGTGTTTGACTTTGCCCTTCAATTTTTCGTTTTAGAAAGGAACATGAACACTAACATACTTGTGTTTTAGGTCATATACTTCACTATATCTTTTTGCTATATGACACAGGCTTTGACATGTTCACTCGTGAGGTTATGCCTTTACATTATAATTTTAGAGGGACATGCCTTGGTATATGTTTATATGTTAGGCCATGCTTAATCTTTTCCTTAATTTCTTTTGTCCAAAGAGGGTCATGGGCTATAACATGCCTATACTTGAGATCGTGTTTAGCTAAAGATATATTTTATTATTTATTTGACATACAAAGCTCTCCTTAGCCAAACTTATTCCAAATCATTATTTTAAAAATTACATAAAACATTAAACAAAATTAATTAAATCAGGGTAATGTAGATAAGAAAATATATCAATGCACTAAGTCAAATATATTTACTCTAGACATAGATCATTCTTTTGCTACGCTACTTCGTTTTGTTGAGGAGTATATAAAGCTGTTAGTTGTCTTCAAGTACCATTATCATTGCAAAAATTAGTGAGTTCAAGTGATGTAAACTCACTCCTATGTTCAGTGTGGTGACCTTTTATATCTAAACCACTTTTTTTTTAAAAAAAACTTGATTCTTATATCTTTTGGAAATAACAAAAGCTTATGATTTGTCGAACAAAACATAAACCTAAAATTTAAAAATATAGTCATTAATCAAACTAACCATGCACCTTTTTGTTATTATTGGGTATAAGGCTAATTAGTCCACATATATTGGCATCTACCAATTTAAGGACTTTGAGAAGCTCTCCATGTGCTTTTCCTATAGTTTGCTTTTGTATCCCGCTCCTTATTTGGCATTTATATTGAAATTATCCAAGTTTATAACAATGGTAACATTTAATAGTAGATTTTTCAAAATCATGCCTGCCTCAATCTTTCCTCTTCCTTACTTTCTGCCATAGCCTTGACCTATCCCTTTTGAAGACTCTCCAAAAGTAGGGATGACAATTCCGGCCCGAGGTTCGGCCATTGTGAACAAACTGGCATTGTTTTATCTAAAACGACGTAGTAAATATCATTTTGTGCTCTCCTTCCATGGTGTTAGATTCCTCTCTATTTTTGGATATTTTAAAAGAATTTAGATTATTTACTTCTTAGCATACACTAAGTACCTTAAATCAAAGATCAAAACAAAATCAGCACAAAAAATAGAGAATTATAATTGATAATAGAATAATAAACAGGAAAAGAAAGAAAAACGATTAGATTACTACTATATTAATAGTTATTGAATATCTGTAACATTACTAATAGCTCGACAATAAAGTCATAAACTTGATTGTTATTTGTATCATTTCCACAAAAAATTAGTAAGTACTATGTCTGACTCTTCTACTATTATCTGGTCAATCGTAATGTTTATTAATATTTTATTCCAACCTTAAGATTATACTACACAGATCAAGAATCCACTAAAAACAAAACAAGAAAATAATTAATGATAATAAATAAGAGATACTATTATATTTAAATAAGAATTTTCCTAACATCATCTTATACTTCTTTGTTGTTTAAAGATTTTTTGACCTAGACCAAAATATATTTTAAGTTAATGAATTTTCATTTTTTAATATACAACCACTTATTCCTAGAGTAAATGATCAATATGTCTATATGATTAAAAAACCTAAAAGTGTACTAAGATTTCTAAAACCTTATATTAACTCTCATTCCAAAAGAATCATATGAGTCCATTTCTAGTACCAAATTTAATCCCCAATATCAGTGACTAATTTAGTCTATAGATAGGTTATTTCAAATGTTTAAATGTAAATTAAGATTTGATTTAACCTTCAACCTATATCCAATCAACAATAAGATTAATGATGATTTTTCATAATCATAACACTCTTTTATAAATTGCTGAAATTAATCAATATAAGATAACACTAGGCTTCCATTTATCTAGACATAAATCATCTTTAAAATAAAAAAACAAATAAAAGAATTGAATAAATCATAGAAAGTGTTCTATTAATGAACATCTTAATCTCTTGATGTATTCCACTTCATTAGCTTGATTCATGATCTCTTTCCTCGTTTAATATAGCTTAAAGCTTTGTTATATAGTTTCTCTTTTTTACGATTGCTAACCCTAACCTTAAGCAAAAACTACCAAAAGAAAATCCCTAAACTAGATTTCCCACTACTATTTGAATAGACATTCTATAATGAACCTAATCTGAGACACATCCATTTCTCAGGTTGTGTTTGACTTTGCCCTTCAATTTTTCGTTTTAGAAAGGAACATGAGCACTAACATACTTATGTTTTAGGTCATATACTTCACTATATCTTTTTTGCTATATGGCACAGGCTTTGACAAGTTCACTAGTGAGGTTATGCCTTTTACATTATAATTTTAGAGGGACATGCCTTGGTATATGTTTATATGTTAGGCCATGCTTAATCTTTTCCTCAATTTCTTTTGTCCAAAGAGATTCATGGGCTATAACATGCCTATACTTGAGATCGTGTTTAGCTAAAGATATATTTTCTTATTTATTTGACATACAAAGCTCTCCTTAGCCAAACTTATTCTAAATCATTATTTTAAAAATTACCTATTAAAAATTACCTAAAACATCAAACAAAATTAATCAAACCAGGGTAATGTAGATAAGAAAATATATCAATACACTAAGTCAAATATAATTACTCTAGACATACATCATTCTTTTGCTACGCTACGTCGTTTTGTTAAGGAGTATATAAAGCTGTTAGTTGTCTTTAAATACCATTATCATTGCAAAAATTAGCGAGTTCAAGTGATGTAAACTCACTCCTATGTTCAGTGTGGTGACCTTTTATTTCTAAACAATTCTTTTTTAAAAAAAAACTTGATTCTTATATCTTTTAGAAGTAACAAAAGCTTATGATTTTTTGAACAAAACATAAGCCTAAAATTTAAAAATATAGTCATTAATCAAACTAACCATGCACCTTTTTGTTACTGTTGAGTATAAGGTTGATTGGTCCACATATATTGGCATCTACCAATTTAAGGACTTTGAGAAGCTTTCCATGTGCTTTTCCTATAGTTTGCTTTTGTTTCCAGCTCCTTATTTGGCATTTATATTGAAATTATCCAAGTTTATAACAATGGTAACATTTAATAGTAGATTTTTCAAAATCATGCCTGCCTCAATCTTTCCTCTTCCTTACTTTAATTTTTCCTCTTCCTTACTTTCTGCCATAGCCTTGACCTATCCCTTTTGAAGACTCTCCAAAAAGTAGGGATGACAATTCTAGTCCGGAGTTCGGTCATTTTGAGCAAAACAATATTGTTTTGTCCAAAATGACACCGTTTTATATTTTTTTAATTAAAAAATATAGATAGGTTAGGATTAGCCAGGCCCACCCTGACCGCCGTGATTGATGTCGGGTTAGGGCCCGACTCATTGGTATCCTTATCTAAAAGTATCCTTCAATAGTTACTCTTCCATAATACGAGATTTCATACACTGCTCATGTATTAGAAAGCTACTTTATAATTTATCAACATTAAGAACACCTTAATCATTTGACTCCTCAATAGATCACACCGCGTAAATGAACTTGGATGTCATAAATCTCGTTAATTTTACGGGGTAGTACATCATCCATCTTTGCTTTATTGTCTCTCAACTTGTTAACTGTAGTAAGCCTATGAGCAAAATCCTCATTTATACCTCTTTCTCCTCCATGCTTAACATCGCAAACTCTTTTCAAAATTCTTATCGTTATTGCTTTAAAGAGTCCCAGCAGCTTTTAACTTTATCTTTATTCAAAATGATTTTCAAAATTTGATCTAGGCTATAGATAATCCTTTAGTAATTTTCCATCATCAATTGACTTCTATTGTGTTTCACTAAATTAAATTCCTTCTTGTTTCAAGGATCCACTCTTCTATTAAAATTTGGTAGTATTAATAAATATATTATATAAGATTATTTTCATATAAATTATTATCTATAATTGCTCCAACTTGATCTTAATATTAAATTTATTAAATTACTTTAAAATTTTATTAATTTATTAGCACTTCTTAAAAGTTTTAATAATTTTATATAATATAGGGATGATAAATAAGCTCGAGTTTAGCCTGATATTTGACCGACTTTTAACAAACTCAAATTTCAAGCAGCTGCTCAAAGCTTTCAAAGCCAATAACATCACTTTTTAAATTTTAAATTTTAAATTAAAAAATTGGGCTGAGATGAGCTGCATGCCCTGAGCCTTAGCCCATGTTAACCTGGCCCAGCCT
The DNA here is from genome assembly GCA_027575705.1 of Erythroxylum echinodendron. Taxonomy (NCBI): domain Eukaryota; kingdom Viridiplantae; phylum Streptophyta; class Magnoliopsida; order Malpighiales; family Erythroxylaceae; genus Erythroxylum; species Erythroxylum echinodendron. The sequence goes on from JANZXR010000004.1 coordinate 6,071,004, forward strand.
AACTCATTACTAATGCTTGGGCTTTTTACTTTGAATTATTATTCATACAGACTTCCGTTTAAAGAAATAAAATAGAAGGGGAGAGATTTTTAGAATTATCAAAATTAATTTGTCAACTGTACTTTGGTAGCCTTTGGTAGCCTTGCCATGCATTCGTGGTACTTGGCTGGTAAGTTGAATTTATAATTTGGACAACACTCTCTATTGGGAACATGCTATGGATAAAATCAGTTGGATGCGAACTCGTTTGCTCGCTATATGTGGCTTTTTCGTTGTCCCTGCCCAGTTTATGCACTCATGATCAAGAACTAAGGAGAACAGTGGTAACCAATATTTTTCATGCTTGCACCGTGTCCATTGTTAAGAACTGTTTAGCAAAATAGTGGTACATAATATATGATCATTTTTTTAGATGAAAATTTCTGCAGACAACAAATTGGTTTTGGTTTGGTAAATACAAGACAGAAATTTCTTCAAAACTATTTTAATATTAGGGATGACAATAGACCGACTTGTGGGCTAGTCCGGGCTAACCCTGTCAATTTTTTTAACTAAAAGCATAAAACATCTTTTTTTAATTCAGTCCGAGCTTAGGTTGTCTGACTAGGTCTACTCAATGTTGTTTTATTTAAAATAGTTCAGACTCGGATCGATTTGTACTTTAGCTTGGCCCATGAGCCTGCTTATTGAAAACATCTTAATCTAAGTTTGTGAATCACCCCATTCATCCTTATTTAATATTGAGGGGTGATTGCTGTTTACACTTCCTTTCCACATGCACGGTATTAGTATGGAAACATTGAATCCACTGCACCAAAATTACAAATTCTTCTGTATTTGGGAATTCAGAAACAAAGATTACGTTGCGTAGTGACAGATTTTCCCTTGAAATTCCATGTGTTTCACCAGTTCCGCATCCAGTAGCACAAATCTAACTGATTTGGATTCAAGTTGTGCCATATCCAGTCTTTAGTATTGTCACCTGGAAAGAAGTGACGTGGGGATCTTATTCGCATTAGGAGAGAGTTGAGGTTGCCGTTCATCGCCGCTGAACTTTGTCAATTAGATTCGCCGTCGATTTAGATCTAGTTTTCAAAAGCCCGGGACTTGGGGCTTGCTGCAATCACTTAATGGGCTTGTTAATTTCTGTCGACCTGCACTTGGGCTAGGGTGTCAAAAGTTGGAACGCCTTAACTGATAAGTGAAGAAGATAAAAAACAACAAATAAAAGGTTTGGTCAATATGTTCTTTAGAACGTAACTTCATTAAGAATGGCGATGAACGACGTTTTTAATATACCGATTCATAAGTTAGATTCAGGTTTAGATCGACATGAGACCAAACTTTACGTAAGAGAATTAAGCATGAAATAGGCCTAAATTTAAGTAAGTAGAGTAGAATCTAATTAAAAAAATATTATTTTATAATATTAAGTTTTTAAAAAATAGGCCTAATTAGCTCATGGACTGTCCATTCATTGTTTGAGAAGTAGCAGGATAGGACGTGAAATACTCTATTGATTGATTTATTGGGTTCTCTAAATTGCTTATTATTAAAAATCCTTCTGTTTCCTCTTTTAGCCCTTTTTGAGTTTTAGCGACACAGCCAACTGCCGGACCTTTTGCTGTCCCTAAAAGTCACGCCAAAAGAAAAAATAGCATTTTGGTTGAAATCAATTCATGCATGTCTTAAAGCCGAAACGCTCCTCCAACGCGCATTTACCTTGTCGTAGAAGACACGGTGGTGACAAGGCCGTATTTGGATTGGATAGGAACAGGTAACTCCAGCCTTTCTGGACTCCTACGGAGTGGGGACACTAATGTTTGTCTAAGTTGTCAGACATGCATGACACGTACTAGCTGCTTCATCGTGTCTTGTCCATTTCTGGCTATGTATCATGTGATTTTACACGTGCTTAAAACAGAAATGAATCCCAGTTTGATATTGAATTTTAGCTGAAAGAACAATGTTTATAGGTTAAGATGGTTACGAGCGTGAAAAATTAGCAATTAAGATTTTTTATACTCATTACTCTGTATCTACTTTATCCTTCATGATTTCAACCATATATTTTTTTATGTCTCACATAAATCTCGCGTATTTATATAACTAAAATCGCGTAAAACATAGTTAATAAAAGATAATAAATACAAATATCGGGTTCCAAAATCAGACCCAAGTCAATTCATAACTTGATGTCTTGGCCTGGTTATTCGGTACCATCCACTTTTGACCCCGACTATCGCTGAAGTGATTGGGATAGATATTTAGGTTCTTTGACCAGTGACAGATTACCTTTTCATTCGTACCATTCCCATTTAGTTCCAATCCATCTCATCCACGTATTTGCACTTATAGGGTGCGCGTAAATATATAAAGAGATGGATGAAAACAGGTGACTTCGTTTGCTTTGGCAGTCGACGTCCTCTAAACGCCAACTACCCGAGAATACTGTGTTTATTAACTGTAAAGTTGAACAGTTTGTGTCTATTCTGCTCTACGAATACCTATTCATTCAATATTTGTGAACCTCATAAAACAGTAATAAATGAAAGAGAGTTTTGTAGTGGTTTTTAGAATATAATTTACTTACAAAGCTAGTTCAACAGGAATTTTCTCTACGTGATACAATCGTACTTTCTCAGTCCACAAAGGAAACCCCAGTTGTCTCCTTGCTTCTCCTTTCCTTTTTGTATTTTTTTTACAATTTGACTTTCCGAACCAATGAATAAAGTAAAGAATAGTCTGCAAGTTGCAAGTTGCAAGTTGCAACCTGTACAGCGTCCCACAATTGGAACATGGTGTAACCAAATCAAATGGGCTAGTCAACTAAAGTTCATTACGCTGTAGGCTCCCAGAAGTAGTAACCGAATAGGGAACAAAAGAATGACAAACAAGTGCATGTGTTGTGAGGCAACAAGCCTACCGAACCTTTTCAGGGACTCTCTTCCGGTCTGTAAGCCGCCGGAGAAATTGACTTGGCTTTGACCCATGTTTATGGATGCCGCTGGCCTCCCCACCATGACACTGCTATTGATGCCAACCGGTGCTAGAATGGACCACCAGAATTTACGACGATGCTCCCTCCTCGCTTTTCGTATGCGATTTAGCTCCTGGCGAATTACATTTCTCACAGATTTTAAGTAAGAATTCATGTCATGGTCCCTTTGAATGGTTCCCTCAGATCCATAAGCTGAACGATCACTGAGGATCTCAAGTGGATGCGGTGAATTCAAGAACAGAGTCTGTGCAGCGCGGAGCTGCTTCTCTGCATCACTGGTGTCAGAAAATGGACAGTTTAAGAGATATAAACCACTGCCGGATGGGAGGAGATGATGACGGGGAGAGAATTTCTCATCTGGCTGTAGAATCAGAAGCTCCCCCATTGGGGCATATAATAGCTTCTGCAGGGAAAAGGCAACAATAACATCAGTAAAATGTTCATGGATAAAAGATGCAAAACAATATACATAGTGGGGTACATTATACCTGGTTATTCAGACATGGATGATTACGGAAATTCCCATTTACAGCCTTCAAAAGCTCTGCAACATGATTAGGATAATTGCAGGAGAAGGCCCGAGGCACAATATCCCTGTGCATTGTGATAGCCTGAACATGATTCTTTGGCAATCCAAGCTTGTGGAGAAGATGATCACCTCCACACATTATGGATGGAGCACCAAATGTTACAACAGGTAGCAAGGATGGCGCTGGAACTTCACCTCTTATAAGCAGCATAAGATTTAATAGCAGTGACAGGCTTCCTCCAAGTGAATGCCCTGTAAATCGAAATGTTGCGTGCCTAGCCCATGACTTTAGGTGGGCATGAACTTCAGGCAACATCTGTTCATACATGCCTTTTGCAGCTTCATAAATGCCTCTATGCACAAGAAAGTCTAGCCCCTGGACCAAGATGGCGTTTTCATTTTAGTTCGATTTTATGTCATGCCAAGTTGTTTTATTGTGCGAAATTTTGTAGAAAATAGCCTTTTAAAAATTCAAAAAGCACTTTTTACAATGCTCTATGAAATTGTCATTGAACATTTTATTGATTTAGAATGTGGCAGATCCGTAAATAATTTACCTCAAATTGAACAGGCTCAAAAAGAAGATTTGCTTGCCAAGATGCCAGAGATTCAGATCCCTGCATATCAGAAAATAACACATCTCCTGAGGATGGCATAATAACGACCAAACATCAATCATTCATAACTTAGAACAAATTATCAATGTTACAATCGATTAATGTCTACAAATTTATAATATCTACTCCGAGTAAGATCACAATCCAAGGAGTCAATATCTATTACAATAAGATAGGTGATGGAAATATAAATCAAAAACAATCTTGAAGTAATTAAGTCTCTAAATATAATGTGGTTGTTTATCTGTAAACTAGAGCTCATTACCTGAATCACAAAGTACCTTGTACCCAGATCATCATCGCAGATAAACCATTCACACGGTGATGAATGTGTTGAACTCAAATCATCTGCAACAGCTTGCTTGACTTCTTCCTTAGCAGCAACCACTGCAGTCACCGAGTCGGTGGTTGCCATCAAAGAGGCCATTTCTGAGTTCATCAATGTAACGTCATCATCAATTCCATTGCATTCCTGATGAGGATCTTTAACAGCCTCGGGTTTTAAGGATTTGAAGAGGAGTATGCTCTTTGTCTGTGACAGTAAATAAGAAGCAGCAGAGGCAGCTATCTGATAAGCAACGGAGGCACTTGTGCGACTACTATTATTCTTTAGCTTTTTACCTTCTGCCTCCTCTTTTGCTATCCTTTTCTCTTCTACTTGATCTTCAGTCGACATGTGAATTTTCTCAGCTTTCATTGCCATTTGTCTTTTCTCTATCGACGATGTTACAAACCTAAGGCCACGATACTTGAGGAGATTTCCTGGCTGAATACACCAAAGGAAATTTCATCAACCTATTCAAACAGATTCCTAATCGAGATACACAACAGATCTCAAGCAATTCTAAAGAAGGCTAGTGAATCTAAAACAGAGGAAAAACAGAGAGAACTCGAAGATGTAAGAGTGGGAAGTTCCCTAAGTGAATCTAAAACAGCATAAGCAAGACACATTGAATAACGTAAGAAAATCAAACGAAAACGCTTAAATCCAGTCTTGTAAAGACCGATCTGATATCCTACGGACAAATCAAGTTCGCTCTTTATTTATCAGCACAAGGCAGATCAATTTAATACCATTTCATCAACAAAAGATTTAATAAAATCAGAGCAGCCAAATTAATTAGAAATAAGAAGAAAGCTGGTACCTTGATTTCGGGTATGCAATAAGCTAAATTCCCAAGATAGGACATTTGTGCATACAACTTCGCTTCAGCCAATGACACCCTCTTCAGAAATTTTGAAAACAATTCTCTATCAAATTCAACAGCTTCTTCATCATCATCTTCCAGTTTACAGGCCCCGCATTCTTCTTCATCTTCCTCTCTCTCTTCCTCCTGCTCGTCTTCCTTTGTACCGTTAACCAAAGGACTTTCTCTTTCAAAATCCTTACTTCCTCGTTCCTCAACTTCCTTTTCCCATAGCGATTTTACGTGCAAAATCTTCAACACCCAGTTCCCATTTTGCCCTTCAGATGACCTCATGGTTCTGGCCTCCAAGTCATCACCCACTCCATTTTCAGTCTCCGAGTTCGCCACCAAAACCGCGTCGTCTACTGCAATCCCATTGTTCCTCCTACTTTTACCTCCTCCAGGCCACAACGACTGTAACGGGTACCTAAACGAGAATCTCGACGCCGTCTTCTGCGGAGGCGTCGACGTTGCAGCCACGGTGGATTTGTCCCGCCCCACCGCGCTCACCTGAGACGAGTTCACACGCGCCTCGACACCCACGGAGATCGGTTGGGCAATACCATGAATCCCTGTTTTTAAACACAGACTATCCATCCCCAAGAGAGAAAACGATTCTGTGCACAACAAGAAGGAGAACAGCAATCGAATTACTCGGTGAATGTCACGTCCTTTCGCTATATTGCACTTATACAAAAAGTTGCAAAGTTCATACGGAGAAGAGGAGAAATGTTTCGTTGGGTTGGGCTACGCGAAAAGAAATATATAGCGTAATGGCCCCCCAAAACAAAGGCGTTGACGTGCCCACACAATCTTTGAATTTTTACTTTTCGTTCGTAAATTCTATTTCTTATATGAACTGAGATTAGGGAGAGAAGGGGGCTAGCGTGCATTTGTAATCAAACTTACGGCAGGACAGGATCGTAATACAGGAAGTTGTAGAATATATAATTTAATTCATTAAGGAAGGTAATACGGCGACGTTTGATCATACGTGGGTGTACCTTCCCTGTGCAAATTGCACATGGGCTTATGGGCATGCAGGATTCCGTGTGTCGGGGACTACAGTTGCCGGTTTAGTACAGAAAAAGCGTGTTACAGGTGGGACCATGTCAGACTGGAGAGAGAGATTATGGCGTGCTAGTCTTCCGTGACCTTGCAGAGATTGCCACGTCAGTGAGAGGATACACATCAAACCTCCAAACGACGCCGAATATATATAATAACTTGGATCCAAGTCATTGGTTGGATAAGCACGGTGCTGATTTCACGTGCTAAACGGAGAATGGCGCTTGAGAATTATTCATTTTCCAGAAACAAAATTGAACAACATTATTTAAATGATTTTTATCTTTTTTTGGTCATAGTATGATATTTAAACGATTTTATAAATTCTCCTAACTTTCATATTTTTATTCTAATTAGACCTCGTTTCAAAATTTCACTCTTACACTAGCACGTTTCACAGTTGTAAAACAAAGAGAAGCCCAACGATGTGGCAAACATGATCGTCACTTGAATTCATAGGATTCGTATGTTAGTTCGATAAAGACAAAAAGATCTAAACAAACGGTATTTTGCTCATGTCTGGTGGAGCCCTGCTGAACTTGAAAGTTGGGTTTTCAGTCTTCTGAGACCTTGCTTAAGAGAAAAAGAGCAATCTGTTTAGTATTTATGGCTCTGTTTTTGCCTCTTATGTAATTAGATGTATTGCTACTCTTATTGTACTTATTGAGTGCATGTGCTTCCAATGGTAAGCCACTTTCAGAAATGGTGGCACTTTGGGGATGACATTATTGTTAAATTTGTTTCATATCTGGCAAGCATTCTTTGGTGTTAAGATTTAATAATGTCTAGTAAGTCTGAATGGAAGCCTAAATCTCCTGCCCTCCTGCAGGCACAATTGGCTCAGGATATGGGATCAAGAAGGGGAATGTTTACGATGTCATCGGAAGGAATTTTTTTTTTCCCAAAACAGTGTAGGGGATGAGGGGCAAAAAGAAAAATTAAGTTGAATCTTGCACAGATTATGAATCCTCTCTTTTAAGTTAAATAAAATTAGAAAAGACGACATAGTACGACAAAGGACTACAAAACCAAATAATAGCAACAAAACAAGTAACTAAACTGAAAGATGTAGTTGCAAGTGATGACATATTATTTGGTTATGCTAATTTCTCTTTCATCTTAACTATATTTTAGTGTTTAAATGAGAAAATCAATATTTGTTTTGTTTTAAGATATGATAAGTAGGGATTGCATCAAATTGAATCATTATTGATCAAAATCACAACTTTTTTAAAAAATGAATAGATTACTACAATGAATAAGGTGAGAACATGATAACTCTTAAGAGTTTGATTTCAATTAGATAACTTAACTTTAGCCTATGTTGGGATTTATATTTGTTTTAGATATGAATTTTGACAAGATAGAAGGAGACTAGGTTTTAAGTAAAAATATAGGAGAAAATTACATCCAACACTTCTAGATATCATTACACTTCATTTCTTTGAAATTTTCTCTTCATCTTTCATCTTTTCTTTTATTTTTGGCATTGAAGCTAAACCTATATGTGTCTAATTCTAGACATTCTAATTTAAAGGGATTTAAAACTCTAATTATAATCTTATGAGGTTTTGTTCTAAACTTAAATTCTTGTTTAATTCAAGTTTTTTTAATTCTGTGTGCTTATATTTCATGAATAATTAATATTGATTAATTTGACAAATTAATATGATGTTGATTATTTATAACTATCTACGAATTCAGTGATCTGTAATTATCATAAAAGTTGGTACAAGTAGCAAACATGTTATTTATGAATTTGTATATTTAACTTACTAGAAACAAGAAAACTAAATAGAATAGTTATAGTTATTTCAATTATTTAATTTGGGGTTTAGTTTTTTACACTAAGCTTATTGCTATTATTTAATTGATATAAAATGCTATTATACCTAACAAATTTACGGTAAATTTTGGTTTTAATGATGAGTTTGAACCAATTAATTTAGAAAATTTTGAAACTTATTACGACTATCATAATATGTTTCAAACTAATTTCTTAAATTGTAAAAATTATTCTTTTTAAATCAATGATCAATGTTACAATTTGATGAGATATTTCCCTTAAATTAGAGTTATAATTAAAATTCTCAATCTTTAATATTTAGTTGATTTACTTTGATTCCTTGTTAAATTTAGTTTATTAGTTAATTAATAACAAGTCGCCTACTTTGTTTGAACAATTGACATTAAGAAACTAGTTTTCAGTTCTCTTAAGGTTCGATCTGGTTCCACAATTACTATAAGAGTTTAGAGAATTGTAATTAATTTTAAGGGCTTCAACAATCTGGTCAATTGGTTACAACTCAACAGGAGGAGTTAATAAGACACTCTACTACCAATAAGACACAATGGGCAAACAAAATAACAAAAGATTCTATTTGGAGGCAATAACTAGATTAAGCTTCAAATCAATCTCCTTAGTAGTCGAGATCAGTCTAATTTAATTAAACAAGTTGTCATCAAGAACTGAAGTTTCAATCTTCTTGTTCTTGAAAAATTTAAAGTTTATTGCTTTACAAATTGTATAAGTGGTACTACTTAGGGCAATCTTGAAAAGATTAAGTCTCTTTTACTATTAAACTTAATTTTAATTGCCCAATTCATAATGCTTAACCATTAGTTCAAATTACAAAATGAATTACGAAGGATAAGAGAGTTCTCCCAAACTATTTTTAAGTATTAGTAATTGAAGAAGAAGTGAAAATTATCACAGACGATAATTTTACTCTCTACTCATCCTTTCCTCTATGTTGTGACGTCATCACAGAGGATACTTCTCCTTTCTATTCCTCCTTGCCTCTGTGTTGTGATGTCATCACAGACGA
>JANZXR010000004.1:6080333-6094375 GCA_027575705.1 Erythroxylum echinodendron
TAGTTAACCTCAATCAAAATAATTTATCTAACAATACCAAAATTCATTCAAATCATGTTTACTAAAATAATCAAAAAAATTTAAGGCCTAACAATTAATACATTGAAAAGCATTATGTCCACTGTGTAAATCCTTATTTTAGTGGTTAGTCATAAAACAAAAAATATATTTGGTAAGCAATTGGAAAATTAGACTAAATTTCTTCAATGGACAGTATGTTGACCTCTAATAAAGATCTCTAAGTAAGGTCTAATAGTAGATTTAAGGAATTGATGTCTCATCTATATAACAAAATCTTTTCTAGTTGAATTAGGAGGGTTGATGGGCAATTTTTTTTTTAATAAATGAGAATCCCTTTGGGTGAACAAAAGGCCAATTTCAATTATATTTTTATTATAGTTGACACTCTTAAGTAAGATGGTAAGCTTTCATTCATGAATCTGGTATTTACAAAATTTTAAAGGTGTTCTAAAGGTTGTCAATTGTCATACCATAAAAAGCTCTTCCCTTCCTTAGTATTGCTTTTAATTAATTCACCCTAACCCTTTCCCTTAGCTTAGGGATCTAATGCGAGGTTCAGGATATTAAAAGTATTTGGTTCAACCATTCACATACTTTTTCATCTCAAGAAATATATATGCATCTATGAACTTACAAAGACTTGAGGTTTAAGAAAAGTTTTCAAATTTTCTTGACGAGGAGCACCTTATTCTTCAATGTTATAAAAGGGAAGCCTAATCCTCAACTAGCTTTTAGTATACAAAACTCACTCCTTTTTATCTTGGCCTTCATTACATCAATTTTGTCCTTATGCATAAAATTCTTTCAATTGATTTTATTAAATTCATAAGAAGGAAACCGATAAATGCGTAAACTATTTAATATTGAAGAAATCAATTATTTTTTTATCACAATTACATGTTTCTTTTATTCTAAGTCCCGATTCTCCTTTTCAATAATTCAAATAATAAAAAGCAATCATAGTAGGATAGTCTATATGTAGCATCCCGTTTCCATACTAAGGGTTAGAAATGTAGATTTTAGTAATTGAGAAATAGCAATGAGATATTAGAAAAATGCATTTCATGTTTTTGCACACATTAAAATGCTTGTATATGCATTCATATACATTCCAGGTATACTTGATTTATAACTGAATTGTGACTGTGATTTTCTTGAGAATTGTGGCTTTTATATGTTGAAAATTGATTTGGAGAGTGTATTTAGTAATTTAGAATTTTTGGAGAATTTTAGAAAAATTTGGATAATTTTGGACTAGAAAAAATGCCAAGTAGTACATAGCAGTAGAATTAAGAATCAAATGGTATTGAAAATTTTTATAAATGACATTTGGGTTTAATAACATATGTCATTAAAATTTGGAGACAATTGGAGTAGAAATTAGAGTTGATTGGATAAATTGAACGAGAAAACCTAAGTGAACCTATAAGGAGATAAAATGTGGCAAGTGAAAATATCACTTGCCAAGCCATGTGTTAAAACCCACTATGCTTTCCAATTGAAAGTCCAAGTTTAGTGTTTTATCTTACTTCTCTTCTTCCCATTTTCGTGGCCTTCTCTTATCCTTCTTCATGAAGTGTGTTGTCAACCATCATCAACTTTGAACCTTGCTTCCATCTTTCAATTTCTACCTCCATTTTATTGTTCCTTTCATTTACTACAAGAAAACCCATCCAAATCCACCCTGGAATGATGATGGTCGTGAGATACATGGGATAGCTAGGGTTGGTGTGTTTTTGAAGGATTTGGAGCTAAATCAAGTAAGTGATGCTTTAATCTTAATTGGTTAATCTAAATGGGACTTTATGATGAGTAATTTGAGGTTTTGTTTTGAATATGAAATTCCTTGGGTAAATTCATGGGTGTTTAATTTATAAAGACAATTGAATTTAGTGAGCTAACATTATTCATGACTTAATGATGTGGGTGAATGAAGAGGTAATGGAATTATGTTTTACCTTGGTGTTGTTAAATGGTGTATGAAAGTGTAAAAATGTAATAAATGAATGAATGAATTTCTACCTTGTTTTGTTTTTATGATGGGTTAGAGCTATCATGATCATAAAAATGCGGTTGGAAGAGTGATGACTTGTTGATAATTAATAAGTTGTTGTTGTTGAGGTGAATTAGGATGAAATTGATGATGAAGTGTACTGGAAATGTGTTAGATGTAGTGTTTCTACAGAATAAGCATATGTATTTAGACATATCTTGACCTACGGATATCCAAATGGGATGATTGTTGATTTATATTAAACTAGAGACAAATGGTTACAATTTTCATGAAGAAATTGAGTTTGAATTCTGTCTCTAAGAGTGTTGAAAATTGTCTTGAAGTTGAGTTTCGAATTTTGTCTCTGTTGCTGAACAATATGTAGTAAATTATGTATAACTTTCAAAATCCTGAACCAAATTTTATGGACTTAGGTTCTTTAGAAGCTTAAGACATAGATAAACAATTGTTTAGAAGAAGACTTTGCCTAAAAACATCATTTTTCTAGGTTTAAAATAGAAGTGAAGTTCGGATAAGAAAATAAAAGAAAGAAGAAGGAGTGCATCTGCCTAGTCGTAATCACGATCCTGCTAGATGAACGCGGAATGTCGAGACGTCGCGATCATGACATCGCTGGTTAAGTCGCGATCGCGACCCGAAGGTTGTATGCGGGTGATGCTTTTTGAACATATGTTCGTATTTTAATGATATCTTGAGCTGTAGATGTCCAAATGAGGTTATTCTTAATTCAAATTAAACTAGAGACATAATTATACAACTTTCTTGAAGAAGTATAAATTTAATTCTATCTCTAAGACTTTAAAATCTGGTGTGAAATTGATTCTTCATTGAGGTTGGAGTACTACCCGAGACAAAAATTATGTTTTGATGTTTCCATAAAAACTGAATGGATATAGGCTGAATCAGACAAAGGCATCTTCACAAAAGTTGTATTCCATTCTCTTATCTTTCAATTGGTATTAAGTTTGTAATTTTTAGATATCTGAGTTGAAAGTTACGAGTTGTACAATTTGAGGGTATGATCATGAACTAGCCAAAAGTTCAATTATACATAGTCTGTGATATTGTAAGCATAACTCATAGGATACTAAACCAAATTGAATAATCTTGATGTCAATAGAAAATTAAGACAATGGGAAACAGTTTTCTAGAAGAAAGTATCCTCAAATGACTTCATTTTCTTGGTCAAAAATAACTTGGAAAGTTGACTCGAAAGTTGTTATAGGAAAAATCTGAATTTGATGAAATGAGTTATGAATTTCGATTTTTATGGTTTTATTGAGGTATAAATCATAAGTATAAATGATACTTATGTGAGTTTGGAAATATGAATGATTATGTGATGAGAATAATGGAAAGATACTCGGAATTGTCATTGAGCATGCATTATACATAACACATATACATATGTATGTGATTGGGTGTTTATATGATTGTGCAATTAATAATGTGTGTAAATGTGTATTATATGATGTTGAAACACAGGATAGAACATCCGCATCCAGATGTTTCCAGATTATGGAAGCTAATGCTAATTTGGAGCGTACTGTGAATAACCTAGATAGTCTCTCTCAATTAATTATTTGTTTTATATTATGTTTGAATTATCGAATGAATGTGATTTGATTGTGCTAATTCTGGACAATGAAGGTCCGATAATTCTGATGCTCCTTGTATGTGAATATGATGAAATAAATATGTTTTCTCAACTTAAATGTTAAATACCGGACTAAGGTCTGATGACATGTGAAAGTGAATGTGTAAAGTGAAATAAAGTGACTGATTGAGCATTGACTGATGCATATCATTACATGAATACATAATAATGTAAAGGCTGTTGCGACTAGAGTAGCCACCAAAAAAGAACTTAAAGCTCAAAAAGTAGAAAAGAACTTAAATCTCAGAAAGTGATTAAGAGACAAAGGCTCACTATATAAAATGAGCCCTGTATTCCCAACGGATAAGGGACATTTATTAATGAGCTCGATATCTACAATGAATACGGGACAGTTATAGGCACTCGGTCACAATAATAACAATTGAAAGTGAGTCTCATGAGCATTGCATATGTATTTGATATGTATGTGTAAATGATTAAAATGCACTGTTTGAATGGTTCAAATGTGAAATGTGAAATGTGAAATATGAAATAAATGAATAAGGTGTTAATTGATGCTACATGATGATTTAATGTAGTGATAAGAGTTATGTAAATGTACAATGCAAAGATGTGAATTACATGTTATGTGTATCTATGTGATGCATGAATTGAGTGAATCATCAATGATGGTTACCTTATCTGAGTTCACAAAACTCACCCAAAATTTTCAATATTTTTCAGGCTCAGAAGAGTTACCCTGTTAGGCTAACAGCAATATAGACGACGCATTTAAGTAAGAGATAGAAGCCAGGATCAGTTCGCATCTGCAGTTGTACTTTCTTATTTTTGTATCAATTTGTATATTCCGCGATTTTTGTACAATGTGTATTTGAATATTCTGTTTTTAATAACATTCCAAATAGGAGATGTTTTTAAATGATTTGTGTTGACAAACAAAATTGTACTGAGTTTCAAGTGTTTGATTATTGTAGCATGCCACCCTTGCGGGGTACGCACTCGGACATCACTCAGGATGTCGGGTATGTGTTTTACAAGAGTGGGGTGCTACAATTTGGTATCATAGCCCAGATTTAGTATCTTAAATGGGCAATTTTCAAATTATGTGTCAAGTTACATGCATTTTAGACGTCATAGCAGGCAGTAGCAACTGATCCCTACTTTGAGTTGCATGTGTATGAGTCACATACATGAGCATTTGTTAAAAGTTTGAGCTAATAGAAATAGTGAGAAGAATGATGATATGTCAGAATATGAGAAATTGAAAGTTTGTGGATATCTATAAATGAGAAATAGTATATGGTTAGATATGATAAATAGAGATTTAGCGCATTTGTATTGGTGATGTCTTATAGAATACGACATCAAGATTGTATTGTGGTGGTATATCCTCGAATTTGAAATAGATGTGAATATATTGTCATTGATTGTTTGAGGAAAATAGGGATATAAATCGAAATGACGAGATTTAAAGTGTACAAGCCAAGTTGAAAGAAAGCAAAATTTTCTATGACCTTAAGAGGTTAAACCTAGACTTGAAATGAATGTTGGATAAATGTGATAAGAGTTATGCTTTAGCATAAGTATATGTCTCTGATATTGAGATTAGAATTTTATGACGATATGTAAAAGTTGTAAAGGTTAAGTTGAATCGTTATTGTAAATACATATCTGATAATGGGATCACCATGACAAATGGAAATATCGAGCACATATGTATTATATGTGTGGAGATGATATGGGAAGCAATCTATGACTTATTGAATAATTGTTAGTCATAGTTCCCATAGTTCAAAGTCTAAGATGGATTAGAGTAACACATGAAAGTGCTTATAGTGATTCGTCTGGGATAGATCGAGATTGTTAATGATGTTACTAGTGTGTTGTTACGAGGGAAAAAGTGCAGGGCACTATGGTGGCCTGACAAAAAAAAATTAAGGTTTCTGTCACAATTGTGGCAGGGATACTCAGATTTTTGGGAAGGAATAAGAGAGAATTATTATCTAGGATCAAATGAGATCAAAGTATTATTAGTGAAAGATAATTGGTGTTATGAAAAAAATAAATCTTTGGATAGAATGGGAGGACCTTGATGGTACACACCTAAGCATATTGCAACAATAATCATGTCTAGTACTTCATTGAGTTTTGATAATTAGAACTTTATGACTGTGTAAGAAAAGATAAAAATTGATCTTCTTGAGTTACTAAGAATGGCTAATAAGCAATGATGGAAACAATTGATTGATAAAGATTGCATGAACAGTATAGATGTTAGAAGCAAGAAATCTTTTTTCGAAGAAGAATTTCACTGAATTAGGTTAAGCAGATCAGATAATTTATATTAAGAATGATTAATGAAGGAACAAATTAGAAATGAATATGTAATGATTCAAAAGTGAGTATTGGAGTCCTAGTCCTAACAGAGACATAGGCATAAAATGTAGAATTGATACTGAGAGTGTATGCATTATGTTTGATGTAAAGTATGCAACTATGTAAGATTTAAGGTGACATTATTGGTAATGTGAGGAGAACTTAGGTCCACATTATATTCTCTGCAAATATGTACAGGAGTTACAAATTAGATATGATGAATGTGTTTCCAACACCGGAAGTTAAGATTGTAAATAAATTGAAATGAGTGGAGAAACTAGTATAAATGAACAGACATTAGGATAAGTCAATATAAAATCAAAGGAAATCCAATGAATGGAAAAAATCATTCGAGAAAAGAAGTCAATTTGGAGACTGATAATAATATGGGATGATACTACCTGATTGAGGAATTGGTCACTTAAGGAATTACGAGAACTAATCATATCTAGGTTGAGTTTTGGCTACATTTGTTTGAGTTAACAATGCCCCCGAAAGTGACACAACATTGAAGAATAAAATGTCCCAATTTTGCATGAATCAATTAGTGACTATGATAATAGATTATTTAATGAACGTATTCATAAAGTTAAGGAGAATATTTTGAATACTTGAGGTAAGTCTTACATATCATGAAGGTAGAAACAATTATTTTCCAAGTTCAATAAGAGTGAATCTTAGCTTGATCAAATAAAATATTGGGTTGTATACTATCTGAACATGGCATATTGGGAGACCCAAAGAAAATTGAAGTAATGATGAAGTGAGAAACTCCAAGGCATACGTATAAGAGATATGGAGTTCTCTAGAATTAGCTGTATATTGGATACCACTAGAGATTGTCAAGGAGTTTTTATTGATCTTAGCCCTTTGACAAAATATTTGAGGAAAAATGTGTAAATTGTATAAGTAATTATTGTAAAGAGAATTTTGAGGAATTATAAGACCGATGTTAATTATATCGTGTGGAATTGGAGATTTTGAGCTCACATCAGGGATTCAAATGCAATTTAATACAGCATAATAAAGTGATTTCTTATCCATTGAGACAATTCAAGTCTCATGAGTTGATTATTTGATACAAGATTTTGAATGTGTTGCAATAGTGATTGCTTGAGAGCTTGAGGACATAATATGTACAGTGAAACATTTTGGACATATATAAATGTACATATCATTAAATTTTGAGGCCTTTATTGAGTTTGAAAGAATTGAATATAAGACAGAGATAATGGATAAAATTATTGAAAGATTATGATGGTACAAATTAGTATTTTCCGGTAAAGATAGTGTTGTATTTAATACTTGAGCATAAAAATTCAATAACGAAATAGCACAAATCCAAACATTGATGTTACCAAACCTAGTGAAATAAAAAGCATAGAATATTGAGTTGAATTTTGGGGAAAAATGAAGGGTTATTAGCTACATGAAATTTAAGATCAGTTTTCATAAGAGGATTAGAAAATCCCAAAATGAGGATTCAAAAATTGTGAATCTTACTGAGAAATTGAAAATGAATCCAAATTTTGTGTTTGAATAGAAAAAAATGATATTGTGTGATTGTAGTAAAAAGTATGTGTATCCGATGTAGATAAATTGAGAGAAGAGATTTTTGGAGAAAGTACAAATGGTAACCTATGCTATACATCCTAGTAGGAATATGCTAAAATAGTACTTCACGGATAAGAATGTAGAATCAAGTGACTGAATTATAGAATGTTGGAATTTCTAACAGTATTAAATGTTAGGAATATGCTTAGAACTAATATTTTGGAGTTCCTATGAACATGAGATCAATTTACAGCTCTGATAGAATTAGATGATGAAAATCATTATCACAGTGGTATTGGTAGGATATTGTGTGAGGTGTTATACAACAGATAGAGTCATCCACCTTTATATTTAGATAAATAAGGCAAAAAAAATGGTTGAAGGCCATAATTGATTCAAGAGCAATAAATGAGTTAAGTGGATCAATATCGAAGTTATAGAATATAGTGAGATAAACATAAGAGTTAAGTGTATTAACACTAAAGAGATATGAAATATCAGGTGAAAGATGAAATAATTCTGAGAGTATTAACATGACAAGTTGTGCTAATGTAAGGAAAAGGGTTGTGCTAATGTAAGGAAAAGGGGGAACTAAGCCTGACATAATTGGTCCTTGTGAAGTTATTAAGAATATGACCATTGACTTAGGAGTTAGTATTACCAATAAAAGATGTATCAGATTCATACTGTGTTACACAGATATGTTTAGGAAATATCGTTATGATTTAATATATGTGTTATCGATACTTGAAGTGAAACTATAAGTAATCAGAGATAATTGAGGAAATAGTTATGATAGTAGGTTATCAGAATAAGTACTGAAAGACCGAGTGATTTCATTGACTATATTCAACTGGAAGAAATTATCGGAGTAATGTAGTTAAATGGAATACGAAAGAGTATAAGAGGAAACATACTCCTACCTTTCTGATCAATCAGATAAGAATTTTGAAGACGATATTTATTAAGGGGGAGAAATGTAAATCTCGTTTCCATACTAAAGGTTAGAATCGTAGATTTCTGTAATTAAGAAATAGCAATGAGATATTAGAAAAATGCATTTCATGCTCATGTATAGTGTTAGCATATACACACATAAATTTGAATTTTTGCACACATTAAAATGATTGTACATGCATTCATAGACATTCCAGGTATAATTGATTTATATTGAATTGTGATTGTGATTTTGTTGAGAATTGTGGCCTTTATATGTTGAAAATTGATTTGAAGAGTGTATTTACTAATTTAGAATTTTTGGAGAATTTTAGAAAAATTTCAATTTGGGTAATTTTGGATTAGGAAAAATGTCAAATGGCAAGACAATTGATATATAGCAGTAGAATTAAGAGTCAAATGGCTTTGAAAATTTTTATAAATGACATTTGGGTTTAATGACATATGTCATTGAAATTTGGAGACAATTGGAGTAGAAAATTGGAGTTGATTGGACAAATTGAATGAGAAAACCTGAGTGAACCTATAAGGAGATGACATATGGAAAATGAAAATATCACTTGCTAAGCCATATCTTAAAACCCACTATGCTTTCCAATTGAAAGACCAAGTTTAGTGTTTTGTCTTACTTCTCTTCTTCCAATTTTCGTGGCCTTCTCTTCTCCTTCTTCATGAAGTGTGTTGTCAACCATCATCAACGTTGAACCTTGCTTCCATCTTTCAATTTCTACCTCCGTTTTATTGTTCCTTTCATTTACTACAAGAAAACCCAACCAAATCCACCCTATAATGATGATGGTCGTGAGATACATGGGATAGCTAGGGTTGGTGTGTTTTTGAAGGATTGGAGCTAAATCAAGTAAGTGATGTTTTAATCTTCATGGGTTAGTGTAAATGGGACTTTATGATGAGTAATTTGAGGATTTGTTTTGAATATAAAATTCTTTGGGTAAATTCATGGGTGTTTGATTTATAAAGAGATTTTTGTCAAAACAATTGAACTTAGTGAGCTAACATTATTCATGACTTAATGATGTAGGTGAATGAACAGGTAATGGAATTATGTTTTACCTTGGTATTGTTAAATGGTGTACGAAAGTGTAAAAATGTGATAAATGAATGAATGAATTTCTGCCTTGTTTTGTATTGATGATGGGTTAGAGCTAGCAAGATCATAAAAATGCGGTTGGAATAGTGATGAATTGTTGATAATTAATAAGAAGTTGTTGTTAAGGTGAATTAGGATGAAATTGATGATGAAGTGTGCTAGCAATGTGTTAGATGTGGTGTTTTGACAGAACATGCATCTGTATTTTAGACATATCTTGACCTAAAGATATCCAAATAGGATGATTATTGATTTATATTAAACTAAAGACAGATGGCTACAATTATCATGAAGAAATAGAGTTTGAATTCTATCTCTAAGAGTGTTGAAAATTTTCTTGAAGTTGAGTTTCGAATTTTGTCTCTGTTGCTTAACAGTATGTAGTAAATTGTGTATACTTTCAGAATTCTGAACCAAATTGTATGAAATTAGGTTCTTTAGAAACTTAAGACATAGGTGAACAATTGTTTAGAAGAAGACTTTACCTAAAAACCTCGTTTTCTAGGTTTAAAATGGAAGTGAAGTTCAGATAAGAAAATAAAAGAAAGAAGAAGGAGTGCATCGGCCCAGTCCCGATCGCAACCCTGCTGGGTGAACGCGGAATGTTGACGTATTGCGATCGCGACACCACTGATTAAGTCACGATCATGGTGCGTTGCGATAGTGACCCAAAGGATTAGTGCGGGTGATGCTTTTTAAATATATGTTGGTATTTTGATGATATCTTGAGTTGTAGATGTCCAAATGAGGTGATTCTTAATTTAGATTAAATTAGAGACATAATTATACAACTTTCTTGAAGAAGTATAAATTTAATTCTGTATCTAAGACTTTTAAAATCTGGTATGAAATTGAGTCTTCATTGAGATTGGAGTACTACCCGAGACAGAAATGATATCTTCATGTTTTCATAAAAACTGAATGGATATAGACTGAATTAGACAAAGTTATCTTCGTAAAACTTGTATTTCATTCTCTTATATTTCAATTGGTATTAAGTTTGTAACTTTTAGATATCTGAGTTGAAAGTTATGAGTTGTACAATTTGAGGGTATGATCATGAACTAGCCAAAAGTTCAATTATACATAGTTTATGGTATTGTAAGCATAACTTATAGGATAATGAACCAAATTGAATAATCTTAGTGTCAATAGAAACGTAAGACAATGGGAAACAATTTTCTAGAAGAAAGTATCCTCAAATGACTTCATTTTCTTAGTAAAAAAGAACTTGAAATGTTGACCTGAAAGTTGTTATGGGAAAAATCCGAATATGATTAAATGAGTTATGAATTTCGATTTTTATGGTTTTAGTTAGGTATAAATTAAAACCATAACTATAAATGATACTTATGTGATTTTAAAATAATGAATGATTATGTGATGAGAATAATGAAAAGATACCTGAGATTGTCATTGAGCATGGATTATACACAACACATGTACATATGTATGTGATTGGGTGTTTATATGATTGTGCAATTAATAATGTGTGTAAATGTGTATTATATGATGTTGAAACACAGGATAGAATGTCCGCATCCAGATATTTCCGGATCATGGAAGCTAATGCTAATTTGGAGCGTACTGTGAGTAACCTAGACGGTCTCACTCAATTAATTGTTTGTTTGATATTATGTTTGAATTATCGAATGAATGTGATTTGATTGTGCTGATTCTAGACAATGAAGGTCCGATGATTCTGATGAATGAATGTGATATTTGAAGTGCTCCTTGTATGTGAATATGACAAAATAAATGTGTTTTCTCAACTTAGATGTTAAATGCCGGACTAAGTTCTGATGACATGTGATAGTGAATGTGTAAAGTGAAATAAAGTGACTGATTGAGCATATATGACTGATGCATTTCATTACATGAATACATAATAATGTAAAGGCTGTTGTGACCAGAGTAGCCACCGAAAAAGAGCTTAAAGTTCAGAAAGTGGAAAAGTACTTAAAGCTCAGAAAGTGATTAAGAGTCAAAGGCTCACTATGTAAAATGAGCCCTGTATATCCAACAGATAAGGGACAGTTATTAATGAGACCGGTATTTACAATAGATACGGGACAGTTATAGACACTTAGTCACAATAATAACAATTGAAAGTGAGTCTCATGAGCATTGTATATGTATTTGATATGTACGTGTAAATGATTGAAATGCACTGTTTAAATGGTTCAAATGTGAAATGTGAAATGTGAAATAAATGTATAAGGTGTTAATTGATGCTACATGATGAATTAATGTAGTGATGAGAGTTTTGTGATATTTTATGCAAAATGCAAAGATGTGCATTACATGTTATGTGTATCTATGTAATGCATGAATTGAGTGAACCATCAATAATGGTTACCTCATCTGAGTTCGTAAAACTCACCCAAAATTTTCAATATTTTTCAGGCTCAAAAGAGTTACCTCGTTAGGCTAACGGGAGTATAGATGACGCATTTGAGTAAGAGATAGAAGTTGAGATTAGTTTGCATCTGCATTTTTACTTTCTTATTTTTGTATCAATTTATATATTCTGCGATTTTTGTACAATGTGTATTTGAACAATCTGTTTTTAATAACTTTCTAAATGGGAGATGTTTGTAAATGATTTGTGTTGACAAAAAAATTGTACCAAGTTTCAAGTATTTGATTGTTCTAGCATGCTACCTTTGCGGGGTATGCACTCAGACATCACTCAGGATGTCGGGTATGTGTCTTGCGAGAGTGGGGTGCTACACTATATGCAGTGACAGGAATGTACAAGTATTTTAAAAGAGGTTTCTTAATTCTAAATCTTGTTAATTATTTGATCAAATTATCTTCCCCTTGATATCTTGTTGATGAAAATAAATAGCTTTTTATTAGAGTTAATAGCAAATCATGATAAAGTCCTCTAAAGAATTAAAAAATGTCATAAAAGAATAAATAAATGTTAACTTTGTCAAAAGAGTAAGAGACCATATGTTAAAGAAAAGTTGAACATTTTGTGATAGTTGCACTTATTGTGATATTTCTAATTCTTAATGTAGTTTGCAAAGATATAAGTAACTACTTCAATATAATCTACGAATAGATAGGTGAAAGAGGGTCACTTTGTCTTAGCCTTTTTGCACCATTAAATATTTAGTTTAGCTCACCATTAATCAAGACAGAATAAGAGGTGGTTGTAAAACATTTCCTAAGCCAGATGATTAACATAGAACGGAGTCCAAAAGCTTCCATCATGATAAAGAGAAAGTTTCAATAGATTAAGTCAAAGACTTTATGCAATTCAATTTTTAGAATGCTATTTTTGACATTTGACTTACAGTGATAGTTCTTAAAAATTTCCTGAGCCAATAAAATGTGGCTGCTAAAGCTTTGGGCCTAAATGAAAGCACTTTAGGATGAATTAATAATAGTCTTTAGCACTTCTTTAAGCCTACTAGCTAGTATTTTTTTAAATTATCTTATACAACATATTACAACACAGAATATGCTTAAAGTCTTTTAGACTTGTTAGATTTGATACCTTAGGCATTAGCAAAATGTCGGATTTGTGGACATTAGTAGACTAAATTACCATTGAAGTAAAATTTAAGTATGCACGAGGATATGGAATTTGCCACAAAGTGTCATGCTTTTTTTAATAAAAAAGTAGCATTTAATATATAGAGATCTATTGCCTTATTGGCATTTAAATTCAACCAAGTATCTTCAATGTCTTGTCCTGTAAAACATTTATGGTATGTTTGGTTCAATGGAATAGAAATTATATTCCTAATATTTATGTATTCTTATGTTTAATTAGAAAAGGAGAAGGAGAATAGCTATTATGAATTTCGTTATTCCCTAACCATGGGAAATAGTTAAAGACTATCACACATTGTCTTTAGCTATTCCATACCATAGGGAATAATAATAATAATAATAATACATCAATGATGATGATGAAGATGATGATGATGATGATGATGATGATGATGATGATGAGGATAATAAGCATAATAATAAATATACTTGATAAAAATAAAAAAATTTAATAATAAAAAAATTGATAATAAATATAAAATTAATAATAATAATAATTAATATTAAGAATAACAAAATTAAGAATAATAATAATTAATATTAAGAATAACAAAATTAAGAATAATAAAATTAATTATAATAAGAATAATAATAATTAGAAAAGTGATAATAATAATAATAATAAATTTAAATTTAATAATAATAATTTAATAATAAGTAGAAAACTAATAATATTAAGAATAATAAAATTAATAAGAATAATAAAACTAATAATAATAAAATTAATTATAATATGAATACTAATAAGTTGAATAGTAATAATAATAATAATAATAATAATAATAATAATAATAATAATAATAATAATAATAATAATAATAATAATA
>JANZXR010000004.1:6094475-6110208 GCA_027575705.1 Erythroxylum echinodendron
AATAATAATAATAATAATAATAATAATAATAATAATAATAATAATAATAATAATAATAAATAAATAAATAAAAATAATATTTTCGCCTTTTTGTTGGTTATTCCTTTGTAATTCTAAGTTTATATTTTCAAACCAAACATTAGGATAGAAATTCTTTAACAGTAAACCAAACAAAGTAATACCCATTCTATTCTATTTCTCAGAATAACCATTCTATTCCTTATCTATTTCATTCTTTGAACTAAACAGCCCGTTAGTGAGAATGTCAGCTTGCCTAAAGAGATACCCAGTAGAATAAAAAAAGCAAGATCCAACTAAGACTTGAGTCTACCTAAACACCCTAAGGAATTTTTTAAGTAATTGATTGCGAATTGTTTAATGTCTTAGTAGTGTTAAATTCTTTTTTGGCTTCGTTTTTCTTAACTCTAGATTGTTTCTAGAGTAGGCATTCAAAATTTTGAACTTCTCTTTAATAATTTTTAGCTCCCTTATATGCTTAAAAGCCTCAAACATGTGACCTAAGGAGGTACTTGGATGATGGGTTTGAGAAGGGTTCAATAGTAAGGAATGAATAATGAGTGCTTGGTTGATTATTATGATTATATGGACAATACTTTGATAATAGACTTTCGAGAATTACTCAATATCTCCCAAATATCAGAGGAATGAAAACCATTCCCGAATAACGAGCCAATGTCTCATGCGTGATAGTGGTTGTCACCCCTGTGACACTCTCTTTTTCTTCTTCTTTTCTTAAAAATCTTTTTAGTAATTATATATACTTAAAATATAATTAATTAAAATAATATTACAATATAATTAATTAATTACAAATTAATAATTAAAATATAATTAATTAAAATATAATTAAATAATTAATTATAATATAATTAATTAATTATATATTTTTCTCTTTTTTACAATTAAATATAACTAATTAAAATATATTAAAATTTGATGTAAAACAAGATTTTAACAAACTTTAATATTTAAGCCTAGTAGCATAGCCTCTTCAAGGTGATTTTCCTTTAATTACAACCAAATTAGAGGTAAACTTCTATAGTTGAATGGTTTGAGTAACATGAATTGCCAAGAGGACCCAAGCATGGGAGAAAGAATAAAGCCATAAAGGAATAACTGAAGTTTTATCGAGCTTTCTTTTAACAACCATCTGTCATTTTATTTGTTATTCTAAGAAAATTTTTGTCCCTTATAGCAGAGGTAAAATAAGCCAACATGGTTGATGTAAATACAAAAATCTTCACAAATTGACTTCTAGAAGTATAAATGTCTGTCTGTTTCTTGATATAAAAAGGATACAATTGAAGTTTCCCAATACTAGCTAGGGAGAGGAAATATTATAGTTGATATTTAGGATATCAACCTAAAGGTGCTTCCTAAGTGGCAAATTACTATAAGCATAAACAAATGTAACAAGCATTTTAGACATAGTGTAGATGATGGCTAACTCAAGTAAGCTAATTAAGAAAGGTTTTTCAATCTACAGAAAGTCTATGATTACTTACTGTTTAGAGGGGTAATTCAAAGATTAAGGAGCTAATTGGGACCTTTTTCTTAAGTTCTTCCTAAAATTTTTCTTGCAGGTTGAAGCAGAAGAGTCAGCATTTCATACGTTTTCAACTGGTTAAGTTTTCCAAAGGTTTTTTGAAGGGGGTAACATTATGGCTTTTGGATAAACTCTAAGATAAGCTTAATAACATGGTCAAGGGCTTAATAACAAGGTCAAGGGCCTATTTACAAGGGCAAGATTCTTAGTGTCTACTTTAGCTTAGACAAAGTTTAGAGTTTCCAAATCTTAAGCTGACTAAGAATTAGCACCATTGTTGTGCACAAGTTCTTCAAATTCACTGGTGGTAAATTATTTTTAAGTGGCTCTCCATTCATTGACTTAATTAGGTTTAGTAGGTATCCGTCGATTGCTCAAAGAGATTTTCTTCTTAGACTTGTTGGCGTTCATCATCTAATTTTAGGATTTTCATGATTTCTCACAAATCCTTCTTTAGTTCAACTTTAAGCAAATAAGTTGAACCTATGTTGACTAGTATTTCAAAAAGATAATATAAAAGTTAACTCAAATTAGAGCGTGTTTTTCCTTCAATTGTTCCAACTACATACATATTCTCCAGTTTTCATAAGAATAGAAGTTTACCTCTACATGTCAAGCCTCCTATTCAAGAATCTTTACCAAGATAACTTCACTACTAAATTTGAATCAGAACAAATATGCTTCACTTATGAGGATATTACTAACCCAAGTTTACAAAATTTTACAAATGTTTACCTTTGTATTAAGGGAAAAATAAGACATTTATTGACAAAATAATCCGCCAAAATGATACTCCTTAGGAGCTCTTTGATTAGAGTGATTGGCGAAACTTCACAACGGAGGGGTGGAATAAACTTTGAGAAACTTAAATGGAGACCTATCTCCTACAATTTTAAACCAAGAGTGTTTCAAGGTAAGAAGGAAGGAAAGGGAAACATTTAAAAGAACTTGCGTAGAGGACGAGAGAATGGACCAAAGAAACTCGAGTTGTGAAGTTGTCAAAGTACTAACAAAGGTGAGAAGATGAGATGAGAGAGACAATAAGAAAAAAGTGAGGCTGGGGTCAAAAAACCCCAAGACGAGCAAGGTGCTTGAGGTGAAGAAAAAGATCGATCAGAAAAGGAAAAGTTGATCGTCTCAGGAAAAGGCTGCAGTACAGTAGCCCAAAAAAATAAGGGGAAGTAGCCATGCAAGAGTGGGGACAAACTAATTTTAGACTTAGATAGTTGGCTGAGGTTTAAAGAGAAGGGAGAGTTGGAAAGTTAGGTTCCTAAACGCTTATTTCTGTGCTGTTGGAAAATGAAAGTGACTTGCTAGTCGTCCGAAGAGATAATGGGCGTGGAATTACAAGAGAAAAAGGATTGAACAAAACTTGTGGCGAAATGGCAAAGTCCCAAAAACTAAGAATGCTTAATAAAGCATTGGCCACTGTTTTCTTTTGGGTTAGCCCGTGGAAAACGTATACTTGTGTACATGTCAAGTTATGCACTAGAAAAACATGATTGAAATTTACAATCCACTAACTTTTATGCTATTCCTTAACAGGGGGCTAAAACGCCTCAAAAAGCAAAGACGGAAGAGGAAACAAAATTTTCGAAGGTTCCTTGACCTCTGTATAATGTCATGTTACAATAGTAACATCTTTAGGACCCCCAAAAGAATAAAGCCTTCCATGCCCTAGCCAAGAACTTCCTTGATCTTTTTCTTCTGATCCTCAGTTAGTGAGCTGGGGAAAAGTACATCAAATGTGACGTATAAATCTCCCTTCTTTGTGCTAAAATGCAATGGCATTCCTTCCCCTTTGAACTTCCTTACTTCCTTGGGCTTAGTAATTCCCTGAGAGTTGTTAGCAATTGTCAGTCCCATTTCATAGGAACTCAAACAGTATCCAAGTAAGATTAAAGTAAGATGCAGAGAAAGTGCATTCACTTACCTTTGTGCCAATCTCAACCAAATGTTCATCAAGGTGCTTGATGGTCCTTTCAAAACCGACCAAAGCTTGAACCTAGGAACATAAACGTACAGGGAGTCCTTCTCACAACATATACAAGAAGAAAACACAAATGAAGATAACAACCAAGAATTGTTGCTAGTATCTGCCAACAGAGTTACTATTAGCACTCACCAACGTTATAGTAATAGTTGTATGCAAGTCACTGCCTGCCCTTCTAAAGCAATCATGTGGTGCTGTGTGAATGCGGAACTGCAATGTTCATAAGTTTAACTTTCGTACAATATGCAACAACTAGCAACAGTATTAGCAGTAACAAAATGCACAGCATTAATACAAGCAAGCTTCGAAGACTAACCCTCAAATCTCCAGCTTCTCCATCAACTTTAAGCTCACCATCTTCGTAGAAAACAACCTCCTATAACATGCGTCAACACATCAATCCCAAGCTACAAGGTAAAATAAGAAGAGTGACAACCACATAGATGCTGCATCTGAATTATCCATTTATGTCCAATTCTATGAGAAAACTTCCTTTAGTAGGACATGTCAAGAGACTTCCACATCACCAAAAAGGGGTAAACTACCATATTCATGTAGCAAGAACTGCACAAGAAGTCAGTAAATAGTGTCTCATACAGAAAAAATTTTAAGAAGCTTACTTGTCCATCTTGCATTCCTTTCTCTATATCAACTGTGACAAAATAACCTTCCCGCTCAAATTTCACATTTTGGCATTGCTCACAGACCTGAATCAATTTACAAGTGTAAACTCAAGGGCATAAGACTTCAAAATCCCAAGAGGAGCCTTAAAATCATAGCATCAGGCAAAATGATTGAAATCAAATTGAATGGCCATGGGAAAGGATCCTACATAACAGAGCCTAATGAAATAGCTAATATTTCAAGCAAACAAGAACAGCATCAATTCAACAAATGGAACAACCATTTTGTTTGTGCCAATAAGAAACTCCATGAGATCTGCCAGACTGTTATCCTAGTCTGTACCTGCTCTGTCATCTGCTGAAACATTCCAGGACCAATTTGTTTGTGATAGACTTCATTTTTGCAGTTGCAGCGCCTTTTACCCGGTGCTGGTTTTATGACATTTTTCTCCCTCCAAACCTGATAAATATACAAAAGGTAATTCTTCTTATTAGATCAAACCGATAATTGTATTACCTATCAATTATTATTGTCCTTCTAGATGACAAGGAACATAGGGATGGAAAATACACTAAGATACAGTTCCTAACTACAAAGTATTTGTTTGTTTCAAAATGGGGACTAACAGGTTCTAACGTGTGTCCTAAAAGCTGCAATTTTCAGTTCCCAACTTCCCACTATATTAATCACCAACAGAATAAACCCTCACCTTTAGGGAACCACCATTGTACAAGTCTTCCAATGTCGCGTCCAATTCAACAATTACATCATCACCCTTTACAATAGTCTCTTCCTCTTCTGGGGGACCTCCACCAAAGAACCTAGAAAGACCATTTCTCCAATAAGATGTGACTCTAAACTGAAACATCAAAATGGTAGACTGAAAATTGGAACTACAAAAAGGATCGCAAAAATAGGTATCAAATTCATGTCAGGTGTTATGGGGTCTAGGGATAAATGATAGTCCTGAAATGTAGAAAGAACATAAAGTGATTACATATCCACTCTCCTGAAATTAAGACAAAGTTCTTTACATTAAGAAACACCCCTAGCTCACATAGGTAGCGTAAAAATAATTGATCAAACACCAGCTATAGTACAGTGATTTACTCAACTACCTGAATGCAATTCCAAATGTCTCACTTTACATACAGCCAAATACACGACGAGGATCTGCTATATGACGTGAAAATAAATTTCTAGATAATTCCTAAAATCACAGCATAGAGAACCGCAAATAAATTTAAAAATGGGGTAAAAGAAAAGGACTTACTGGCTAAAGATATCTTGAATGTTCATTCCCATTCCCCCACCTCTCCCACCACCAGCCATATGCTGTTTAATCCCCTCCTCTCCATACCTATCGTATATTCCCCTCTTTTCGCTATCCGACAATACCTCATACGCTAATCACCCACAAACATTTCATTCAGTTCAGTTTTCATCAGCACAAACCAACAAGACATGACAATTAAATTAGTAACGTTTTACCATTGTTAATCTCAGAGAATTTCTTGTTTGCCTCCTCATTCCCCTGGTTCTTGTCGGGATGGTACTTCAACGCTAGCTTTCTATATGCTCTCTTGATCTGCTCGTCTGAAGCTCCCTTCTTCACTTGTAGTACATCGTAATAACTCTTCCTGACAGCCACATCTCAACCAATTTAATCTCCAAAGCCAAGCAAACCCTAAGAACGAAGGAATGCGAATAAGAGACTGAAGAAGAAGAAGAAGAGGAGGAGAAATGGATACGCTGAAATAGCGACGAAAGCGTAACAAGAGAGAACGCATATAACCACCAAGAGCTTTGTGCTTCGATACGCCATCGAAAGAATTGCTCTAAACGAAATTAGAGCTCTCCAGCTCCTAGGGTTTCAATCTGTCCGTTCAATTCTTCAATTACTTTGTTTTGAGTTTCTAAAAAACTGGCCCCAAGTAAAGGTTGACTTGACTAGGGTCGCCGTGTGACTTTTCTTTGTAATCAGCCAGCTAGCCAAGGTGTCTCTACCACGCAAGACTGCTTTCTGTTACGTGCAATGACACGACGATTGCGAAGTTTGAAGTTGAAAGTGCTTTGAAAGTGCAAACACCAGCCGTGTCCTAATTTACAATGGACTTGCGCTGCAGTTTGGACTGAGATACTGCTTTGGGGCATAGCTCTCTGTGGATGGGCCAATAAGAAGGCGAGTTCCATTTTAAGTTTAGGAGATTGTCTTTCCATTTGCCCTTTCTCCGTTTGCGGTGAAAAGAACATGTTTCTTTTTATTTTGCAATTTCTTGATATCTTTTCTATTCTCCGTGTTCTTAAATATGTTTGGTAAGTAAAAATAAAGTAGATCTCCTCAAGGAAAAACTTTTTAGGTAAACATATTAGAGTTATGTTTTTCTCATGTTAAGGGTAAAATCTAAAATTAAAGAATTTGGAATTTAATCTAAAGAATATTTGAACTTTCTTCTCATGAAAGTATTTCATATTTTAAAATATCATGTCCAATTATATTTCTTACTTTTTATTGAAAATAAACAGCAAGAATGTAATATAACTACATTATTTTTAACCTAAGAGTTTGCAAATAATATATAGTAATTGATATCTGTATCAATTTTTTATTTGCTTGTTTATATACCTGAGAGTTTTTAGTGGTTCTGGTTAACCACTTAGTACATATTTAATTATAGTATGATCTTATTTTTCAGAAACTAATGGAAATTTAATATGTAAAAAAGATTAATATATTAGATTAATTTTGGCAAAGACCATGCAAGTCACATGTAAGATAGTTGCATTAGTTTATCTTATATAGATTAGTGACATAATTATTTAATATCTTATACACCCTTTATCTTATACACATCAATGATGGCCCTGGGCAAGGGTAGGCAGGGCACTTGCTTAGGGCTCACCGTAAAAAGGGCCCTTCTGTGTGCTTTAGATAAAGAACGTTATCTATATTCAAGGAAATTAGCATTGAATATAGAGAACGTTGGTGGAGTTCTCTATTATGTATCCATTGAATGTAGAGAACGTAACGTTCTCTACTATGTATCTGTTGAATGTAAAACTGCTTAGCATTGAATATGGAGAACGTTAACTTTCAAAGTTAACAAAGTTAACGTTAACTTGTTAATTATAAATAGTTTTGAAGTATTTAGTTATATTTTTATCTTCTAATTTCTTTATTTTCATCAACATATGTATCTAAGGTATTCCAAATCAAAAATTGGCAGCAAAACATTTTCACGATTCTTTCTTCTCAGTTCTGAGTATAATTTGAAGGTAAAGTTTCCAATTTTTAAGGTATTTTTAGCTTATTAAATATTTGAATATGTTATAATTATTTTGTAATTTATCATTAACGTGGACATTATATTAGTATTTTAAATCATAACATTAATATGAAATGATATTATATTTATTTGTGTTTCTCCTTTTTCATTTTTAGATTACTTATTATTTACAAAATAATTAAATATTAACAGATAATTTAATTTTTGTAATTGTAATTTTTATTATACTTTGTGAAAAGTAATGTAATAATTGTTGGATTTGTGCTCTTGTAGAGTTCACATAAGTTTAGTATAATATGACTAAATCAAATAATTTAAGTTACTCAATTTAAAGACTACATAAATGGTTTCCCTTATTATAAAAATACGTATGATTCTATTAAACATGTCGTAATAATAAAATAATAATACTAATAATATTCAATCATTTCCATAGCTTTTATAATAAGATAATACTTGACTTAGGAAACTTAGAATATTTAATAGCTTAGAATATTATTTACTATATTTTTTCCTAAGTATGTTAATTTCTTGTATTTATAGAAATTAGTGTTTCTTTATCATTAAAATTTGCTCTTTGTTTTTTTTTATTTTTAATTTTAGATATTAAATTTTGCTATTTATTTTTCCCTCTGTCACAGATATAATGCCATTGATATATCTTTGTGATATATTGTGAAGCTATTGGAGTTTGGTTGTGCATACATACTTCTTCCAGTTCCATACAGGTGCTTTTGTTCTTTTTCTAATCCAACTGTGTTATAATTGGTTTATATTATGTTGCCTAAAAAGCATTTTTATGGAAGTGAAAAAAGAGAAAAAAGAAAACAAGTAGCACAGTTGATAGAATCCCAAAAAGGAGCAAGTAATAAATTTATTAAAAGAATAGGCTCCTGTAGTGAGAGTCCCGAGGAATTAGGTGAAGGTAGTTTTGAACAACATAAAGAAAACTTAAGTAATGAGATTCATATTTAAGAGGATATTAGAAATTTGAGTGAGTATGATCATATACCAAATGCATCTACTTTAGAAAATTTAAAGGTAGATGAGCAAGTAAGCCCTATATTGGATATTTATGATCCTAGAAATTGGGATAATCTTAATAATAAAGCAAGAGATATTTTAGTTAAAAAAGGGCCTGTAAGAGAATTAAATCTTGTATTTCCTTTAGACAATACCTCTCGTCATTTTTCATATTCTTATTATTATAGAAATTTGAGTAATGGAGAGATTAGCGATAGAAAATGGTTAGTTTATTCTAAACATGTAGATAAAGTATATTGTTTTTGTTGTAAGTTGTTCAAATATAGTAATAGACAAAGTGGATTAGCAAATGATGGATTTAGAGATTGGAAGCATCTTAGTGAGAGAGTCAAAGAACATAAGAATTGCATTGAGCATATGACTAATATGAGAACTTTGAATGAATTAAGAGTAAGATTGAGCAAACATCAAATAGTTGATAAAGATTTGCAACAAGAAATTGCAAACGAAAAAGAACATTGGAGAAAAGTTTTGATAAGAATAGTTTCTGTTGTGAAATATCTTGCTAAATATAATTTAGGTTTTCGAGGATCCAATGAGAAACTTTACCAAGATGGTAATGGTAATTTTTTAGGATTGATTGAGATGATTGCTGGATTTGATTTAATAATGCAAGATCATGTTAGACTTATTCAAAATCATGAAATTCATCATCATTATCTTGGTTACAAAATTCAAAATGAGTTGATTTCTTTGTTGGCTCATAGCGTTAGAAGTTCTATCATAGGGATCATTAAAGAGGTGAAATAGTTTTCTATTATTCTTGATTGCACTGAGCCATCAAGAACAAATGAGTTTGTTAGTACGATGTGTGAACATGTCAAATAAAAAAATAAAGATAGAGGAGTACTTTTTATAGTTCTTGAAGGTAGATGACACATCTGGATTGGGACTTTTCAATGAATTATTGAATGTATTTACTTCTCTTGATCTTAATGTTTAGAATGTAAGGGGTTAAGGTTATAACAATGGTTCTAATATGAAGGGAAAATACCAAGCGTTTCAAAAGCGATTACTTGAAATAAATCCAAGAGCATTATATATGCCATGTGCTTGTCATAATCTTAATCTTACTCTTAGTGATATGGCACATTCTTGTGTTAAAGCTGTTTCATTTTTTGAGCTGTGCAAAAAGGTGGAAGGTTTTGCTTGATAATGTTTTAGGCTTAACTATGAAATCATTGTCTAACACTTGTTGGGAGAGTCGAATAAAAAGTGTTAATACTATTAGATTTCAAGCTCCTCAAATAAGATTGGCTTTGATAGAATTATTTAGATCTCGTGGCATATGCCAAGCCAAAAAATGAAGCAGAAAGCTTGGTTAGTGTACTTGAGAGTTTTGAGTTTTTACTTGGTATGCTTATTTAGTATGATATTTTATTCGCTATTAACATAGTGAGTAAAAAGTTGAAATGTAAATTTATATGCATTAATGCTACCATAAAGCAATTAGAAGGTGTGATGGTATTTTTTGAGAAATATAGAGATGAAGGGTTTAACTCTATTATGAATATTGCCAAAAGTCTTGCACTTGAGATGAATATAGAGCCTACATTTCCAACTAGACGTTGAATTATTAGGAAAAGACAATTTGATGAAATTAACCATGATGAAGAAATACAATCAACTGAGGATTCTTTTAGAGTTAATTACTTTCTAATTGTTGTGGATATGGCAATGCTTCATTGAAGAATAGATTTGCACAATTAACGACATTTGATAATATTTTTGGATTCTTATTTTATTCAAAGAAGTTGAGGTCATTGAATGATAACAAATTGAGAGAATGTTACACTAATTTTACAATGACTTTTTATCATGATAATGTGTCAGATGTGCATTTAGATGATCTTTTTTTGAAGTAAAAGTGATGCAAATGACTTTGCCAAATGAGTTAATGTCATCAGTTGAAATTTTAGAATTTGTTAAAGTTGCAGATTGTTATCCAAATGTTTCAATTTCTTATCGAATTTTATTGCCTATACCTGTGACTGTAGCATCAACTGAGAGAAGTTTTTCAAAGTTAAAATTATTGAAAACCTACTTGAAGTCATCGATGTCACAAGAAAGGCTGAATGATTTAGCTATGTTATGTATTGAGAAGGATATGTTGGACAATATTAATCTTGACAATATTATTAAGGATTTTGCATCTAGAAATGCACAGAGAAATTTTTTCATAAATCATGATCCTCTGTGTATTTGTTAGTGCAATTCTCTTATTGTTTTGAAGTTTAATATTATTTTTGAGAAATGCAGTTTAATATTATTATTTGATTGTTGCTATTGCTATTTTGTTGCTACTATTACTATTTTTAGTGATTTTATTGTTAATGATATTTGTAAGATATTATTAGCTGATGTTATGAACATTTAATATTTGGTTGAGTATGTAGACTTATAAATTGAGTCATTTATGTTTTATACAAACATATAAACTTTAAGTTTGTATGTTTGTATACTGTCGATTTATTGGGGCCCTTTTTTAATTTCGCCTAAGGCCTATAAAACAACAGGAACGACCCTCATACACATTCAAACGTATGTGATAAAGTTTATGGATAAATTAATATTACACAGGAAATTATGATAAAATCATAATTATAAGATTTATATTCCATTTATGTATTATTCTTAAATTGTTCATAGTCACTGTCCTATTACGACTGGATATTAATATAACATAAAAGACTAGCACACGTTATGGTTTTTCTTATAAAGGAAATAATCGATCTTATAGACTAAAGTATGGAGATAATTAAATAAGCATGTCACTGCTTATTAAAGAACAAGTTCATTAAATTGATCCTATACAATATTTTTATTTGAAACATTATTTGTATGTCAATGAAAATTCTCACTGTAATGATTGTATAAGTCATCATTTGACTTGATATCTAAAAATTATCTCATACAGGAGTCGATATGTTTTGATATTACTTATAACGTATTTTAGTCAATGTTAGCTTAACCGGTAGTCACTGGATATAACATGAATTATAGGAAGATAGTTAGGTGATCAGTAAAGGATTTATCACCCTAAAGTGATTAGGGAGTATATTCCACTTTTCTAAATTAGTACTGATTTGCGAAACCTTTGAACAAAGGGAAAATTTTAAACGTTATTGATATAATCAATTACTAATGGTAGAGAATTAATATGATTAGACTCAAATAAATTAGACATTAATTTTATGTTCTATACCTAATTAGTACATTTTATGATGAAAATATTTAACTATACGAAAAATTAAGCAAGGAAATATTTGTCAAAACTACTTTAGAATTCCTAAATATTTGGGTAGTTATGATGTCACTATAATAGGCAAGGGTTTTGGCGACACAAATATTCGTCGCTGAAGGACAAAAAATCGTCGACAAATGTTTTGGCGACGATGATAATTTGTCACATAAATTTCGCCAAAGCCCTGTCAAAAAATATTATTTGTGACAAAACGTCATCACAAATAATTTTTTGGACAAGGCTTCGGTGACTATTTATGCGACGAATTGCCGAAACTTTTGTGCTCCGATTTGAAATCCATCACCAAAAGATATAGATGGGGATAAATCAAATTGTCGTAAATTATATATTGTGACGTTTTGGTTTCGTGGCTAAATGTAATTAGCTTTGTTAACTTATGAGTAGATAATAAATTTTAGAGACGATTTGTTTTTCGTAGCAAAAAACATATAACTAAGTTTAGAGAACATAGCTTAACAGTATTAGAGACGTTTTATGAAACATAGGTAAAAAGATTTGGCAACGATTTTGTAATTGTAGCTAAAAGTTTTTGGTGACAAATTTTTTTTTACTTTAAAAATTTATTAATTTATTATAATAATTGATAACATTTTAATACATCTTATTGGTTGTAACATTGTTTGAATTATAATTAATATTGTTTGAATTATTGTTGGTAACTTTGTTTGAATTGTAATTTAGTAAACCAAAATAAAAACAACTAATTTAAAATTACAAGGATTTTATATATAAAATTAAATGTAATTTAATGTTCATTACAAAAGTTAACAAAAAACTTATGTACAAACTAAGACTCTCCCTCATCGTCACTATTATTGACATATGTTGGCTCAAGTAATTGTTTGACCATCATTTTCAGCTTGGTCAACTGTAGTTCAGTACGGTCTAATTTTTGTTAATTACATTCTAACTTTTCTTCAGTACGCTCTAACTTTTCTTCATTTTGTTGTAATTTAGCCTTAAGAGATTGTTTATCCTCTTGAAACGTTGTTGCATATGTTGGTCATAATAAGGAAAAACTAATTGGCTTAGGGCCAAACCCATGACCTTTCATATAGCCTAATCTTGTACTAAGGATGTTACAAATTTCATCTATATTTGGCTCATTTTCACCAGACAATGATCTTTTCAACAACTCTTGTTGGACCCCGTTTCTGGAGCCCAACATGTGGAGTTATCATAAGATGTGAGCGTGGGTATTACCTTGGGGGTTATCTCTATGAACCCGTATTAGCCATTTCCCACAAGAGTGGTGTACCCACACCCCTCAATAACCAAAATCATAATTGACTTTTTCAACACAGTTGTATATCCAAAACACTAGTTGCAGTGTAGGGATAGAAGAATGTGTTAGGAAACCATTGCTTCAAAAATCACTTCATTTGATGGTCGGACGATAAAGTTATGGCCAAAACATTTAAACAATGTTTATATCCTCAATCATATTGTACCTATCTTAGGAGAATTGGTATAACTTTCTCTATAAATCTTGGAATAAGGCCATTCTTAGACCATTTTAAAGAAGACTTCTATATCTACAACTTTCATGAAGACTACAAAGTGAGATTATGCTTCAAAAATGGGTCAAAATCGTAATTTACTATAGCTATCCCGAAAGTGTCCGTTTAACGAACATAAAGTCCCTTCAGACAGACATAGACTGAGTTGGGACATTTTCAGACCTGAGAAGATCCGCTTAGTGGACAGCAAGTCCGTTTAACGGACATCTATGGGTCAAATTCCACATTTCCAACTCCTTAAGCTACCTAGGACCCATCTTATGCATATCTAATATTCCTAACTCATTTTCCTCATTATTTTCACTTTCATTCCAATTCAAAACATCCACAAAGCACATCATACAAGACCATTGATCATAACCAACAAAACATCATTCACCCTAGCTGTCAAGTACAATGCCTTCTATGCAACATCACCACTTCCACTCAGGAATGGACAATGGCCTTAACTTGCCTGAAGGTGCCTAATGTTCAGCCTTGACTTGCTGATACACTAGACACTTGCTCACATATTCTGCTACCTCTCTTCATGTCTTTCCAAAAAAAATGCTCTTTCAAATCTCTGTACATCCTGGTGCTACCTGGCTATATGGCATAAGGTGCATTATGTGCCTTATCCAATATTTCATTCTTTACTTCCTTGACATTTGGGATACGAAGTCTG
The DNA here is from genome assembly GCA_027575705.1 of Erythroxylum echinodendron. Classification (NCBI taxonomy): domain Eukaryota; kingdom Viridiplantae; phylum Streptophyta; class Magnoliopsida; order Malpighiales; family Erythroxylaceae; genus Erythroxylum; species Erythroxylum echinodendron. The sequence continues at coordinate 6,108,440 of JANZXR010000004.1, forward strand.
TTTCCTATAACCATGAGTCCATCATCCCTCACTACCACCTCAGATTTCTTGCCATTCTTAATTTTTTCTCGAAGCTTCCTCAATTCTTCATCCTATGCTTCTATCGGTCTCACTCTGAAAGTGGCAACAATACAATCAGGTTCTTCCTGCTTCAAACTTATCCTAAACTTAGCCATCTCTTCCAATAACGACAGATAAACTATCTGAACATGAGCTATTGATGATTTCCTACTCATGGCATTTGCCATGACATTGGCCTTGCCTGGATGGTACTCAATCAACAAATCATAATCCTTGAGCAATTCAATCCACCTTCTCTCTCAAATTCAGCTCTTTCTGACTCAGTAAGTACTTGACACTTTTATGATTAATAAAGATCCTTGTTTGAACCCCATACAGATAATGTCTCCAAATCTTTAAGGCAAAAATCATTTCTGCCAATTCCAGATCATGGGTAGGGTAATTCAGTTCATAAGGCTTTAGATGTCGCGAGGCATAAGCTATTACCTTGTCTCCTTGTATCAATACACAACCCAAACCCTTCCTGGAAGCATCATTATAAACTGTATAACCCTCTTCTCCTATGGGCAAAGTCAGAATTGGAGCACTTGTCAATCTGTGCTTAAGCTCCTCAAAGCTCTTCTGACATTCATCACTCCAAATAAACTTTTGATTCTTCCTCAATAAATTGGTCATCGGAGCTGCTATCATTGAGAATCCCTCAACAAATCTCCTATAATACCCTGCCATACCCAGAAAACTTCTTACTTCTGCCACCGTCGTCTGTGCATGCCAATTCACTATTGCTTCAAATTTCCTTGGATCAACATGTACCCCATTATCAGAAATTACATGTCCAAGGAATACCACCTTATGGAGCCAAAATTCACATTTGCTGAATTTGGCATAAAGCACCTTCTCTCTCAATATCTGCAACACTCTCCTGAGATGTTCCTCATGTTCCCCTTCACTCTTGGAATAAACCAGAATGTCATCTATAAACACTATAACAAACTGATCCAGATACTCCTTGAAGACCTTATTCATAAGATCCATGAAAGCAGCTGGAGCATTGGTCAAACCAAATGGCATAACTAGGAACTCGTAATGCCCATAACAAGTCCTAAAAGCTGTCTTGCTTACATCAAACTCCTTAATTCTGAGCTGATAATAGCCTGACCTGAGATCGATCTTAGAAAAGACCCTTGCTCCTTGTAGCTGGTAAACAGATCATCAATCTGGGGTAGGGGATACTTATTCTCAATAGTCACTTTGTTGAGTCTCTAGTAATCGATGCACATGCCATGTCCCATCCTTCTTCCTAACAAATAGAACCGGCGCTCCTCATGGTGACGAACTCGGCCTTATATACCTCTTCACTAACAGTTCCTCCAACTATTCCTTAAGCTCCCTCAGCTCGTCTGGAGTCATCCTATACGGTGGTATGGAAATGGGTGCGGTCCCGGGAATCAAGTCAATGGCAAACTCGATGTCCCTCATCAGTGGAAAACTAGGTAAGTCCTCTGGGAACACATCTGGAAACTCCCTTACAACCAAAAAATCCTCTAACCTCCCTTCATTCCCCTTAGTGTTCACAATGTGCGCCAAGAAGGTTTCATACCCTTTTTCTATCATCCTGTCAGCTCTCAAAGCCAAAATGAGTCTTGGTAATGATGTTCTCCTGTCTCCTCGGAAAGTCACCTTCTCTCCATTTCCCAGATCAAATTCTACCACCTTGAGGCTACAATCTAACTTCGCATGATACTTCT
>JANZXR010000004.1:6114097-6128141 GCA_027575705.1 Erythroxylum echinodendron
TCTCTCTCGCTCGCTTTTTCTCTTTGCATATGTGTCATTTGAAAATAAACCTCTCTATTAGTTAAGGGTAAGGTCACATTCTATTGGACCTCTCTAGACTCCACATATCAGCGAGATTCATATTAGGTGTTGTTGTTGTTGTTGTTGTTGTTGTTGTTGTTGTTTGTTGTTGATAAACTTACCATCCTCTACTCATGTAAGTATAATCCAGTATAGAATTATTTCTTTTTCTTCTCAAGCATCTGATTAGAAATATCCAATATAATTGTATGCTTTGTGGTAAAAATATTTAAAGAGAGAGGAATTTATAAAATCAAAAAACATCTTGCTGATGTTATGGCTAATATTACTTTTTACAAAATTACCATTTAATGTATGTGAGAGGAATGACAATTATTTATAGCAATAAGTAAAAAAGAAAAAGGAATATAAAGAGGATCATAGTATATCTCTTAGAGATGATAAAGCACAATAAGTATTATATAAAGGAAAAGGTATTGACATAGATTCTCATTTTCCTCTAAGAACTACTCCTAGTTCTCAACCTAGTTTAAAAGGTGTTTCGGTTGATAAGAATGTTGTTTTGCAATACAAACAAGATTCTCATTTTCCTCTAAGAACTACTCCTAGTTCTCAACCTAGTTTAAAAGGTATTTTGGTTGATAAGAATGTTCTTTTATGATATAAAAGAGCATAGGCTAGATGGTTGTATCATTTATGTATTTTTTTTAAGACTTTAAATTTACCCTATTTTTAAGAAGCAATAGATGTTTCAACAATGATAGGTCCAAGATTTATGGTACCTTCTTATTATAATATTTATGTGCTTTCGCTTCAAGATTTAAAAAAGGAATGTCAGTTGATTATGGATATATATAAAAGTCTAATTAGGAAACAACATAATGCACTATTATGAAAGATGGGTGAATTGCCCAAAGAATATTGGAACAATTTTTAATAAAGTCTATTGATACGTTTTACATGGTAAAAAGTGCTTATGCTTTATCTAAATTTTTTTAATGAAATTGCCAATTGTATTGGAACAAAAAATGTTTTGCATTTTGTTATAAATAATGTAACTAATTATGTATCAGTTAGGTACTTGTTACAATCAAAGTATGAGTATATTTAGTGATCTTCATGCATTGCTCATTATATAAATTTCATTTTAAAGATATTGGTGGAATGAAACATATTTCTAGTCTGACTTCATATGCATTTAAGATCATATTTTTTATATATAATCATATTACATTTTTTCTTGGTTAATAAAGTAAGAAGATTAGGTTGAGATTGTGTGTCCTACTGCTATTAAATTTGCAACTACATTTATTACTTTGAATAGTATTTATAAACTTAAATAACTACTTCAAAATTTAGTAACAAGTAGTTGTAAGTTATCAAAGAGTGTCAAAGGAAAAGAAGTTTATGATATTATTCTAGATAATAAATTTTGGGATGTTTACTTGATCACTATGAAGAATTCGGCTCCACTTATAAGGTTGATGAGGATTGTTGACTCAGATGTAAAGTCATCTTTATGGTGTATAAATGATGATATATAAAGAGTCCACAAAACAAATTATGTATTTTACAAAGCAATAGAGACTTTACAAGCCTTATAAAAATGTTTTTGACCAATGATAGGATAAGCATCTTACTCAAAAGATCAACTTAGTAGCTTATTTTCTCAATTCTTATTGCTTATACAAATGATATTATAGGTAGTCTATTTGATGTGATTAAATATAAAGGTATTTTCTCTATTAAATAGCAATTAAAGGAAATAAATGAAATTAAATTGTATTGTAAAGATTTAGAGAGTTCTGCTAGATTATCTGTAAAGAGAGAACTTATGATTAAAAAAATGCAGCCTAGTAAGTTCCATATTTTTAGTTCATCATTTACTTGTTAATAATATATGTTTTTACTTCACATAACTATTAATTTAAAATACAAATAAGTGGAGGAGATTATTTGGTGAAAGTTGACCAACACTGAAAAAACTTACTATTAGATTATTCAGTCAAATAATTTTTACATCAAGTTGTGAACGTAATTAGAACATTTTTTAACTTATTTACATAAAGAAAGAAAATCATTTGGAACATCGAAGACTCAATACTTTTGTTTACGTTACTTATAATGAGAATGAAGAACATATATTTTATTAATTTATTTTTATTTTATTATTTTATTATTATTGACTTTATAATTTATTGATTATGTATATAGGGCACTCAGTAAGAAGAGAACATATGATCCAGTTAATATTGATTGTATTGATCATACTAATTTTTTATCAAAGAAAGAACCATGCTTGATCTTGATTATAATAAAATTGAAAAGATGATTTATGAAGAAAATGCATTTATCCTAACGAATGAATTAAGAATATTTACTAATGTTAATTATTAATTGATAATAATTAATATTAAATATATAATATATTATATTTACACTAGAGTTTCATACATTACTAATTTGTAGTTTATTTGAATGTAGTAGAAAATGTTAATTTAAATACTTTAGATGAAAATATAGTTTGAGTCTTTAAATAATATTGGATAATTTAGAACTTTTGATGATGTGATACAACCTCTTTCAAAAATACATATTATTATTCTAAGTTTTATATTAGTTTCAATTTTTGTTGAAATTATTAGATTTATTATTAATTTATTATACATTAAGAGATATTGGTATAATTTTATTTTATATTATATTTTTACTTATTCTTATATTCTTTTACTTTTTATTTATTATACACCAATTTTATAAAAATTCATTACATATTCAACCTTTAAATCTTAAATATTTCATTTGATTGGGTTGATATCTTATCTAATTTTTAAAATATTAGAACATATAATAATATATTATGTCTCTTGCAGGATGGGTATCCGATGTTAGATTAGAAAGAGACTCACAAAACCATAAATGGAGTCACCATATCCATGTAAAAAAACAAATCAAAGGAACAAAAACATATTGTTTACACCGAAAAATAGGTTCGGCCCATTTTTACTGTTTTTGGCCGAAAACCCAAAGCCCAAAGAAAAGCCCATGGTTTGAAGTCCAGAAGAAAACCAATGAACCTGGCCCATCAGATTCCAGTGTCTAGCGAAGAGGAAAGTAGTAGAATTGGAGTTAGAGTGGGAGTCTTAAAGTCCAAGATAATGAAGAGATAAGGATAAAGTTTTATCCAAATTTTATCTCTATCTGGTATCTTATCTCTATCTGATAAGATAAAGTTTTATCTAAATTTTATCTTTATCTAGAAAGATAAAATTTTATCAGGATTACAAGTTGAATTAGATTGGGACACTCAACATTTTTGGCTATAAATAGAAGTTTCGAAGCAGAAAGAAGGCTCTACAATCTCTCACATATCAAAAGCTTGGCATCCCAGCAAATCTTTGAATTCTTTAGCTTATTATTTTCGGCAATCTTTTATTTTTCCCTAGCCTAGTCGTTTCTTTTCAATTGTCATCAGCAATTTTCAATTTCTTAGTCATTGCGTTTTTCCGATTTGTTTATCAATAAAAAAAAGTTCTTTCTGTTAGATTTTTGTCCCTTTTCTAGCAATACACAGTCGTTTTGATTTCAGTTAGATTACGAGTCGCAATCTTTTTCCTTATTTCTTTAGTTTGAAAATACTTTAAATTCCTGGTATGCTTATAAACCAAAACAAAGGGCTACATATTGTCCTTTAATCAAAATAAAGGCCAAACATATTTTTGGCACGCCTGGTGGGACCCACGCAATGGCGAGAATAAGATCTAGTAAGAGTACTGACGTTTCCCTCGGTGGAGACGATGATATGGAAAACGTTGCAACAGCAACGCAGGAAGACCAACCTCAACCCGTTGAGTTAAGTCAAGCAAACAACATTGAGATCTTTTTAACAAAGGTTCTGGAGGCCATAGAGAAATCAACAGCTGAAACGCGTACTCTCTTGAGCATCATGGGGAGTAATCAAAAAGAGATTTTGGCTGCTGTCACTGGATCTGCTATGCCAGAGAAAGAAAAAGGCATAGGCGGGGTAGAATCAAGTGAGACGTTGCGCCAAGCTGAATCGTAGGCCAGTAAGTTACCAATGGCCGCGGGAAATCAGCTAGTGGTGTTTTCAGTCACACCAATTGGGGGTGAAGGGTCGCCAGCCAAGGCAAACAAGTGGGGAGAAACTTCTCCCGTGAGGGTGTTAGGGGGCAGCCCACTAGGATTGACGATTCCAACAAGGAGAAACAGCTGGTGACTAGGTACCAGCCACCGCATAGAAGGGATGAGACACCGAATGCTACCATGCTTCCGATGTCCATCAACCACAAGACCCCTATCCAGTTCCACAGCCACACTGGACTATCAACTCAGCCCCACCTTTATGAAGAAGGAATGAGCTTAGGGGGCAATAGGAGTCTGGTGACTAACCAGATGCAGGTAATCCCAAGGAGTGTAGGTCACCAGGCTGTTCAACAGTCGGTGACCATAAGTCAACAATGCACGGGCAGAACGCTCAGACCATCGATCCTGTTACCAGGGATGCACTTCATGAGATCGTCTAAGAATTGTACGACCCCAGGTTTAACCAGATCGTCCGACTTGAGTTTAGGAAACCTTATCCTGAATTCATAGACAGAGCAGCCTTTCCCACGGGTGTAAAAATCCCAGTTTTCACGTTGTTTTCTGGAGAAGGTGGGCAGTCTTCCATCGAGCACATAACAAAGTTCACTACTCAATGCTCGGAATTTTCTAGTTATGACAACTACCAGTATCTGCTTTTGAAGTTGTTCCCGAATTCGTTAATTGGAGCTGCCTTCTCTTGATATGTGTCACTGCCAAGAGAATCCGTGTTCGGTTGGGTAGATATGACAAGAGTCTTCTACGCCCAGTTTTACAGAAGTGAGCCCGAAGTCAGTATTGCGGACTTGTCCAAGCTCACTCAACGCGCTGGAGAAAGAGCAGATGACTTCATTACCAGGTTCAAGAGAATGAGAAACAAGTGTAGGATTAACATCACAAAGACCGAGTTTGTGAAGATGGCGCAAAAGGGTCTGGACCTGGAGCTGAGGAAAAAGTTTCAAAGGATGGACTTTAGAGATTTTTTCGAGTTGGCTATGAAGGTGACAGAATATGAGGAGCTGCTTAAAGAAGACCATAAGCTCAAAAAGCAAGCCATGGGGACCTATTTCAAGAAAGTCCACAATGCTGAAGTAGAGGTTGCTATAGCTACCGTATCCGATACTGGAAGCGTAGTATGCCCACACCTAGCAAAGATACCTCCTGGAGTACAACAAAACAATGACGAGGGGGAATAGGTGCATATTCGATGTAAGTAAGACTTCGGAAATTTTCGATTATCTCATGAAGATTGACTTTATTTCCTTATTGGAAGACCATGTTCTGCCCACTAAGGAGGAGATGAAGGCCAAAGATTATTGTAAATACCATAATGAATGGACTCATTCTACCAACATGTGTTGGGCCTTCAGGAACATCATTCAAGATCGCATCAACAGAAAGATTCTCAAGTTTCTAGAGTAGGCAATGCTTATCGACAAGAACTCATTCCCGGTAGGGTCAGTGAATATAGCAAGTATCCATATGAGAAGTTGACTCAACCAAAAGAGGAGGGAAGAGTATACGAACTAGGTGTGGAGGCCTAAAAAGTTGAACACGTAGAAAAGGGGAGATGGCCCCATCATTACGTCTAAAGAAAGAATCAGTGCACTAGAAAGGCTTGGTAGACGGGTCACCGGAAGTAGCAACGAAGCTAGTGACCAGCCAACCGCCCGTACTGGTAGCCACCCTAAATTTGTCAAGCCATCAATACCCATCACAACTGGAGAATGGATTCGGGTGGAAAGCAGAAGGAATGGAGGAAATACCTACTGTTGCACAGGGAAACGCTAGAACAAGGAAAAGAAGGTTGCAGTGTAAGAAGCTGGCCGAGAGACTGTTCCGAAAAAAGAAGAACTAGAGGCGAGACTTCAGACGTAGACCATGGCTCTTTTGGCAGAAAAATAAGAGATACTTACTAGAGGGAAGGAGTTAGTCAGCATGACTGAGCAGATGGTTGAGCACTGTGAAAAAGAGATTCAACGGAGCAAGTTCAGGAGAAAGGCAACCGAGGATGGTGATATCGAAGACCAGGAAGGCAGCTACTTCAATATTAGTGAGGTCCTCGTGTATTATTTGGGAACCATTTCAATTTTATTACCAGCTATTTTTTACCGGGTCGATCTTGATAACGAGACGACAAATAGGCCAGTAGAGGAAAGGAAGGTGTCGGCTGTAGAAGAAGAACAAAGTCCAGTGGAAAAGTTCTCAAAGGAAACGCGGGACACCGAAGGGAGCAAGGCTCTGACGTTCGACAAGCCGTTGATAGTAAATCTCACTAAACCACTATACATACGGGCTTGCATCAACGAGAGGTCACTGAACAGAGTTTTGGTGGATAATGGAGCAGCTGTAAATGTGATTCCCTTGAAAGTGATACTAAGACTTGGGAAGAGAGAAGATAATATCATTGCTATAGACTTAGTGGTGACTGCGGTAACTAGGGACGTGGCAAGAAATTTGGGAGTAGTTCTACTACAAATAACAGTGGGGAGTAAGACATGTGTGTCTGCCTTCTTCATAATCAACACTAACGCGAATTGCAAGTTGCTTCTGGGTAGAGACTGGATTCACGCAAACATGTGTGTGTCGTCTTTCCTCCACCAATTTTTATTGTTCTGGCATGGCGACAACGTAGAAATGGTTAAGACAATAATCCTTTCAGTGCTGAAGTCAACTTGGTAGATGCTTGCTATTATCATAGAGATACCACGTCAATTACTTTTGAAGGTTTGGACAAAGAGGCAGGCCTACACTGATGAAATTTGCCAAGGACAAGCATTTGATATTTCAAACAACCAGTGCCAGTGAGAAGAATAAAAGCATCAGGCCTCTTAGGCCGATGGAAGGAGACGTTGGCCAAACAGGCCAATGATTGCTCAAGAAAGTGAGGAAGAGTGGTCAGTAGCTGCACTGGCCATCCATGAAGCAATTTTGCAGTAGGCCAAGAAACAATTAATGGCCAACCATAAAAGGGAGATTTTCGAAATAGAGTTAGTTTATGAAGGAGAAATCCCAGAAATAGTAAAAGATAAATTAAGTCTGGAAGAGCTACAAGTCGCGTCACCCAAAATGGAAGATGAGAGACTTCAAGTAAAGGACCCTTTGGAAGAAATCAACTTGAATACTACCGAGGATCCTAAAGTAACATACGTCGGTGGGCACATTGGGAAAATGGTTGAAGTCTATATCGATGGTGTGGTTATCAAGTCTAAAAAACAGGATGACCATGTAGAACATCTCAGGCAAGGATTTGAGAGACCGAGGAGACACCAGCTCAAGCTTAATCTGTTAAAGTGCGCTTTTGGAGTCAGAGCTAGAAATTTTCTCAAATTTTTGGTGCATCAAAGGGGCATGGAGGTTGACTATAACAAAGCGTCCAAAAGCTACTCTAGGCAAAAGCGTTGGCTAAATAGTTTTCTAAATAAGTCAAGGGCCACCATAAGGCTTATATTTATAAGCCCAATGGTGCAGGGGGTAATTGTTTATACCGAAAAATGGGTTCGGCCCACTTTTACTATTTTTGGTCAAAAACCTGAAGCCCAAAGAAAAGCCCATAGTTCGAAGTCCAAAAGAAAACCACTAACCTTGGCCCATCAGATTCCCGTATCCAGCGAAGAGGAAAGTAGTAGAATTGGAGTTGGAGTGGGAGTCTTGAAGTCCAAGATAACGAAGAGATAAGGATGAAGTTTTATCCAAATTTTATCTCTATCTGGCATCTTATCTCTATCTGATAAGATAAAGTTTTATCTAAATTTTATCTTTATCTAGAAAGATACAATTTTATCAGGATTACAAGTTGAATTGGATTGGGACACTCAACATCTTTGGCTATAAATAGAAGTTTCGAAACAAAAAGAATGCTCTACAACCTCTCGCATATCAAAAACCTGGCATCCCAGCAAATCTTTGCATTCATTAGCTTATTATTTTCGGCAATCTTTTATTTTTCCCTAGCCTAGTCGTTTCTTTTCAATTGTCATCAGCAATTTTCAATTTCTTAGTCATTACGTTTTGCCGATTTGTTTATCAATAAAGCAAAGTTTTTTCTGTTACATTTTTGTCCCTTTTCTAGCAATACATAGTCGTTTTGATTTTAGTCAGATTACGAGTCGCAATCTTTTTTCTTATTTCTTTAGTTTGGAAATACTTTAAATTCTTGACACGCTCATAAACCAAAACAAAGGGCTAAATGTTGTCCTTTAATTAAAATAAAGGCCAAACATTATGTCTCCAAGCTCTCAAGCAATCACTATTGCAGCACATTCAAATTCTTGTATCAAATAAACAACTCATAAGACTTGAATTGTCTTAATGGATAAGAAATCACTTTATTATGCTACATTAAATTGCATTTGAATCCCTAATGTGAGATATCATTGTATACTTCATAATCTCCAAATCTCTTATACATATTCCTTGGAGTTTCTCACTTCATCATTTTCTCAATTTTCTTTGGGTTTCCAAATATGTTATGGTCAGATACTATACGACCCAACATTTTATTCAATTAAGCTAAGATTCACTCTTATTAAACTTGGAAAATAATTGTTTCTACCTTTGTGATATGTAAGATTTACCTCAAGTATTCAAAATATTCTCCTTAACTTTTCGAATACATTCATTGGATCATCAATAATCATAGTCACTAATTGATCCATGCAAAATTGGGACACTTTATTCTTCAATGCTCTGACACTGTCGGGGGCATTGTTAACTCAAACAAATATAGCCAAAACTTAACCTGCCCAGAATTAGTTCTTGTAATTCCTTAAGTAACAAATTCCTCAATGAGGTAGTATTATCTCATTTTATTTTCAGTTTCCCAATTAACTTCTTTTCTCGAAAGATTTTCTCCATTAATTTGATTTCCTATTATTTCACATTGACTTATTCTAATGTTTATTCATTCATACTAATTTCTCCACTCATTTCAATTTATTTACAATCTTAACTTCCTGTGTTGGAAACACATTTATCATATCTAATTCGTATCTCCTGTACATATTTTCATAGAATATAGTGTGGACCTAAATTCTTCTCATATTAACAATAATGTCACCTCAAATTCAAGAATTTAACCATATAGTTGGATACTTTACATCAAGCATAATGCATACATTCTTAGTAGCATATTCTACATTTTATACTTGTGTCTCCGTTAGGACTACGACTCTAATACTCACTTTTGAATCATTACATATTCATTTCTGAGTTGTTCCTTCATTGATCATTCTTAATATAAACTATCCTATTTATGTAACCTAATTCAGTGAAACTCTTCTTCGAAAGAATATTTCTTGCTATTAACATCAATACCGTTCATGCAATCTTTATCAATCAATTGTTATCATCATTGCATTATCAACCATTCTTAATACCTCAAGAAAACCAATTTCTATAGTTTCTTACTACGTCACAATGTTCTAGTTACCAAAACTCGATTAAGTAGTAGACATGATTATTGTCACATATGCTTAAAGGTGTATCATCAAGGTCCTCCCATTCTATCCAGAGATTTATTTCCAACAGATCACTTATTTTCATACAATAGTAATACTTTGATCTCAATTGATCCTAGACAACATTTCTTCTTACTATATATATCATTCATCTTATGAAAAGTTGTTTATGTCTATTTCATTCCCCTTTTATTCCTTCCTCATTTTTCCTATTGTCATTTATTTCACCTTCCATATGTATATCCTCAATCCATTCAGAATTATAGATGCATAATCATGATGAAATTCTGATCTCAATATCACTGACATATTTTTTTATGCTAAATCATAACTCTTATCACATTTATCCGACATTCATTTCAAGTCCACGTTTAACCTTTCAAGGTCATAGAAAATTTTAATTTCTTTCAACTTGGCTTGTACACTTTAAATCTTGTCATTTCTACTTATATCTCTATTTTTCTCAATCAATCCATGACAATGTATTCACATCTATTTCACATTCGAGAATATACCACCACAGTATAATATTGATGTCATATTCTATAATACATCACCAATATAAATGCATTGGATCTTTATCTGAACCATATACTATTTCTCATTTCTAGATATCCACAATTCTTTTTATTTTCCCACATTCTGATAGATCATCATTCTTCTCACTATTTCTATTAACTCAAACTCTTAACAAATGCTCATGCGTGCTACTCATACACATGTGACTCAGACTAGGGATCAGTTGCTACTGCCTGTTATGATATGTATAAAATGCATGTAACTTGACACGTATTTCAAAAAACACCCATGTAAGATACTAAATCTGGGCTCTGATACCAAATTGTAGCACCTCACTCTCGTAAGACACGTACCCGACATCCTGAGTGATGTCCAAGTGCGTACCCCGCAAGGGTGGCATGCTAGAACAATTAAACACTTGAAACTTGGTGCAATTTTTTTTGCTGCATAAACGTATACGGAATCAATTATCAATTTGGCCCACTTTATTCATAAACTTTTCCAATCACAAGGGTTACAATCATTTCACAAATCATTCAAATTTCCTTAGTCACTAAGGCCCATTTTGCATACAAAACATTTAAATTCATAAGTGTTTTTACATCATAAAATCATTTACAAACATTTCCCATTTGGAAGGTTATCATAAACATAATGTTCAAACACACATTATACATAAATTGTGGAATATACAAATTGATACAAAAATAAGAAAGTACAAATGCAGACGCGAACTGATCCCAACCTATATCTCTTACTTAGGTATAGTGGCTATACTCCCGTTTACCTAACGGGGTAAGTCTTCTGAGCCTAAAAAATATTACAAATTTTAGGTGAGTTTTGCGAGCTCAATGAGTGACGATCCTCGATGGCTCACTCAATCACATAACACATACAGTTCATATATTTTTACATAATTTACATCACTTCATTTAACACATAGGATCACATTTAGGGCATTCAAATTAATCATTTCAATCATTTAAAATATACATATCACTTATAATGCAATGCGGATGAGACTCACTTTCATTTATTACTTTATTGTGACCGAGTAACTATAACTGTCTCGTATCTATTGTGGATACTGGGCTCATTAATAACTGTCTCTTATCTGTTGAGGATATCAGACTCATTTTACATAGTGAGCCTTTGGCTCTTATACAATTCTGAGCTTTAAGCTCTTTTTTTTTTACAATATGAGCTTTAATCTCTTTTTCACATTCTGAGCTTTAAGCTCTTTTGCGGTGGCTACTCAGGTCACAACTTCCTTTATTTTTCATGCATTCATGTAATGGAATGCATCAATCACATATGATCAATCATTCACTTTCACATATCATCGGACCTTAATCTGGCATTCAACATTTAAGTTAAGAATTACTTTTTCATTTATATGCATATTCACATTCAGATCACATTCGTCATCGGACCTTAGTTCGACATTCAACATAATTATTGATCAACATTTATTTCGTCACATTGCATAATAATTATAACCGTAGTCATTCAATGTAGAAACTGAAATCAGAACAAACAATGAAATGAGACCATCTAGGTCGACTCACGATACACTCCAGATTAGCATTTGCTTCTAAGATCTAGAAACGTCTGGAAGCGGACATTTTATCCTGCACATCAATATTATACAATGCACACATTACAAAGACATTAATAATTGTACAATCTTAAGTATTCATTTATGCACAAATGTGCATATAAACTATGTGCAATGCATGCTCAATGACAATCCTGGGTATATTATCAAATTTCACATCATATGCACATTCTCATTTTTAACATTATTTGCTTTCATAATATCCAATTCTCATTCACTTTTACTAGGTAGTTATTACTTATATCCTTTCAATCATAATTACAATCATATGAACATCTTCATTTGCATTATACTCATGCCTTTTGTACCTTGATATCATCCATCCATTCAACGGGTTATAACCCCAATTATCACTTCAAATATATCACACATTAGTCATATAATCAAAGCATCATTCTAGGTTCATTCCAAGTCCCGTTTAAACCTTAATTAAGACCACTTGACCCGTGAATGTCTGTTAGGTGGACTTCATGTCTGCTGGGTGGACCTTCTCGAGTTTTTTAGCTTTCCAGCCCCGCTCATGTTCGTTTGAAGAGACATCATGTCCGCTAAGCGGACCTTTATGGGTCTCTTATTGACACTTAAATTTTCGACCCTCTATACATCAAAATATCTTCTTGTGGTCTTCATAGAAGTTGTAGATCTTGAAGTCCTCTTTAAAACCATACTTAAATGACTTCAATCTGAGTTCTAAAGAAAAAGTTATGCCTCTTTCCCCAAAGTACATCTAAATGCATCACATTTTCCAGATTCTAACTCTTTACTTACTACATTCATTACCTTAAGCTTGTATATCATTTCTAATTTAATTTGTCCTCATTTTCCCATCATTCTAACTCCATTTCAACTCAATATAATCCATAAACAAATTTACATTCCATGATTGATCATGAACACTAATAAAAGAGCATACACATATATACACATTCATCATTAACTTCCAACACATATTCAACTTTATTTCTACTTTCATTTCACTTCTAATTATCACCTTAATTCTTCCCATTTCAAGATACCACATTACTCCCTTTATTTAGATCTATACTCATTTTATTTCATCACAAAAATACCTAAGGAGATTCACATTCATTCATCAAGAAAACATAACAAAACCTATTATGTATCCAGTTTTTCTGCACTTTTTCCTACACCCAGTACTCAACTTCAAGTCAAAATTCGAAATTCTTAAAGACAGAATTTGAATTCAATGTCTCTATGCAAAATGTATCTATATGTATCTAATTTAATTCAAATCAAAAATCACCTCATTTAGATATCTACAGAACAAGTTATGGCGAAATTACAGATGCATAATCAATGGAAAATGTTACAGCTAACATTTTTCCAGCACACTTTAAACACCCTTATCATTTTATCTCTAAACTTTCATCTTAGTTCTTCTCTTTTCAACACACTAATCTTGCCTTTTCTTTAACTTCAAATCTCAATCCAATCCATGTTGAAAACAGCCAATGATCCATGTTTGTATCCATCAAAAATCAGAACATAACAATATCCATTCACAAATAAATTTTTCTGCACTTCTTTCTACATCCATTAAGGATTCATTTTAACCCTAAATCATCTTTATAACAACTTATAGATCATTAATCATCATACATGTAAAAGAAAGACATTAATCTACCCATAAAACTGACTCACGTTTTTTCATATACCCATCCTCAATTTATGAACATTTTACTTCTAACTATCATCAAATCATGTTTCATTCTTCAAATCAAGAAGAGTGATGCTTATACTTACTTGATTTACCCAAGTAGTGATTAGAATACCGTACCGTACCGGTTAAAAAAGGGTACCAAAATATTAGTTTCGATACCAGGTTTAAATACCGAACGGTACCGGTCAGTAATAGCTGGTATTATAAATACCGGTCAAATACCAGCCAATACAGGAAATTTTCAAAAATATAGAGACTAAATTACAAAATTTTCAAATTTTAATTAAAAATTCAAAAAAATAAAAAAAATTTAAAAATTCCCTCTCTCTATCTCCCGCCTCTCACTCCACAGTCCACCCCCTCTCTTTTTTCAAATGTTTTTTAATTTATTAGTTAAACTTTTATTGTAAATTTTATTTTTAAAATAAATTAAATATTTTATTACTAATAATAATTATATATTAAATAAAAATAAAAATAAAGTTTTTATTTAAATTTATTTTAATATTTTTATCGTATCATAGTTAGTAATAAAGTATTAATAAAAATATTTAATTTTGAAAATAAGTAATTTAAAAATTATTATTTATAAACTAATATTTATTTTATATATTTTTAATTATTAAATCTAATTTTATTTGAAAT
>JANZXR010000004.1:6144890-6179008 GCA_027575705.1 Erythroxylum echinodendron
GTAAGTTTTATACTTTTAATTCATTATTTACTTATTAATAATATATATTTTATCATAACTATTAATTTAAAATACAGATGAGTGTTAGAGAATATTCAATGATAGTGCTCCAATCTTGAGAAAACTCGCTATTAGGTTACTCAGTCAAACAGCTTCTGCATTATGTTGTGAATGTAATTAGAGTATTTTTGAACCTATTCGTATAAAGAAACGAAACCATTTGGAATATTAAAGACTTAATGACCTTGTTTATGTTACTTATAATCAGATAATGAAAAACATGTATTTTATAGTTTTGTTTTTATTTCAATAATTTTATTTTTATTATTAACTTTATAATTTCTCTATTATGTGTTCAGAGCTCTTAGTAATAAGAGAACATATGATCCAGTTGATATTGATTGTATTGAACATATTGATTTTTGGATCGAAGAAGAAGAACCATCGCCTGATTTTGATCATAATGAACTTGAAAAGACGATTTATGAATAAAATGCATTTGTTACAATGAATGAATTAAGAACATCTACTGATGGTCAGTTCATATCTTATTTGGATCATATTTAAGTTAAAATTATACTGTATTACAAGTTTACAATTGAGAATAATTTCATATATTACTAATTTGTAATTTATTTTAAAGCAGTAGAAGAAGTTGATACAAATACTTTAGATGAAAGTATAGTTTCAGAATTTTTAAATAACGTTAGAGAATTTGGAGGTTTTGACGATGATGAGACGTAACTTCTTTCAGAAATATAATATTGATTTTTATTGTTATTTTAAGTTTTATATTAGACTCATATTTATTATTATTAGTTCATTATATAATAATAAATATTGATGTATTTTTTATTTTAATAAAATATTTAATTTTTACTAATTATTATAAATTTTAGTTCTTATTTATTATTTACCAATTTTATAGTAATTCACTACCATTTAAATCTCTAAACTTTAAATATTTCTTCCGAGCGATTTGATATCCATTCTAATTTTTAAAACATTGGTAAGAGGTCGAAAATGAAAGACTGTACATGGAATTTAATTAATATCGAAGGGAAGATTCCTTTTGATACAACGTGCATCACGTAGAAAGGACTGCCAATAAGAACGTAATCAGAATTGATATTTTATGATAGTTTTATCCCTTTGTCCTGACAAAAAGATAACTTTCTCTGTTTTGTAGGACCACTGTCATTTACAGTCGTGTACTCGTTTTCGATTAAAAAGTTTTAAATTTCATTTTGAGGTCGTAAGTATCTTAATAATGTCGTTGGCGACAAAATTGGGTGGGAAATTAAGTCCTTCAAACAAACAAGAAACGAAAAAACATAAAAGCTTGAGGAGAGGATATTCAGGTGAATTCAGGTCATTATATTATGTCTAATTTAGAGTTGCTCATATCAAGAATGCATAAGTATACATACATTAGCTTTGGCACTCTCTGGTAGCAGATAACTTTCAAACTTTATTTCTTTTCTACGAATTTATGTATATCAATAAGAAAAAGTTTACATTCTTCGTAATAATATTTCTAATAACCATTCAAATTATTTGTTATGAAAAATAATCAGGCATCAGGCATCAGGCATAACATTATTCAAGTATAGAGTAAACCTCAACTAAAAGAATCTTTACATACATACAAGAACCATAAGTCATGCTTTTCCCCAGGTTTACAAGACATGAGGACTGGGGTTGACACCTAGCAAAGATAAGAGGTGTTATAAAATTATTATATCGCAAAGGCAAACTCCAAAAAAGATATCAAGAAAAGAGAAGTACAGCAGGACAAAGGTTGGGTTGGTAGAACGTATCAACGGTGAAGATGCCACGACTCTCTTCTTGTTCTGTCGCTGCTATTTGTGCCTAATCAACCTCCCACCATACCATTACGCCCACTACTCCCGCTGCCTCTGTTTATAAATTACATCAGAGGCTACCTTTTCTCATTAGTCTTTAACGTTTTGAAATTTTTCGACACTCACTTCACTTTGCCTGTATCTTTTGGTTATACTTTCTCTCTATAGTCCCTCTCTCGGACTTTGTGACCAATTCTGAGCCTGGGGTGGCGGTGTTAGCGAGGGAATGGGGAGAGCACCATGTTGTCAAAAAGTGGGGTTGAAGAAAGGGAGATGGACAGCAGAAGAAGACGAGGCCTTGAGAAAATATATCGAAGCTAATGGCGAAGGCTCATGGAGGGCAATGCCTAAGAATGCAGGTTAGACAATGTTGTCATCAGTTATCCTTATTAACTGGGTTCATGGTTTATATTGGTTTCAATATTTGCTCATGTTGTATTCCTTTTGGGCATTCTTGAAAGGGTTACTGAGATGTGGAAAGAGCTGCAGATTGAGATGGATTAACTATCTGAGAAAAGATGTGAAGAGGGGACATATATCAACGGACGAGGAAGAGATCATCGTTAAGTTGCACTCCTCTTTGGGTAACAGGTCAGTGCAGCATGTTACATAACACAAGCTAGAGGGAGAGTCATGATGAACACTGCTTGTCAGTATCTTTTGTTCTTTCTTTCTCTCTTGTGTGAGTTTGAGCCACTAACTTATTCATTTTGAGGAGTAAACGTAAATCATCTTGCATTGAGAGGAAATTTTTGTAAATTTTTAATCGGTTTTTACTTAAAAAAATATAAAGACTTTCCTAGTTTGAACCTTATAATAGCAAACTTTCCTTCCAATATCCTTTACCAGTGCGTTCGTTCATCATTTTTTGATGTTACGTGCACAGGAGGATTGTCATTTGCTTCCTTTTAGGGAATGGTATTGTAGTAATTGTACTAAACGAAATCAGCTGTTCACTTTTGCTATTCCTATTATATTGTAATATAATCGTGTTGATGAGATGGGTTGAATCCACTGTTCTTATCCTGTTCTCCCATGTAAATAAATATGTGGATGATATGGGTTGAATTATGATAGGAATAACTTTGCTGGAAAAGGTGATGTGTTAATACCGCCTAACCTCCTGGAACAAAACCAACGGGAGGTAGGCTCTGGGGTGTTTCTCGGTAGTTTTAGTATCCACTCGTACCAAAGCAATCATGATGTCTGTAAGGGGGATTCTGTTTCTGGAGAACTTTAAAGTAACTCCCGATTATATATCCCTGTGACTCTATTTGCATGGATTGCATGGGCGAGTCACGTGTGGAACATGCCCCCATTGGATTGATAAATGTGGACAACTTCAGTGAAATTTTAAGTTATAGGTAATATTAGTTTATATTTCGCGTCAATAAAACCTGTCCTAACTTTTATGGTCATCGTCCTCCGTACCGAAATTGGTCCTGATGGACCATACTCTTAAAAATTTTGTCCACATAATAATTTCTGGGACTTGCGAGAACTCATACTAACTGATTTTGCAAGTACACCTTATGTATAGTAATAATAGTGACACCTCTTTTTAAACACATCTATGTAATGATATGATTTATTAGAATTTTTATAAATAAATCGGGATGATAATAAGAGAAAAAGGTGATTTTTTTTATAAGAAATTTAAGAATCCTAACTTTAATGTATATAACTTTATAGCTCTTATATAACTCAGTGAAGTCGTTACGTAAGAAAGAACCCGTGTCTTAAGTTTTGTCAGGAGATGACAATAAAGTGGAAAATAACTACGGAAGTTTTTTTGTTTCCCTTTTAAATTGACAATTTCTAGTGCGCTAACGCTTGATAAAGACAGAAGCAATTAATTAGAGTCTAATCTAATTTGAACAATACTCTTTTTTCTTTTTTATGTTCCAAGCAAGGAGCAAGTACTGGTGGGATAGATGCTAGCTGTTCAAGGTTTCTAGAATGGATTTGACGTTACATCTGAAAATGGGTATAGTAAACTTGAATCATTGAGGCTTTTTCTTAATTATAATTAACTTAATTGCGGTTCGTGTTATCCATTTTTTGCTTTTGATTAAAGGGAAAACCTTTTTCACCAAAACCTGCCGCAATAAGTAGTGATGTACTTTTTTTTTCAACACTTGCATTATTGCTCCTTCAACCTCATTTTTCGAATGATCTCTGGTCACAAATCACCGTTGTAACGTTTTAATTGCATGGACTGTTATTTCATTGGTACAGGTGGTCTTTGATAGCCGGCCAATTGCCAGGACGAACAGACAATGAAATAAAAAACTACTGGAATTCTCATTTGAGTAGGAAACTACACAGCTTTAGGAGGATTGCTAGTGTGTCTCTACCATCGACTGTGGACCTATCCACAGTTGTTAAACCGAGTAAGCGAAAAGGTGGCAGAACGAGTAGAAGGGCAATGAAAAAAAACAAAACCTACTTTACAAACGATGCTGGGATGCCCAACCCCTCCTCCAACCTTGTGAAAGTACCAGAACAGGTGACGTTGCCGAGGACACCGGAACTAGACAAAGAGACAGCAGGATTGCCGGGAGCTATTAAGGATCCCATTGTTTTGGACACTCCTGCACAAGATGAGGAACAAACGGATCTTCTTGCCCAAAGCCCTTGTCAAGAAACTGGAGGCAAGTTGAATTCACGTGAGGAAAGAGACAAAGATTTAGTTCCGCGTACCGGTGACCAAAGAAGAAACGACACAAATGGGAAATTTATGTCGTTATCTACCGGAGAGAGGAAAGAGAGTGAAATTGATGGTGAAATATTGTCGTTCAATGATATAATGGACTACGAGTTGCTGGATCCAAATGGGTTTTTGGATTTTAACGAGGAATGGCAAAATGAAGCCGTGACAGATACAGAAGATGGAGTCGAAGACGTACGGAGTCCTAAAGCGCATTTAACGAGTGGAGAACAAGAATTTGGAGGTATTTCAAGCTCAAATGGATCGCATAACTGCGAATTTCAATTCTCTACTACTTCTATTTCATCATGTTTTGACGATTACGTGGTTGATACAGAAGGCGGAGTCAATGAGGTAACAAGTCCTAAAATGCATATAGCGAGTGATGACCAAGAATTTGGAGCAATTTCAAGCTCAGATGGATCAGAGAGCTACCAGTTTCAGTATTCTATTGCTTCTATAACTTCACGTATGGATGATTCCGTAGTTCATATCGAAGGTGGAGTCAATGAGTTATGGAGTCCTAGTACGCTTTTAGCGAGCGAGGATCAAGGATTTGGATGTTTTATTAGCTCAAATGTATCAGAGTGCGTCGAGATTCAATCCTCTGCTGCTTCTATGATCTC
This sequence comes from Erythroxylum echinodendron, assembly GCA_027575705.1. Lineage (NCBI taxonomy): Eukaryota > Viridiplantae > Streptophyta > Magnoliopsida > Malpighiales > Erythroxylaceae > Erythroxylum > Erythroxylum echinodendron. The sequence goes on from JANZXR010000004.1 coordinate 6,150,092, forward strand.
ATGTTTCGAGGCAGAAGGTGGAATGAATGAGTTATGGAGTCCTAAAGTGTCTTTACCTAGTGAGGACCATGAATTTGGGGGTGTTTCAAGCACAAATGGATCAGAGAGTTGCGAGTTTCAATCCTCTACCGCTTCTAAATCTTCATTTATGGCTTATGTGGCTGATTGGACTTGGGAGGAAATGGCAATAAGGGCTGAATTGCTGGATGCGACTGAGAACAATCAGCTAAGTCGGTTATGGGCGAATGATGGTGAAGGAGATAGTGACAAGGTAGAAGAGATGAATAAGAAGAAGAAAAATGCCATGGTTGCATGGCTTCTTTCTTGATATGGTCTTGTTCGACTTTGTATCTCTCTCTGTCACTTATACAACCCTTCCAATACGTTCTTATTAAACTTCCAATATTTATTATAATAATTAATTATGTCAAGTAAATTATTGAGCTGGACATACTCCTTCCCAACTTTCTGGGACCTATGTTTCGTTAATGATTTGACTTTTGTCAGAAAAAAACTTCCAATTTAATTTTTTAAATTTTGAAAAAAACTTGAAGACATATTTTATATTTGATAGATAAGCTCTGCTGGAGCTTTTTAACAGAATTCTCGTTTAGTACCATAACAGTTAAAATATGATTTATAAATTTAAAATTGTTTAACAATAATAAATTTTTAAGTTGATAAGATTAAATTAACTCCTTTTTTAGTACCATAACAGTTAAGTTTTTATTGAATTGGATTCTCTAGGCTTGTACAATTAGAGATGGCTAGATCGGGCTTGAGCCAACTCATGAAATGTTAGGCTTAGGCCCAACTTGTGTCCCAAGCTGATCGACTTGTGGCTCGAGTTCTAGCCTGAAGGGTCCAAGTGGCCCCGCCTAACTCGATTTATTATTTTTTTAAAAAATTCAAAATTTAATTTTGACAAAACGACATCTTTTTGTAACTTTTGATTGGACATCACGTCAGGCTGGGTCTAGACAACCCTGTTCCTGATCGATGGCACGGTCAACCCGGGCTAGTCTGTTGACTTCGGACCAGATCGGGTAGGACCAGGTTGAGCCCAATTGCCATGCCTACGTGCAATAAATATTAAGTAGAAACATAAATGTTGCATTATCAGTAAGATTACAACAACTGTGTGATTAGAAATTTATGTAGTCACAAGGAAATACCTTCCTTAATAAAAAGAATCACTTAATTGCTTATTTGTTTAGAGTTGTGCTTTTTCTAAAATATAATTTATTATTTAAAAAAGTTGTCCTTTTTTCCCTCCTCTTGCTCTCTGTCTCTCAAACTAAACAAAATGTATCCTAGAGCATAGGCACTGAACAAATATTATATTGGTTTATTTAATATGTTGATTCTACGTGTACAGAGTTAGTTTTTTTTATGGTTATTCTTTTAGTTAGTTACTGAAGTCTCTTTGTATAAAGTTTGAAAAACTGCAGCTGCATTGTATGAGAAGAAAATTGTTTTTGAGTTGAAACTTGTTCATCGTATCAGAGCAAGTCGTTCATGATCTAAAAGTGAGTTTGTAAACTTTGTTGATTTTTCACTAACTGTCTTCATCAAGATATGGAGGAAGAAGATTTCGGTTTTATATCACAAGTGGAAAGGGAATCAAGAATGGAGTACTTTGTTAATTGAAGTACGATTGATTCATTGACTTTGTAAGGATCTGATCATTCTGGAATGACATTAGTAACTAACTCCACTGACAAGTAACAATTATTTTCGTAGAGTCGTGCTATGAAGTTAGCTTTTAAAGTGAAAATGAAGCTAGGTTTCATAGATGGTAGATGTAAAATATCAGATGAAAATTCATCAATTTATGTAATTTATGGTGTGCAGTTGATAGCATGGTTACCTTATGGATATTGAATTCGATCTCCAAGGATATCATTGATGCTTATTTGTATACATCAAGTGCCTTTAAACCTTAGAAGGAATTAGAGAAGAGGTATGGGGAATGTAATGGTTTACTTCTTTATCAGTTACAAAGAGAAATAAGTACAATTACATAAGGAAAAATGATTGTCGTTACATATTTTACAAGTCTGAAGAAACTCTGAGATAGGTAGGGATTTCTGCTACCGATATCGAGGTGTCCATGTAGTCATTGCACTTATGGTATTGGGAAGAAAATGGAGGAGATAAACTTAAGTGATTAGTTGATGCAATTTTTGTTGGGGTTAAATGACATTTATGATTAAGTTAAGAATCAAAATTTGACAGTGGATCCACTATCAAATATTGACAAAACTTATTCAATTATTTTGACAGTAAAGAGACAAAAGGAAATACATATGGTGATTACTGAAAATGACAACAATAGTGCAATGCCAATCAGAGGACGAATGAATAAGACAAATAAAGAAGGGAAAGGAAGTTATAAAAGAAGAGATACAGTAGATATATCTGAATTGAAATATGATTTTTGTAGAATGGCAAGGCATAATAAAGATAATTGTTTCAAAATTCATGACTATCCAGATTGGTATAAGGAATTAAAGGAGCAAAGATCAAAAGTATTGAAGAAAAATATGGTGAATATGGCATAAATAGAGAAAGCAAGAGAAAAGAATATGGTATTAGTAAATAACAACATAAATGATTGGCAACTCAACCTTTCTAGCACGATTCAACAGGAGGTTGAAAGATTCATGAGAGGAAAAGCAAAGTCTATAGTAAATAAGGAAACAATGTGATTTTTGCACATTTTGACGAATTTACATGTACCATAATATATCGATGTTTTCGTTCTTTTGAATTAATTGGAAATGAATCGTGATCAATAAACATTGCAGCTTCGAATCACATGTGCATCAGTGTTTTGTGTTTCTCTCCGTATCGGCCAGTACCAGACGATACGTACCGTATTGGCTAGAAAATGGTATGAGGCAGAGGGGGCTCGGTACAAGGAGTAAATACTATCAGTAATGGCATTTTTTGCTTAGTATTAGCCGATACTGTAAGTTTTACAGAGTTGGAGGACTAAGTTGCAAAAACATTTTTTTAAACCCTGCCACTCCCACCCGATGGTCTTATCTTCTTTCTCTCCCACAAATTTTTTCTGTCACATCTCACTCACTCTCTCTCATTTAAGCACCACTCTGGTGACCATCTCTCTTTTCTCTGGCGACGACATAGCCTCAGTACTAGCGGGCCTCCCTCCCTCTGCTCTCTCCTTTTCCCACTTTTTTATTTCTCTCTCACACATCTCACTCTCTCTCTCGACCACTGCACCTGTGGCTTGCCACCACCACTGATGCCTCACCAACTCACCTTCCACTCTTGGAGTCTCGGGTCTCCTCCTACACGTCAGATTTGAAATAGAACTAGATTTATTTCTGACCCGACCTGACCTGTTGAAATTTTTGTTGAATTATGAAATAATTGGGTATGCATTTATGACTTTATGTATGTTTTGTGGATTGCGAATATAATTGTCGGTGTATTTTATGAATTATGAATGGAATTTGTTAATTTGTTATTGTGTTGCTTGTTGTGTGGAATGGGAACTAGAAAATGGAAATTGATTCATTGAAGTTGTTTGCTCTCATCCATGGAAAGACAATGGTTATATTTAATTCAGTCAGCACCAAGTTTTTTTGTCAATTTTTTTATCATACAATATACTGATGTGGGATAGACATAAGGTTACTAATTTAGAGTTGACATAAATTTTTTAAAATTGGCATGCTAAATAATGTGACATATTCAAATTTATATTTTATCTTATGTTTATAAGATAATTACATCTTTATTTATATGAGATTAAAATATTTAATATAATTACTTTTATAATTAAGTTATGAAGTTTAAGCCATATAAAATAATAGACTCAAAATTAACAAAAAAGTCAGAATCTAAACAAATTTTAGTAAAACATGATTAACATCGACTTTGTTTGTTGCCTAATAGAATTATAAATTTACAAAAATGTAAACATTATATGCATTGAGTAATACATTTTGATTATGACTAAACAATTGTTTTAATAACTCTTTCTTATACTTTAGAGTTATTGGTAGGAAGGCGAAGATGTGTGAGTTTACCAAGATTAGATAGATCGAATCTATGGTTTGACTTTCAATTATTAGCTTATCAAATGTTTTAAATTACATAATTATTGTATTAACTATATAATTTTTACAAGTTTATTAAAATTATTGGCTGCAGATTTCAAAATTTTTGGAAATGGAAATTGTTTATCTATGTTTTGTAATGGTTGAATTGAAATTTTTGAAAATTGTTAGAAATGGAAATTATTTATGTATATTTTGTGATTGTTGGAAATGAAAATTATTTTATGTATGTTTTGTGATGATTGGAAAGGGAAATTGTTGACAATTGTTGAGAATGAAAATTGTTTATGTATGTTTTGTGATTGTTGGAAATGGAAATTGTTTATGTATGTTTTGTGATTATTGGAAATGAAAATTATTTTATGTATGTTTTGTGATGATTGGAAATAGAAATTGTTGACAATTGTTGGGAATGAAAATTTTTTATTTACATTTTGTGATTGGTAGAAATGGAAATTGTTTATGTATGTTTTTTTTGTTTGAAACTTTGAATTGAAATTGTTAGAAATGGAATTGTTGAAAGTGGAAATTGTTGGAAATGGAAATTTTTTTTGTATGTTTTGTAATGGTTGAATTGAAATTGTTGGAAAATGTTAGAAATGAAAATTCTGGAAATTGTTGAAAATTGGAAATGGAAATTATTTATGTATATTTTATGGTTATTAAAACTTTGAATTGAAATTATTGGAAATTATTGGAAATAAAAAATGTTGGAAATGGAAATTGTTTATGTATATTTTGTGATGTTTGAATTGAAATTGTTCGAAATGGAAATTGTTTATGTATGTTTTGTGATTGTTAGAAATGGAAATTGCTTATGTATGTTTTGTGATGTTTGAATTGAAATTGTTTGAAATTGTTGAACATGGAAATTGTTTATGTATGTTTTGTGATTGTTAGAAATGGAAATTGTTTATGTATGTTTTATGTAATTATGTATGTTGAATAATTGAATTATTAGTTTTTGACTTATTGTGTTCGATTCAATGAAATTATATGCTCTTTATTTTGATATATACATTAATTTATTTTTACAGATAAATGGATGGAAGTTCAAGTACTTCTGAGCAAACCACTTTAGGAAAATACAATGATCCAGCTTGGGCTCATACTGCATTGGTCTCCGGTATGATGAATTGTACTATTTGCTTGTTTTGTAACAAACATTTGAGAGATGGAGGAATCACCTGGTTAAAGAAGCATTTAACTGGGGTTAAAGGAGATAGTGAAATCTTGTAAAAAAATAAGAGATGATGTGAAGTGACAAATAAAAACTTTGCTTGAAGAATACCAACATGAAAAAGATAGAAGGGAGAGACTGAATTAACAAATTGGTAGTGGAAGTTTGTTTGCTATTTTTCATGATGATTGTGGAAATATTGAAGGTGGTCGTGGTAGTGTTCCATCCCTAGCCTAGGAAGAAGTGAATGTTACACCCAGACCTGATGTAAGGAAAAGAACAAAGTAGATGACTAGTTGTTTTGCACTATGAACAACTCTTAGAGCCCAACCTTCAATTCTTAGTTCCGTGTAATCAAGAGATGCAGCTCACAATGTAGATATGATAGTTGCTAGATGGTGGTATGATACAGGCTCATCATTCAATGCTTCCTAGTCTTACTATTATCAGCCTATGGTGGATGCTATAGCCTTTTTCGGTCTCGGATACAAAGCTCCTTTGATTGATGACTTAAGAGGTAAATATTTTTGCTCCGTTTATGAAATTAGAAGTTATTTGGCAGAAATAAGAGTGAATTAGGCTACTTAATGTGTTGGACAGATAGGAGACAAGAGTCTATTATTAATTTTTGGTTTATTCTACAAATGTCTCAATGTTTTTGAAGTCTATTGATGTATCTAGCCTTATTAGAAATACTGATTCTTTATTTGAGATATTCAATGAAGTTGTGAATAAGTATAATTTTTTTTCTTGGACTCCTTGTGCTGCATACTGCATTGACCTAATGCTAAAGAATATATGAGATCCTAGGTATTTTCCTATTATTGATGAGACTATGTAGACAGCTAAAAGGGTTACCAAGTTCATTTATAATCGTGCATGAGTGTTAAGTTTAATGAGAAAGGAATTTAACAATGGTTAGAATTTGTGTTGTCCTACTATGACAAGATTTACAACAAATCTTATCACTTCAGTCTTTTGTTATGATGAAGAAAGAGTTAAGACAAATGTTTATAAGTAATAAGTGAGTTGCAACTCAGCATGCTAGGTCTAATGCTGGGTTGGAGGTTTCCAGAATTATAATGGAAGATAGAGAATTTTGGTCTCAATGCTAATTTGTTATCTGAGTTTGTTAGCCTTTGGTGAGGAGCTTCGCTTGGATGATCGTGAAGAAAAGGGACAATAGGTTATTTTTTTATGCCATACAGAGGGAGAAGGAAGCAATCAAGGCCAATATGAAATATAAGCTTTGTTTATACACACCGTATCTCACAATCATCAATGAGAGATGGGAAAGTTAACTTTCTTCTCTGTTGTTTATAGTTGGGGCATTTTTCAATCCTAGTCTCTATTTTAAACTAGATTTTGCAAAGAAAGGTGAAGTTAGTAGAGGAATGCTATTCACTATTATAATAATTGTTGGATATGAAATGATGCGAGATCTCTTGAGCTCACAAATGGAGCTTTATAGGCAGTCTTTTGTAGATTTTGAAATGTCAATTGCTATTATAAAAAGAGCAAAACTTTCTCTAGGTATTAGCTATTTCCTTTTTCTTATTTGTTGAAAATTATACTTTATTTTGTTTTTAACACTACTTTTCTTACCTTGTGACTTACAATTTATTAGTGGGATCAATTTGGAGCTGGTGTTCCAGAATTACAAAGGTTTATAATTTAGATTTTAAGTCAATGTGTGAGTGCAACAGACTGTGAACAAAACTGAAGCAGTTTTGAATTCATCCGTTCCAAGAAAAGGAATAAATTAGAGCCCAAATAATTGAATGACTTAGTTTTCGTTCGTTACAATTTAAAGCTTCGTGAAAGGTATGTTATTATTATTATTAATTTCGATGTAATTTCTTATAATTTTCTAATAATTAAATTTTATTGTTTACTAAGACCCTTAATAACACAAGCAGTTCAACATATCCAATTTCTATTGATAATATCGATCTTTTGGTAGAATGGGTTTTCTGAGGAATTGAGTTTGTATATGGGGATGACTTGGAAGATAATCTTGGAAGGGAAAACATTGACATATCATTTGGTGTATTAAATTTGAATGATGATGATGATGAGGCTCCTTTCAATGATGAGGATTTTGTATCAAATGATAGCCGAGCTCAGTATAGTTATAGTAGGTATCCTCCCGTAGATGACTAAATGAAGTTTCAGGTTTTTTTCCACTCTTCTTTTAATTTTATTTATATTTGATATATATGTTAAATTATATATATATATATATATATATATATATATATAATGTAATTGTTAATATTTTTGTTTCAGGTTTCATTTCTACTTAGTTGTTTCCTCATTATGAACTCTTGTCGTAAATTGTAATAGTTTGAGAGTTAAGGATATTTATTGTTCTTTTATTGAATGTTTTGATGTAATTATTATTTATTATATGATGAAATTGTAATATTTTTAATACTTTGTATTGTTCTTAATTTTATATTTGTATAATGATGATTGCCCTTTTTAATTGTGGTTATTATTTATATGTGAAATATTTGAAAACTATTATTATTTCATATTAATTGTGGCTATTACTTATTATTATGATTTTTGGAGACAAGATTGCTGTAAACTTATAACATATACAATACAACTGTATAATATGATAACTAACTATTTTGCAATTTTTAAAAAATTTAGGGACTACTTTATAAATTTAAAAGATGACCTGATACGGTATCTGGTATTGACAGGTATCGATACAATACCATACCAAAATTCAATTTGATACCAGAGCTAGTACATTATTCGCAACTTTGATGTGTATAGACGTTAAGAAAATGAAAACTATAACTTCAACCAATCAACCAACCCCAGTTTACCTACTAGATGGAACCAACAAGTTCATGCACCATACAAATGATATAAACTTGACAAAAAAATAGCCTTAACTGAAGCCTTATATATACCTAGTTTTCAATTAAACTTGTTATCTGTTAATAAGTTAACCATTATAGCTCATATAAAATTCATCTTTAATCCATATTTTTATCTTATACAGGACTTGAAGATTGATGAAATATTTGCAGTTGGAAAAAAATAAGCAGATTATACATACTTAATCCTTCTTCAATTGATCAACACATCATAGACTCCCATGTTGCTAACACCAATTGTTTTCACTGTTCTTTTTCAAATAAAGTCTCTGTCATAAATAATGTAGTTTGACACAACAGACTTGGTCATCCCTTAAATATTATAATTACTTACAATTTTCCATGAATAAAATTCGTTTTAAATACCCAGATGCTTGTGATATCTGTCTATGACAAAAATGCAGATAAATCCTTTTCCTATTAGTAAAGTACATACAACCAAGTGTTTTGAACTCATTTATGTAGATTTATAGGGTCCATATCACACTCCTAGCATTAGTGGTTCAAGATTCTTCTTAAATATTGTTAATGATTTTAGCAAATACACATGGACATTTCTGGTAAAATATAAATTTGAACTTCCTTCAATTCTTCAATTATTTTTTAAATGACCCAAAAACAACTCAATCTTAAGCTACAAAATGTATAAAGTGATAATTAATCAGAATTCTTGAATCAAGATTGTCTCCTGTTGACCTCCAACAACGAAATTTTACATCAACGATCTTGTATTCATACCCCTCAACAAAATGGAGTGGTTGAGAGAAAACACAAACACTTGTTACAAGTTGCAAGAGCCTTGATGTTTCAATCTCATTTGCCAAATAGGTTTTGGGGAGACTCTATCCTTACTACCACTTATATAATAAATCATTTACTATTAGACCACCATAGAAATCCCCATATGAAATTCTTTTTCATAAACAACCTTATTATGAACACCTTTGGAGTTTTAGATGCCTCTGTTTTGTTGTAAATACTAACCTTGAGAAAAGAAAGTTTGATACTAGAGCATATTAGTGTGTTTTTATTGGATATAGCTATGGACAAAAGGTGTATAAACTTTATGATATTCAAAACCATAAATTTTTTGCTTCTAAAGATGTTCGGTTCTATGAAAACATTTTTCCTTATCATAAGTCACAAGAACTTGCAGAAACTACTCCTTTACCAAAACCTTTTGATTTACCTAAATTTGATCAGATTGTTCCTTGTACTAATTCAAATGATTTTTAAACAAACATTGATTATTTTACTCCATCAAATCAACCAACACCAATACAAGAACAACTAATGATCCAAATATACAAACCACTATTGATAATTCCTTAGGAGTCACATCTAAGGAAAAGTGCCAGAGTTAGAAAACCACTTGTATGGTTAAATGATTTTGTTTCAAATAATGTACAATTTACTTCTTTTTTAACTAACTACACAAACCTCATACCCAATATATTTCCTTATCATATATCACTTGAATGTTCTATATATTACATATCATTTTTAGCCGAAGTGTCAAGAACTATTTTCTTTTAATCAAATTAGACTTAAAAAGGAGTTGATAGATGAGATGAATGCATAATTAAACAAACTTGAGGAAAACAAGAAATGAGAGTTGACAGAGTTACCACCAAGCAAAAAGGCTATAGGATCAAAGTGGGTATTAAAGTGAGTGGAACAATTGGCTGATACAAAGCTAGGATAGTCACCAACAGATATAATCAGGTTGAAGGGATTGATTTCGCGGGTAGTTTCTTACTAATTGAGAAGTTAGTAACAGTTAGAATGTTTTTGGATGTTGTAGCAGCTTATTCATGACTACTTCATCAACTAGATATCAATAATGCTTTTATTCATGGATATCTGGATGAAAAAGTGTAAATGATGCCTCTTAAAGAGTATGATAAAGCTCAGAAACATAAAGTTTACAAATTGATTTGATCATTGTATGGCTTGAAACAAGCCTCAAGACAATGGAATCAAGAGCTTATGGCAAAATTACAATAATTTGATTTCATTCAATCTTCAAATGATTACTGTTTGTTTATAAAGAAAACAAACTCTTTTTTTTGAGCTTAATTGTTTATGTTGATTATGTTCTTCTTACAGAATCTTTCAAATTAGAAATATAAAAGGTGAAGCAATTTTTGCATGAATAGTAGGATTTGGGTCATGCCATATAATTTTTAGGATTGGAGATTGCAAGGTCTATGGAGGGTCTTTATGTTAATTAAAGAAAGAATTCTCTTATTATTCTAAATGATGTTAGGTTACCTAGTTAAAAATCTACAGCTATATAATTACCAAATGGGTATAAATTTAGTGTAGAAAGTAGAGAGTTATTAAATTATCTAGAGCAATATAGCCAAATGGTGGGAAGGTTATTATATTTGTAGTTTTCACGCCTATATCTTTCTTACATAGTTCAACAACTCATTCAAGTTCACATTAGGATATAGCTATGCATGTCTTGCGTTATACCAAAGATTCTTCATCAAAAGATCTATTTTTCTCTTCCAAAAATTTGTTTGAAGTTGAAGCTTATTGTGATGCGGATTGGACATCATATAATGATATTAGAAGATCTTTAACTTATTTTTATATTTTTCTTGGTGGTTCCCCAATAGTATGGAAAATCTAGAAGTAGAATCCAGTCTTTTGTTCATCGGCATAAGCAGAATATAGAAGCCTAGGAGCCACAATTTATGAACTGCAATAGGGTTTTTTTTCCTCTTAAATGATTTTCAGGTTTCCATACAATTACCAATATCTTTATGGTGTGATAACCAAGTTATCATTTACATTGCTTCTAATCTTATTTTTCATAAAAGAACTACGCATTTAAAAATTGATAGTCGTCTTGTACGAGACAAATACAAACAAAGATAGATCATTCCATGATATCTTCCTTCGAACTTTCAAGTTGCAAATTTATTCATGAAATCTCTTGTCGTACCTCTGTTTTGGCAATTTCTCTGCAAGTTGGATTTGCGTGATATTTATCAAGCTCCAACTTGAAGGGGGGATGAACAAATATTATATTGGTTTATTTGATACATTGATTCCACGTGTATATAGTAAGTTATTTTTTATGGTTGTTCTATCAGTTAGTTATTGGATTTTTTTTGTATAAAGTTTGGAAAACTACATTTGCATTGTATGAGAAGAAAATTGTTTTTAAGCTCAAACTTGATTAGCCGCGTCTTGTATAGTGAACGTACTCTTGTATATGAGACAGATTTGAATTCAATTAAATTTGCTCATTGATGCACGGAAGAAAGACATGTATACAAAATAGATTCTGTAAGATCAAAAATAGAAAAAAAGAAAAGCGGGATAGTGACATGGAAAAGGTATTGGAGATATGAAGAAAGCAAGAAATAAAAGGACTTGAATTTTATTGTGAAAGAACAAAAAGGCTCAAATTTTACAGACAAAGTGAGAGCCATATATATAATCTTATGAGAGCCATATATATAGCATTATATATTAATCAATTGAGCCAAAAAGTCAACAATGACATGGTGAAGTAGGTATGATATGTCCCAATATCTTTACCACGTTTTATCTAAATATTCCAAATAAAAAACTTATGCTAATTGACTAAGAAGATAAAAAATCTCAACTACATGATATTCCACTTACATTAAAAAATAGGAAATAATTAAATAGTAGTTTAATGTACTTTAATCAACACTGCCTTTACTTTAATGTGAAAAACCTCTCTTTAATATGATGCACTTCTCGTCATTATAACCAAATTTATTGATTTACTTTATCACCAATCTATTTTTTTGGAGCACATCTCTCCATGGTACACATCTTACTAGTAACTCTAAAAAAGAGTTTCTTATTTTATCACTTATGCTATATTTGTTTGTTCTTCATTTTCAAATTTGTAATTCTTTTACAAATTCTCAAATTTCTTGCACTTGTAGTATTGAGGTTTAACCTTATGATAACAATCTTTTTCTTTATGACCAAACTTCTTACAATTGCTAAATTGAGGAACATTGACCTTTCCTTTAAGAATGAAGTCTTGGCTAAATAAGCTCCATCAATTTTTTCTTCAATTCCATCATCCCTCATTAATCTTCTTTAGTTGATAGTTTGAAGAGCATTAAGTAACTTTGCAAAGGTTATTTTTTTTTATAAATCTTTAGAATCTTTGAGTGAGGAAATTTTTGACTTATATGTTTCGGGAAGAGTCACACGAAGCTTATCTACTATTCATTGGCTAGAAAATTCTTCACCAAGCAATTTGATTTGATTGACAATAAACACGAGCTTGCTTTTATATTTGTTGACACCTTCAAATTTCTTCATCTTTAACATCTCAAATTCTTTTTCAAGATTCAAAAATTGCATTAGCCTTGTTTGATTGTTACCTTCAAACTCTTTCTTAAGCTTCTCTCATACTTCTTTAGGTGATTTACATGCCATTATTCATGTAAAATTTCCTTTGAGATAGTCGAGTGAAGACAAGATAACACTTCTGGTTTCCTTTCCACTTCTTCATCATGCTTTTTTATTTGATTTAGTGTTTCCAAAAGAGGGACAGGATTAAAATCACTCTCTACAACCTCTATAAACTTAAGGCTTTTAAATATAATTTCATTTTGATGGCTCATGAGTGATAATTTTCTTTATTAAAGATATGAATAGGAAGAGAAAAATTATTTGATGCCATTACACTAAAGATTGAACACTTGCGAAAAATTTGCTTTATCCTTATAAGCTCGTAAATCCCATGGAGCTCTAATACCACTATTTTGTTGGAGATTTGAAGAAAAGCAAGAAACAATTGGAAAAAAAAGGATCAAATTTTACATCAATATTTGAAAAAGTGAGGGCCATATATATAACCTTATAAATTAACCAAATTGAGTCAAAAAATTAGCAACTATATGGTAAAATGGGTATAACTTATCCCACTATCTTTACCACTTTCTATATAAATATTTCAAATAAAAAACACATTAATTTATTAAGAAGATAAAAAAAACCTCAACTACATGATGGTACACTAACACTAAAAAATAGGAAATAACTAAATAGTAGTTTGAAGTACTTTAATCAACCCTCCCCTTTGCTTCAAATTTTATGGAGCACTTCTCTCCACACCTTATGAAGCGCTTCTCTTCAATATGATGCACTTCTCATCACCATAACCAAATTTATTAATGGACTTTAGCACTAATATAAATTTTTGGAGCACATCTCTCTATGGTACACATCTCACCAACTACTTTAAAAAGATTTTCTTCTTTTATCACTTACACCATATTTGTTTATTCTTCATTTTCAAGTTTGCAATTCTTTTGCAAATGACCAAGTCTCTTGCACTTCTAACATTGAGGTTTTTCCTTATGCTAATAATTTTTTCTTCATGACTAAACTTCTTACAATTACTGTATTACGGAACATTGCCCTTTCCTTTTAACTATGAAGTCTTGGTTAAATAAGCTTCACCAATTTTTTGCTTCAATTATGTCATCCTGCATTGATTTCTTTGGTCCATAGCTTGAAGAGCATTAAATAACTTTGCAAAAGTTATTTTTTATATTTTTAAAATTTTCAAGTGAGGAAAATTTTGACTTATGCCTTTTAGAAAGAGTTATGAGAAGATTGTCTACCACTCATTGACTAAGAAATTCTTCACCAAACAATTTGATTTGATTGACGATAGACACGAGCTTGCTTCCATATTCCTTGACACCTTTAGATTTCTTCATCTTTGACATCTCAAATTCTCTTTTGAGATTCAAAATTTGCACTAACCTTATTTAATTGTTGCCTTTAGACCCCTTCCTTAAGCTTCTCCTATGCTGCTTTATGTGTTTTACAATTCATTATTCTTATAAAAATTCCCTCTAACACAGTCAAATGTAGACATGAGAATGCTTTTGGTTTGCTTGCCATGTCTTTACTATTCTTTTTTATTTAATCAGTCTGAGATTTTCCAGAAGAGGGGTAAGATTAAAACCACTCTCTATAACCTCTCACAAACTTAAGGCTTTTAAATAGAATTTTATTTTGACGGCCATGAATGATAATTTTCTCTATTAAATATATAGATAGGAGGAGAAAAATTATTTGAAGCCATTGGACCAAAAGTTGAAAAATTACAAATAAAAAATACGTGTTAATTGATTAATAAGACAAAAATAGTATTAAATCTTCATTTATTATTCTAATGAAAATGCCTTTTAAAAAAAATTCTTGTTTTTGATGCAAATTTTATATTCACTTTTCATACTAAATTATATCTATGAATCATATGATTCTAAGAATTGTTAAGCCATTAATTTTTTTGCAGAACATTATCATAAAGTTTTTTATGCATAGCATCTTCTACCCATCTTGTCAAATGCGAAACTTGGTATGAAGTGAAAGAATTGTGTTTGCATCCATATTTAGCAATAGTTCCTTGTTATTAGTGAAATGGTATGTATAATAGTGCAGGTAGTGTAGCAAGACAAAATTTTGAGATAGTTATAAGCTTTGCAACTTTTCACTAAATGTAGTGTCAATTAGGGAAATAGCAATAAAATTGGAATAACTTATCTGCATGCAAGGCGTCATGAAAATCACTGCCCTAAGTCAGAAATTATCCTTCTATAATGCAGTAGGAAAACTTAATCCAACCCAGGGTTAACAACTTCTCCGCCAGTTTCGATGCACTCTAAAGGGCAAAGTAGGAACTGTCTCCGAGAATTAGGAAAAATCAAATAACCAAGAAGAGAAGACATATACATGCGTTAAATAGAGAAGAGAAGAGATATGGGCGTGTATTTCAGATGTGCATATGTATTTCCCTATAGAGAGTTGTAAAAAGATATAGGAAAAATAAGAGGAACGTTATCAGGAGAGCATAATGAGGAATCTGGAGAGATTTTAGGAGAAGTGGTGAAAATATAATGTTTTGTAACTATAAGCATTAAAAATGCATTGTAAAAAGAACTAAACCAAGTGGGCCCCAAAAGGTTTATATCACACACTCGACGTCATGCTATGCTGTAACTACACCAAACCGAGCGACATGCGAGCGTGTAATATCCATAACCTCTTAAAGCGACTTGATTCAAAGTCTCACGAAACACTCTAGTATATAAGCTAGGTGGAAAGCCTCTTACTCTTTCAATGTGGGACACAAACCAAAACAAAGAGAAAGAAATGTTATAAGTTTTGGAACAACACCAACAATCCTCCACTAGATCCAAAATTTAAGAAACAAACTGTACCAACTTAGGAGCAAGAGAGGCGAACAGGCAGGCAACCTAGGTCTTGAACCTGGTGTCTAAGAATTTTGAAGACAAAACATACTAGAGAAGTAAACAGTCTCATGATTGCTCTAGAGAGATAGCACAAATGGTCTCATAGAAGGGTGGCTAGCCCCAACGACCATATAGGTAAGTCCATCAAGTGTGTACTACTCACACTACCAAAACTTGGGCTATGGAACTCATTAAGAATTAAACTATCCAACCTCATCAAATGCAGTAAAAGTCATGCTAAGGGACACAATTCAACAACTAAATAGACCTCAGTATTATTCCACTAAAAAAGTATAATCAAGTAGTCATCACATAACTTTAGGACCCATTAAAGTTGGTTTCCTAATATGGGTGTCCATTATGAGGTTACTACACAATTGGGCTCAACCTTATCCCTTTAGAATTCTCTGAAACTAGTTTCCTATTTAAAGCTTTTGTAAGTGGATCCTCTAAGCTTCTCTCCGAATTAACATATTCTAGAGAGATTACACCATGTTAATCAAAGTACAAACAACTTTATGTCTCAATCTGATATGTTTACTTTTGCCATTATATACCATTTTCTTGGTAACATGAATGGTAGCCTGTGAATCAAAATGAAGGAACACAGAAGGAACTAGTTTTTCTCAAAGTGGGATATCTGCTAAGAGATTCTTTAGCCATTCAGCTTCTTGTCTTACTAACTCCAATTCGATAAACTCAACCTCCATTGTTGATCTCGCAATATATGTTTGCTTGAACGATTTCTAAGACACAATAGCTCTTGCAAAGTAAAATTATAACTGTAGCACCCCACTCTAATAAGACATATTCCCTAACATACCGATGGTATTCGAGAACATACTCTACTAGAGTGATGCACTAAGACATTCAGTCAAACTCATTGCAAAATTTCTTTGAACGTCACACACATATTTCATAAAACCAATAATCAATTTCAGCCCATTTTATTCATAAACATTTTCAACCACAAGTATTACTAACAATAAACATATTGTCAGAATTTCAGTAGTCATCTGGGCTCATTACAATTACAAAACACTTCCAGTCATAAAGTCCTTACACAACCAAATTATTCACATGCACATTGTATAGTATTTGCAAATACACTTTTTAATACAAAAATGTTAGAAAACATATGCAGATGTGAACTGATCCCGACCTTTATCTCTTATCCGATTATAGTGGCTATACTCCAGTTTGTCTAACTAGATATCTCGTCAGAGCCTGAAAAATAACGTTGCAATTTTGTTGAGTTTTGCAAACTCAGTAAGCGAACCATTCTCGATGGCTCACTTATATCACATAACACAAATAGTTCACATTTCACATTCAATTTGCAGATAAGTAATAACACATATAGCACATCACTTCATTAATTCATCATGTAGCATCAAATAATACTTTATTCACTTATTTCACATTTCACATTCAGAACAATTCAAACAGTACAATTCGATCATTTAAACATACATATAAAATGTATATGCAATGCTCGTGAGACTTACTTTTAATTATTATGTTGTTGTGATCGAGTGCCTGTAACTGTTCTGTATCCATTGTAGATATCTTGTATCCGTTGGAGATACCAGGCTCATTATACATAGTGAACCTTTGAATCTTAATCATATTATAAGCTTTAAGCTCTTTTCGGTGGCTACTCCGGTCATAACTGCCTTTATCTGATCACGTATTCATATGGTGGAATGCATCAAATCTCATATATCAATCAGTCACTTGTATTCACTTTACACATTCACTTTCACATATCATCGAACCTAAGTTCAATAGTCAACAAATATGTTAAGAATCACTTATTCCTTGCTCATTCACATTCAATGAAGCACTTTCAATATGGTCACGTTTATCAAACTCCTTGGACTATTAATGTCTAAAATTATCACAATCACATTCACATCAGTAATAAATCGATACAAGAATTTAAAACAAAGCAATCAATTAACGTAAGACTATTTAGGTCGACTCACAGTACGCTCCAGATTAGTATTTGCTTCAATGATCTGGAAACATCTAGATGTCGACTTTCACTCTTGTGTAGTAACTTCATGGAATACACACATTGTACACACATTACTAATTTGCACAATCACATAAACATTCAATTATACACATATGTATAGATGTAATGTATAATTCATGCTCAATTTGACTATTTCGGGTATGTTTCTTTAATCACAACTCTTGATCATTTAAACAACATCATTTTGTATATCAAAATTGCACTTAGGTTTATAGCTCAAAGAACTTGCTTATTCTATTATCGTATTTCAATCGTTCATCATTTCTTTTCCATAGTATATGATCTCATAATATCCAATTTCTCATTCATCTTTACTTAATACACGTCATTCATCTTATTTGAATCACATTAGCCAATATATGAACTCTCAACACTTCACACATTTAATCACTTAATCCCTCATCAGTTAAATTCATTTCAAGTCTCATTCAAGCCTAGATGCTCCATAGGAAAGTGCCCAACTATTTGTTGTTTGAAACCACACATAAAAGAAGCATATTTCACATTTAGGCTATTCCCACGATCGTAGAGGCCATCCCACGATTGTGGGATTCATCAATAGAACACATTTTTGCCTTCCTTTCAATTCCCACGATCGTGGGATAACACACGATCGTGGGTTTTGTTATCCATAAATTTCTAACTCTTTTCTTTATGATTTCCAGATTTTAAACTCTCATATGTTATAACCAGACTATCTTATGCTACATTAATCATTTCTACTTCATTTCCCCTTCATTCTCACCTCATCTTTATCTCAATATCATTTATAAACAAATCATATTCTATGTTTGATTATAAACATAAAAACAGAATATCAATGCATATATACATTCATAAATTTTTCTGCACAAGTTCAACTCTATTATCACATTCACTTTATTTCTAAACTTTCATCCTATTTCTTCTCATTTCAAGATGCTACATTATTCTTTTCTTTAGCCTTAAAGCTCAATTTATATCCTCATAAACAACTTATGACTTATGGCTTTCATATATCTAAATCATATCATTCCTTCTTCAAAATTTCTGCACTCTTTCTAAACAAAAAATTGGGTCATATATTCATCCCTTTATTTATCAATTATCAATTCTGATTCAAACACCAATTTCATTATTATTCATCTATAAAACAATACATGAGCTATCTTTATCATTATATGAAAACAGAACATCACTAATTATTCATGTCTTCATCAACATATCATCACTCTTGAACCACCATTTTTATGATCATTGAATCTCAAAAACATCTCTATATCAACTTATAAATTATTATTCATCATATATGCAAAAACAAGACATCTATATGCTCATTTATTCACTCACTTTTCAACATATGATCATCATCATTTTATGTTTTGTTAACTTCTAACTATCATCATAAAAGTTGCTATTTAACAACCAATGAAGAATAATGCTTTACACTTACTTGTTTAACTTAACTCTTCTCAAATCATCACGTAGCCCTAACTTCCAAGCATCATTCGATCATCATCATTCCTGGTGGAAAGGTTAGGTCTTTTAGTAACAAGATGGAGAAGATGACAAAAATGTAAGTAGGAACTGGAGGGTGAGAGCAAAACTCAACATTGAGAGGTGAGAAATGAGTGTCGTAATATGGAGAAGAAGAAAGAAGAAAATAACAAAGAAGAAGAGAAGAAATAAGCATGTATTATTCAAATGAAAGACAAAAGATGGTCTTTCAATGAAAAATATCGAGAGTGACGTGTGTGGCATGGCAAGTGACACTTGTCACTCGCCACATGTCACCACCTTGTGGTTCTCACTTGGTCTCTTTTGATAACTAGTCCATTTGTCCTCCAATTTCTAATCTAATTGTCTTCCAATTTTCAATGACACTTGTCATTAAATCCTAATATCTCTTATCAATAATTTCTACTACCATTTGACATTTATTTCTACTACCATTATCAATTGTCTTGTCACTTGGCATTTTTCCTAGTCCAAAAATACCCATAATGTTAGAAATTTCCCAAATTTTCACTAAAAATTTGAAATTAATAATATAGTTTATCAAATCAAATTTTCAAGACATTTCATTCACTATTAACATTATAATCACTTTAATAACAATCATTTATACCTGAAAAATGTCAAATGAGTGCATGAACAGTCATTGTAATTTGTGTAATTATCAATAATCACATGTCTGTATGCTAATATTATGCATGAGTATGAAATGTATTTTTTCTAATCTCTCATTGCTATTTCTCATTTACCAAAATCTGGGCCTCTAACCCTTTATATGGAAATGGGATGTTACAATAACCACTTGTAGAGTGTATATCATCGCTCTTCATAACCCAGTTAGCATCAAAATACTCCTTCAATACAGGAGAATGACTACTAAAAGATAATCCAAAATGCAAAGTACCTCTGAAATATCTCAACAAATGAATCAATGTATTTCAGTGCTCTTGACTAGGATTATGAGTATATTATGAGTATATCTACTAAGTCTACTCATGTAGTATGAAATATCAAGATGAGAATAGTTCATCAAGAACATCACACCACCAAGAATTTTAGCATACCCAGTTTGGCTTACGCTATTACCAAAATTTTTCCTTAAGGCAAGACTAACATCATAAGGAGTTTAGATTGGGTCAACATTATAGTAACCAAACTTCTTCAAAATTTTCTCAACATAATGAGTTTGGTTCATCCTAAAACTACAGTCAGTCCTATCAACTTTAACTTATAAGATAAAGTCCATAAGTACAAGATCTTTCATATCAAAGGAAGACTTTAGCAGACTCTTGGGAGTATCAATAACAGATAAGCTAGTATAAAAAATTAGCATATCATCCACATAAAGGGTTATGATCACACATCCAGTGGCATCATATTTCACATAAATGTAAGAATCAGAATCACAAGAGGTTAAACCATGTTTGAACACCTCACTTTCAAATTCCCCATGCCACTGTTTAGGAGGTTGTTTGAGTTCATACAAAGACTTAACCAACTTACACACCTTTTGCGCCTGACCAAGCACTCTAAACCCCTCGGGCTAGACCATATAAATTTTCTCATCAAGATTACCATTCAAGAAAGTTGTTTTAACAACCATTTTGTGCACATGAAGCTTAAACATCAAGGTAATAGCGAACAACTTCCTTATAGATGCAATTTTAGTAATAAGAGAGTAAGTATCGAAGAAGTCCAATCCTTCCTTTTGTTTAAAGCCTTTAATCACAAGTCTTGCCTTGAACCTCTCAATGGTTCTTTCAACTCAATTTCTTTTTAAAGATCCACTTACACTCCAAAGGCTTACAACCTCGAGGTAGATCAACTAAAATCCAAGTTTTATTAGACATTATTAACTCTAACTCACTATCTGTGGCTTCCTTCCAAAATGCAACATCCAGAGAACTCAGTGCTTCTTCATAAGTTTTAGGATCTTCGTTAATAATATAATTGACCACAAAATCGTCATCTATCTCATCAGATTTTTCCATCACAAAGGAAGCAATAAAGTCAGAACCAAAACTGGTAGGTACTCTAGCTTTTTTACTTCTCCTTAGTTAAACAATTTCCTCAACCTCTATGTTATCATTGGTAGAACTAGAGGTAGATTCTCTAGGAGCTTGCATACTCACTTTCATAGGAAATATATCCTCAAAGAATATTGCATCTTTCGACTCCATAATTGGTCCATAAGTGCTATATCCCTCTTCGTTAACTATAAATCTGTAGGTAGCATTATTAAAGGCATATCCCACCAAAATAGAATCAATGGTCTTAGACCCAATTTTCTTCCTCTTATTTTTAGGTAGAGCAATCTTAGCAAGACACTCCACACTTTTAAAAAATTCAAGTTAGGAAGATATCATTTCCAAATTTCATAAGGGGTTTGATCCAGATTTTTATGAGGATCTTTTTTTAGAATATAACAAGTTAAAAGAATAGCTTCCCCTCTATAAAGTCAAGGGTAAACCCAAAGAAATCAATATTGCATTTATCATCTCCTTAAGTGTTCTATTTTTTCTCTCAACTATTCTATTTTATTCAGGTGTATAAGGGGCTGAAAACTTATGAATAATCATAACTTTTCCATAATAATCAACAAGAAAATTAGTACTATATTCACCACCTCGATTAGACCTTAATTTCTTAGTTTTCCTTTACAATTGGTTTTCAACCTTAGCTTTGTATTTCGTAAACACTTCCTCCGCATCACTTTTATTTTTCATTAAGTGAACCTTAGTAAATCGAGAACAATCATCCACAAAAGTAATATAATATCTCATGCCTCCTTTGCTCTCATAATTCTTAAAATCAACTAAATCTGTGTGCATCAAGTCTAACAATTGTGACTCTCTCTCGGTAAGTCACTGACTTAAAAGGTTTCTTAGTGTTTAGCCTCAAAAAAAATTTGACAATTTTCTATTTCATTAATGATCTAGTTAGGCAACAAGTTTAAGCTTTTCATCCTCTTAATTGACCTAACATTCACATGCCTAAGTTTAGAGTGCCATAGATCTACAGACTCAATAATATAAGAAGATGAAGTCGATCCATTCATTTTAACATCAAGTACAAATAAACACCCATTACAAAACCCTTTACTAGCAAAGTTCCCATTCCTAGTCCAAAGTAGCTTATCAAAATCAAAAGTAAGTTTAATAACATCTTTTTTAAGTAAGGCACCAGAAATCAAGTTTCTACAAACATCATAAACAAATAAAACATTTTCTAAAGCCAAAACTTTTCCATAAGTGAGTTTGAGATTGACCTTCCTGATTCTTCAACAAGAACTTTGTTGGAGTTGCCCATGTACATGAATTCACCATTAATAAACATTATTCAACTTTTTAAATAGGTCCTTATTGGTACAGATGTAGCGTGCGACTCCTGTGTCAACGATCCATTCGACTAAGTTTCTAGCAAGGTTTACTTCGGACACTACAGTAGTAATGATCTCCCGTCATTACAGCCAGCATCTTCAGTCAAATTAGTTTGAGGCTTACCAAAACTCTTCTGGTTTCCCCATTGGTACCACTTTTGGTTTCCTTTCCTGAACTGTCATGGTTTCTGTCCTTGACTCTTCCTCTTATGGTTGATTGTAGCTTGGTAAAAAGTAGCAAGATGGCTTGGCTTGTGGCACCACCAATAGTCACCCTCAATTCTTTTGTGCTTAAACTGACAATGCTTGTTATTGTTGAAAGACTTGTTTTGTCCATCATTCTTATTAAAGTTACCTACATTTTATGTTCAATAATAGTATCCTTAACAGTAGGGCTAGGGGTGAGTGATTTAGCCTTATCCTAGGTACGGTTGGCATCCTCAATCTTTATGTGCGCTATCAACTCCTGCAGTTTCATGTCCTTCTTCTCATGCCTTAACTGGTTTTTATACTCATACCATGAGGCCAATAGTTTTTAAATAAGAGCATTAGCTTGAAACAGTTTACACATATTCATACCCTTAGCAAGGATTTTACCAACTAGGTTTTCATTCTCATATAATTGGTCCATAACAGGTTTATCATCAATAATAGTAAACTTTAACTACCTAGCAACTGCATATTTCTTTGTACCGGCATCATTAGTCCTATATTTAACTTCTAAGGCATCCCAAACTTTCTTGGCAGTCTTGTACATACAATATATAATCAAATAACGAGTTTATCATATGGTTAAGCAACACTTCCCTAACAGTACAATTATCCTTAGTTGTCTTAGGGCAGTGTTATCACTTGAAATATCTTGAAACAGTACGTAATCAATTTCGAATTGTTAAAAGTAAAACAAAATTTTCTCAGACAATCTTTTGAAGTTTCTCCCATTTAGAGAGTCTAACCTAGTTAAGTCAGGTATAATTCTTTAGGCTACAATGATAAAGGCAGAACCTATGTGGGGAACAACGGTGATAGAAGGTGTATTGGAATTGGTTTGCACAAATATGTTGGTTTCATTCGCAGACGACATATTGAATCTAGAAATAGAGATGACTTATATCAAAATAAACAAATAGCACCAAGAACAAAAGATATTTTCGACTTAGATTATTAGCGAAATAGCAATAAAATTGGAATAACTTATTTGCATGCAAGGTGTTGTGAAAATCACTGTCCTAAGTTGGAAATTCCCCCTCCATGGTGTAGTAGGTTAATGAGATTCAACCTCAGAATTAACGTCTTCTCCAGCAGCTTCGGTGCACTTTAAAGGGCGGAGTAAAAATTATCTCTGAGAATTAGGAAAAACAGAAGAACCAAGATGAGAAGAGATATGCGTGCATTATATGGAGAAGAGAAGAGATATGTTTGTGTATTTCAGATGTGCGTGTGTATTTTGTTGTAAAGAGGGGCAAAAGATATAGGAAAAAAAAGAGGATTTTTACTAGCTAAGAATAATGAAGAATCCGGAGAGATTTCAAGAGAAGTGGTCAAAATATAACGTTTAGTAACTACAAGCATTAAAAACGCATTGGAAAAAAGAATTAAACCAATTGGCCCTCAAATGGTCTATATCACATGCGTCACACTATGCCATGTGCTCGCGCTTGCGCATTTGGTATTCATACCTTCCTCAAAAGACTTGATTCAAAGTCTCATGAAATACTCTAGTATATAAACTACGTAGAAAGTCTCTTGTTTTTTCAATGCCAGGTGTGGTATCCATACCTTCCTCAACAGACTTATTCAAAGTCTCATGAAATACTCTAGTACATAAACTAGGTAGAAAGTCCTTTTTTCTTTTAATACTGGACACACAGACCAAAACAAAGAGAAGGAAATGTTCAAGTTTTGGACAAAACCAGCAGTGTCGACCGAGAAAATCGTGAGAGAAAGAAGGAAAGACGAGAAAAGAAAAAGGTGCAATGCAAAATACTCAATAGACAGTGCATAACGCATTCACGTGGTTACTGAATAGGCAATTAATTATTTGTTTCAACGCGTGGGTCAGTATCCGAGAAGCAGTGTGAGCAGAAGATTGTAATAGTTCATGAAGGACAATGACGACGAACTAATGACTTTCTATCTAGTCCAGTGTTAAGAAAACCAAGGAGTACCGTGTGATCAGTCTCATCTTCTCCCCTGTCATGGAAACAGCTTTACCCACGTTAGTTTGATTCCCAAAAATGTACAAGCAAGTAACGCTGCTGTATCACAATTCCATCTGCCAATGACACGACACCAAGATGCTATAGAACCTCATTTAAACGTCAACAAGACACCAATATTGGTTCACACTTCACGGTGTTAAAGCACGAGGCTTGGACTTCTTCAAGCACAATCTTGATATTTTAAATGATTTAGGGTCCGATGGAGCCAATTTTACGCTACTCGTTTAGTCTTCTTACTGTAATTTCTATTACAGATAATAAATCTGTCAATTTATTTAATACCAGAATAAGACCTGTTATTAATACGAGTATTTCCTGTAACACATATCATAGATTTTATTACGTGTCCTTGATTGTTTATGAAAGGGTTAAAAACGAAAAAAATGTGAAATATTTGATTTTGATTCTATGCTAAATTCTGAAGTAATTTTTATGGCCAAAACAAGCTCCAGTTTTTCGGAACATTTACGAGAATCGTTCATCGACACGTAGTTAACTTCTTTCTACAATTTTCTTAAAACATAAGGATTCTTAATGGGTTAGAGAATCCGTATGCTTACGAATGATCTGAACAACTGCAAGAGATCTTAACTTTTATATATATTCTATATCGGGCTTTTCCTTCATAAACCCATATGAGTCTGGTCCACACTAATCGATATCTATTTTTCTCACAACAAAAATTTAGACATTTCGCTATTATTTTTTTGGATACGTTTTAAAAATCGTCACTAAAATTAAGCCTTTGGTGATGATTTTCAAAATCGTCGCCAAAAGTATGCTTTTAGTGACGATTTTAAAAATTGTCACAAAATGATCTACATTTGGTGACGATTTCTCAAACTTGTCACTAAAAGTAAACCTTTAGCCACAACTTTGCAAATCGTCACCAAAAGTCTAGATATTTGGTGACGATTTCTGATATTTGTCGCTAAAAGTAAACATTAAAATTGTCACTTTTTTGCAAACTTTTGGTGACAATTTTGAAAATTATAGCTAAATGTCTAGATTTTTTGTAATAGTTTTAGAAAAGCATCACCAAATATTCAAAATTTTTGTGACAATTTTAGAAAATCGTCTCTGCCAAATAACACTACAACAATATAGACTTTTGGCTATGTTTTTATTGCTACGGTTTTAAAAATTGTTGTGAAAAGTAAACATTTAGTGATTATTTTGAAAATTTTCACTAAAAATTAAACTTTTTACCACGATTTTTAAAATCATTGCTAAATATTGATTTTTTATGACGATTTTAGATAATCGTGCACAAAGAGTTAGCTTTTTGTGATGATTCCCAAAGTGATGATTTTGAAAATCTTGCTAAAAGATGCAACAAAAATTAAGAGAGAACAAAAAAATGGCGCAAAAAGGAAATCTTTTAGCGCCAAAAGCACTCCTTACTCACTCTCTCCGCCTCCTCTCCTCCCTACTCGCCAAATACAAAGAGTTTCAGTTAAATTAAATCCATCGTAAACCAAATGCAATTGACGTCAACCACAGCTGAAGTCGGCGATGCAGCCCATAAAGACAGCTTCCCGATCAGTCCTCGACAAACCTCTCCACCAGCTCACCGAAGATGACTTTTTTCAGCTCATTCGTGAAGACTGTCACAAATATCTCAAAGAAAAAGGTCTCGGGAGTTACCATACCCACTGTCTACACATTTGGTAAGAAGTTCTTCGTTTTTTCTTTTGACTTTTGGGTTTTTGGGATTGGGAGTTGGTAAATTTTGTGAGTTTTAGAGCTTTGATGGCATTGATTTATGGGGTTAGGGTTGGTGATTTATTTCATATATGGGCTTGTGATTTTGGAGCTGATAGAGTACATCGTAAAGAAATCTTAACGAACATGTTTAATTTTAATTCTTTAATTGTAATTTTTTCTGATTACATCAATTTACTTTAATTAGGACACGGTAGAGACAAACATGAGTAGTTTGGTAGGTTAAGAATGCATCATAAGCATTAAGTAGGGTTGCGGAGGAGAGGAGAGGGAGCTGACAAAACAATGAAAGAAGCGCAGATGAGAGAAAAAGGCAGTTGAGAAAAGAAAGGAAAAAGGCGGAAATAAGAATAGATGGAGGAGTAATGTTGTAAGAGAAATGGAGAAGGAGATGGCGACTTAGAGAGTAATTGATAGAGCGAGAGGGAGTTCTCCAATTGTTGTATCATTGACAATAAGGATTATGGAGGATCTGAATGTGCAATCTGATTTTATTTATCTACTTGATAGATTGTCATCATTCAGCTAATATGTTTAGGTTCAGCTTGAAATGCTTTCAAGCTACTATCGACATGTTTGCCAATACAACAATTCGTTGGTAACCAAGTTTTTTGGAGTGATGTTGACCCATTTGATGGTTACATGAGTGAGCCCGAGTTGACTGGAATCAAGCCTTGAAGGAAGTTTTGCATAGGACTGAAAGAGAGATGGATATTTATGATAAAAATCATGATGGATTTGTTTCATTCACTGAGTATGAGCCTCCTAGTTGGGCTCAGAGTTCAGGTCAATGTCGAAGCTCAATCATTATATTTATTTGCAGTTCATATTGTTTATATTTGAATAACTGGGTAACTTTGAGAATGTATGTTGGTGCTATTTCTTTCATGCTTTGATTCTCTCATAAGACATTCATTTTCAACCTTAGAAAAACTTCTGCTAATAATTCGGTTCTAGTTAATATTGTAAAGAGAAAGCTATTTAAGGAAGTGATAAGGTGTGCTCTATTTGAGGGAAATTAAAATCTTAGATGGCACATGCTTCTAAAGAATCATGTGATTAGAATCTAGTGCATTTATAGGCCTCTGACAATATCTACTTGATTATTTGGGCAATGCAAGCGTATATGGGATGCTCATAGTTGAACAGAAAAGTTTTTTTGAATTAGTTTGTAATTACTTGTACCACAATTTGTGGATCTTCAAAAATCGATCATTTCAGAAAAGTTTTTTGAATTAGTTTGTAATTACTTGTACTACAATTTGTGGATCTTCAAAAATCGATCATTTGATATTTTAAAATTCATGTTTTTGTTATTATCTTAGGGATATGTTGCATATGTCAATCCTAACTGTTTGTCTTTGTTCACTATAACAAGGTAAACATTTTGCCATGTTTTTTTAAAGCATTCTTAACCTTACTCAAGCTATTGATGCATCCAATGCATATATGTTACAACACTTGCTTTTTGTTTTACTCTTAGGTTAGATTGTTGAGTGCTTACTTGATAAAGAAGTTGTACTTTGGAAAGTACTTAATGGTTTTTAATGAATATTTTGCTAGATTACTTTCCCATTTCATTGCTCTCTTTTCTTTCCTAATTGAAAACAAATGAGCTTAATTATGCATAATTACAAGCACTCTACCAATTTTGAAGTTACTTTCATGATTCTCATGGCTAATGTTTCGTATATGATGGCTGTTGTATGAAGTTGCTCTCATCAACATGGACAAACCTAGAGTCATTCTAGCTATGTTATATATATATTTTTTGTAATCTTACCATTTATAATTTGTAAACTAGTTTTTGTATTTATTATTTTGTTTATAAGGATTGTTAACGTTATAATTAAAATCTTGTATATGAAGAATATTGTTTTTGTTGGTATAATTTAATGATATTTTATTTTTTATATATAATGTTTCAAATTATCAATTATTTTTATTATATTTTGGTATAATAAATTAGCACAAAAAATCTAAACATTATATATAATAATATGGATTAAAAATGTCACAAACAATTATAATTAATATGATATAACATTTTGTTAAAATGTATATTAAACTTTAACTATATTTTATAAAACCTAACTAAAAACATTTGGCTACATTGTCAAAAACGTAGCTAAAACTTTTTAGCTACATTTTTAGACATAACTCCTAAATTATATTTTAAAATTATTATTTATTTACACATAACTCCTAAATTATATTTTATAAATTTTTATGTATTTATAATTTTAAAATAATATTAGGCTAAAACAAAAATTTTTAATACTATAGTATTTTAAATGAAAGTTAATAAAATACAACAAAATAGAATATAAATGAAAACTTATATGGTATTTAAAGAATGGATAGTTTTAGAAAGCAAAAAAAGAAAAGAAGTCAAACTAAATGGTCCCATTATATTTTGGCAACTGTTAGGTATGATTCATATGATTGGTATTGTATGGCCAATTGGTTCCATCCACTTTCCCATGCCTTTCGGTCTGATGGACCACCTGAAGTTTATGAAAGTTTATGATAGCTGTTGACAACGAGGAGTGTGGCCTAATGGCTTCAGCTCCTCACTTAAGGCTCTCCTTTAAAAAGGAGGTCTTGAGTT
>JANZXR010000004.1:6181834-6214802 GCA_027575705.1 Erythroxylum echinodendron
TTAGGAATAATACATAAATGCAATATGAATCTCATTATTATAATCTCATTATAATTTCATTTGCAATGTATAATTATTCCATAGACTTTATCATATATATTTAAACATGTACAAGATAAATAATGCCTTTAAATAATTTGTTACTAAAATACAATCAAAACGATTAGCTGTAGGGTATAAACCAATAATAACAAGAAAAACATATCTACAAAGGATGTTCTTATTCTCCAGAATTATATCATAGTTCGGTATCACGTCATCATTACGACACGAAAACTATAACGAATATTGTTACATAGATGCTCTCATTTTGAAGAAGCTCTCTTAACTAATAAAAATTAGGTGGCTAACCTGAAGAAATAATTGTTTAAATTGCGGTTGCCATGATCCCATCTCATTATGATTTTATTTCCCTAAATATTGTTTTTTTTCAATTTCCTAAATCTGGTATCATGTTTATTGCATAGTAGCTATTGACATTTTATGTTATTGTGGCAATCCTCAATTAATTATTTAGAGTTCATTACATAGTAGTCCATCGTGGCAATTCTCTATCAATTATTCAGTGTTCGGTTCTCTAGCTCTGTAACAATTTACTGGACGCGGAACTCAAACTTTGGTTCTTAATATTATAATGATTAGGGTTAATAGATCAAGACTGTAATTCAATTAAGATTAAAATAAATAAAACGTGTAAGTTATTATTATGAGTAAAAAAATAAATAATAGGATAGCATTAATTTACTAAATATAATCAATGTTACGAATACCATACTAGTACTAGTACTAGATTTGATTTTAGTACAGTACTGTACCGGTACTGGTCAATATCAGGTACTATTTTGAGTAATTTTTTAAATTTATGAAATAGTTCTCAAATTTTTTTTACAAAATAGTCCATTAATATTTTTTAATTACAAAATAATCTATTAGTGTTATATCTTAATAAGTTAACTTAAACCTTATGGTGGAGAGTAGAGCAGAGAAGAAAAGGTCATGAAAATGAGTAGTCAAAATAACTTTGACACTTAATCATGGCCATTTTTTCTACACTTGATAACCTACAAAGAGTAAAATAGATGTCAATGACAAGCATAACTTTTCAATGCAAACCAATAAGAAATGTTAGAGCTTCCAAATGCTCCACTCAACTAAAAATGAATAATGTGGCATTTGAAAGCATAATTTATTACATATACATAATTGCAATAGTCCTTTAACCCAAATATTAGAATTCTATGTTTGTCACTAAAATATAAAATAGGAATTACATACCTTGATTCATGAGATTAGTTAAATCTTAATTTAGAAAAACCACTCAAAGTGATTGAATATGTAGAAACTTGATTTCTCTCCTCTGTCCTTGAATAATCTTCCTTTGTGATGGTGACAAAGTAAAGAGAGGGATGTAGGGCGAGAGGGAGGACCAGTTTCTATTATATAGGTACATATAAATCGTTCCCATCAAACGGTTAGGACTTAATATTATTAAAACCATAATTACTAATAAGCCACATATAATATGTATAGGTTTTACATTCTCGCACTTGACTCATTAATTGAAAAACGTTATATCATGATTTAATAAATAAACATTCTACGCATAAACTTTACTAAATTCTTTAATGTTTACCACATCATAAATCATAATCAAACAAGGATACTAATAAGAGTCGTAGCAGTTTCACATCTTAACAAATGACATAATTCTGTCTATGTACTACAATATTAGTGCTTTATTCAATATGATCTATAAATAAGAAACACACTAATGGTCTAACAATAGTGTCTTATTTAAAAACAAATCCTATCAACATAATTTATTCATAAATGTATACTATAAAATAGGAATGACAGACATAAACATAACTGAGCTCACAGTGTTAAAACACAAACATCATAAATCTTAATAATGGAATCCCATAATCCCATTCTTTCAACATGTTCTTTAAAGACTTTCGGTGCCGATCCTTTCATTAAAGCAACTACAATCATATAACTAGTGCTAATATATTAAATTGACACTGTTTGTTTTTGAACTCCTTCTTTAACAGACAAATATTTTAATTATATATGTTTAACACCTTTAAAATTCTTGTCATTCTTTGAAAAGAAAACTGTTTCAGAATTATCAAAATAAAATTTCAACAGCTTGGCAATACTATTGACAACTCTAAGTCTAGAAATATAGTTTCGCAACCATAATCCTTGAATTGTAGCTTCAAAACATACTATAAATTCAGTGTCTATAATGGACGTAGTAATGATAGATTGCTTAGCACTTTTCCAAGAAATAGCCCTTTTAACTAATAGAAAAAGGTAGCTAAAAGTAGACTTTCTGGTATCAATGCAACTGATATAATCTAAATCTGAATATCCGATCACTTCTAGATGACTGAATCTCTTATAAGTGAGCATATGATCTTTAGTACCTTGTAGATATCTCAAAACTTTCTTTACACCTTTCTAATGATCTAATTCAGGATTACTTTGATATTTACCTAGCATAGTAACAGTAAAGCTAATGTTTGGTCTGGTGTAAGTTTTTACCTAGCATACTAATAGTAAAGCTAATGTCTGGTTTGATGCAAGTTTGAGCATACATTAGGCTTCCAATAATTGATGCATAAGTAATATTTTCCATTTGCTTATGTTTCAATTCATTCTTTGGAAATTGATTAAAACTAAACTTGTTTCCCTTCTGAATTGGAACTACACTTACAGAATAATTTTTCATGCCAAATCTCTCCAAGACCTTATCAATTGCTATCACATAACTGGCTTCTCCCATATTTTTCATTTCAAAATTCTCAAAGAGAAATTTCTTGGTGTTGCGCATTAAACCAAGATAATTAGTAGCCAATAAGATATCATCAACATAAGTTACCAAAAATATGAACTTACTCCCTCTAATTTTTTAGATATATAAACTTATAAATGATGTTTCCTTTAAATCCAAAGGAGGTAATAGTATCATTGAACTTAAGATACAATTGCTGGGAGGCTTGAACCTTTAGGTTGATCTATATACACTTCTTCCTCTAAATTACCATTAAGAAAAGTTATTTTTACATCCATTTGATGTAACTCTAAATCTTAATGAGACACTAATGCCATAATAATTCTAAAGGAGTCTTTTTTTGAAATAGGTGAAAGGTCTCCTTATAATCAATGTCATCTTTCTAAGTATGACCTTTGGCAACAAGTGTAACTTTATGTCTTTCAATATTGCCAAAAGAGTCACATTTGGTCTTTAAAACCCACTTACATCCGATTCTTTTATAACCTTCAGGCAATTTGATTAAATCCCAAATTTCATTATGCTCCATAGAATTCAACTTTTCTTTCATAGCATCAATCTATTTGTAAAATTAACCTTATGAAAACAAAACTGGATCATCCTTATTTCCTAAGTCAAAATTTGACTCTTGTAGATATACCACATAATCATTAGAAACAACTAGTTTTCTAAGTCTTTGAGACCTTCTTAATGTTATATCTTGTGGTGTTTCTACAATTGGAACATTAATTACAGGTTCAATAAGTTCATTAACTACAGGCTCTTCATGAATTGTTTGATATTTTTTTATTGCTCCTGTAAATTGTCAAACCTTTCTACAACTGTAGGAGTAACATGTATTCAAGAATTCGATAGGGGAACTTGAACTTTCATTTCTTCTAACTCCATTACATGGTTTTTTAACACTCCTACTAGTTTCACCATTCTCAATGAACCTAACATTTCCAGTTTCAACAATTTTTGTTGTAAGATTAGGACAATAAAATCTGTATCCTTTATAATTTTCTGGATAATGAATAAAAAATCCACTAATTGTTCTTGAATCTAATTTCTTTTAATATAGACTATAAATTCTTACTTCCACAGGTAACCCCAAACATATAGGTGCCTTAGACTAGGTTTTCTTCTAGTCCACAGTTCAAAAGGAGTCTTTGGAGCTACCTTACTATGAACCTATTTAACAAGTAAATAGCAGATCTTAATGCAAGCATCCACAATAATAAGGGTAAAGACGAATTACTTTAAATACTCCTAACCATATTCATTAATATAACACCTTTCTACACATCATTTTGTTGTGATTTACCTGGCATTATGTACTGAGCACATATACCTTGCTTTTCAAGAAATTTGCAAAATGGACTTGGGCATTGTCGTGACTCATTATATTTGCAGTAAAATTCACCACCTCAATCATATATGAAAAATTTTGCCTTTTTATCTAATTTTTTCCACGTCATGAACAAACACCTCTAATGAATTTGTTGTTTGAGTCTTCTCATGCAATAAATAGAAATATCCATAATGTGAAAAGTCATTAATAAATGTGATAAAATATTTTTCTCCACTAAAAGATGGAACATCAAAAGGCCCATATATATCAGTGTGTATAATTTCAGGAAGTTGTGTGCTTCTTGTGGCTCCTTTCTTTGTGTGTTTGGTTTGCTTTCCCTTAATGCAATCTACACACACACCAAAATCAGTAAAGTCCAAATCTAGTAAAATTTCATTCTTTGCCAGTCTTTGTAGTCTTTCTTTAGAAATATGACCTAAAGGTTTATGCCACAAGAAAGATGAACCTTTATTAATTAAACCACTTTTAGTACCAATATTATGATGCAGGGTTAGTAAGGTTTCAACAAAAAAGTTATCAAGATTTATCTTGTATAGGCCATCATAAAGAATACCAGAACTAATAAGACAATTGTTTTTAAATACACTAAAACATCCATTCCCAAATTTAAAAGTATAACTAATAGAATCAAGTTTAGATAAGGAAACTAAATTATAGGAAACAGAAGGTACACAAAGTGTCTGAAATATATCTAAATGATGTCCAGTATCTAAAATCAAAAGATAAGATCCTATGGCTTCAACTGGAGCTTTGACACGTTTCCCTATCAAAACAAACTTTTCATTTGGGTTTATGGTTTGGGTTTCAAGGAATCCCTACAAGGTATTTGAAACAAGAGTGGTACAATCAGAATCAATCTACTAAGTATTATATTAAACTTTATCCAAATTAGATTCGAAACATACTAAAGCACTAAACTTACATTTCTTTTCAAACTAGCCCTTACATTTTAGGCAATCTTTCTGATAATGCCCAAGTTTCTTGCAAAAATGGCATCTATCACCTTTATGTTCCTTCTTTTAAACTTGAATAGAGAATTCATTAACTTTAAGTAGTCTTTGCTGGCCTTTGCCTTTCCCATAATTCCTTTTGAGCTTCTTTCCAACTCCTTAATGACTTACCAAATTAATGGTATAGGTCTCCTGATTCTTAAGCCTTGTTTTCTCTTGAACAAGCATACTGGCTAATTCATTCACATTCCATTTATTCTTTATATAATTCATTTGGAATGGTCCATACTGCTCAGGAGGCAAATAATTAAGAATGAACTATATTAGGAAAAATTCATCAACTTTCATTCCCAATGTCTTTAGTCTTGCTGCTATATTTGTCATTTCAAGGACATATTCATGCATACTTCGTGAACCATTAAACTTCATAGTAGTCAACTTAGCCATTAATGTACCCGAAAGTGACTTATCAGTAGTTTGGGAATGCTTTTCCGCAAATTTCATAAATTCTTTAGCAACTTCATTGCTGGAAAGAGTTGTCTTAATGTTGTTAGCAACAGTCATTCGTATAAAAATTAAGATCAATCTGTTCGATCTTTCCTAAGGTTTATAGAAAGATTTCTTATCGGCAGTGCTTGCATCAATAATAGCAGTTGGTTTCTCAACTTGGAGTGCCAAATCAAGATCTAATACAACAAGGTGAAATTGGACTTGTTCCACCTTGTTCACACTAATCAGACTAATTTAATCCATTAAAGAATGGAATAGATGAAACAACCTAATTAAAGTTAACAAGACCAGAAACTGCAAAACATAATAGAATGCTCACACATTAATTCTGTGAGTCATAAAATTTAACACTTAAATCAGATTCAAAACAATTACTCCACATAAAACATTTAGTGTATATCTAAGATTTCCTTTGGGCGATTTTATGACATACCATAATTACAATAATGATGCTAATTTTATATAACTTAATTGTTAATTAAATATAACTCAAACAAACATACTAGCTATTTTTGAATATACTAAACACATTCATTCTAAGCATATAAATTAACTCTTTATTTCCACAAATTACAAAATTAATTAATTAACCTTTGGGTAATCCTGAAATATTTTATAATTAGTGAATTTCAAACACCCATGAATTTATTATATCATTTTTAAATAAGCTTCCATAAATCATAGGTAATTGAATTAAATTATTTCATAAATTAATATTCATTAAACATCAAAGCTTGGCCACTTTGGTGACTAACAAATTGTCATAAATATGAATATTAATATTTCATAGTTAACGTACAATCATACTTTAATCAGTAATGCCCATATGCGTTTGACAACTTTCATACAACAATTCCATTATCACATGTAATATTAAGGCTTCATGATTTGATTCATTTATTATTCAGTGCATAAATGGAAATATTAAAAAATATTTTATAAAGCCATCTTCTTTCATAAGTGAGCGGCAAGAACATATATATATATATATAGTCTCCCATGTTCTTGCCGCTTACTTATGAAAGAAGATGGCTTTATAAAATAAGCATAAGCATACTGTATCTCCCTTTTTTTAAAAGTAGAAAAGAACAAGACAATTGTTGCTATAAAGAATTAAGCGATATGGTAGAACAAAACAGGAGTTATGAATTTTTTTTTAATAACCTAATAGATTCAACAAACAATTATGCGGAAATAATATGAACTCACAATATTTTTAATTAAAAATTCATATAATTTAGAACTTTGCTCTAATATCATATTTAAGCATAATTTACTGCATATACATAATTGCAATAATCCTTTAACCAAGATCTTAAAATTATATGTTTTTCATTAAAATGTAAAATAGGAATTACATACATTGATCCATGAGATTAGTTTAATCTTAATTT
Organism: Erythroxylum echinodendron; assembly: GCA_027575705.1. NCBI lineage: Eukaryota > Viridiplantae > Streptophyta > Magnoliopsida > Malpighiales > Erythroxylaceae > Erythroxylum > Erythroxylum echinodendron. The sequence continues at coordinate 6,188,843 of JANZXR010000004.1, forward strand.
AGAAAAACTGTTCAAAGTGATTGAATATGGAGAAACTTGATTTCTCTACTCTATCCCTCAGTAATCCTACTTTGCATTGGTAAAAACATAAAGAGAGGTGTGTATAAAGAGAGAGACGACCATTTTCTATTAAATAGGTATATAAAAACCATTCCCATCAAACGATTAGCACTTAATATTATTAAAACCATAATTATTAATGAGTCATATATAATATATATATAGGTTTTACAACACTTACATTTGTAAAAGTTTTTAAGTCCTTCACTTTTCTCCAATTCATACAACACTTTGTTTCTACTAAATAAACTGCTAAGCATATGTAGCAAGTATCTTTACTTCTTGATTTTACCTCTTTTCCCTTTCTTGCCAAACTTTTTACCCTTTGGACCTTTGTTCTTAATATAAGATAATTTGTTTGCTTTCTTCTGCCTCTCCTTCCGCACTTGTTCGAGATCTTTGATTTTTGAATGCTCTATAACGTTAGGTACTGAGTGCTATTGCATCCTTCTCCCTCTAAACTTCCAATTACCCCCATTATCTCCTGCAAACATAAGAACTTTAAAGGTCTTGCATATATTTTTTTCCCTTTACAACCAAAGTATTAAAACTATAGCCTATTATGGAAGGGGAATTCGATTAGACAACTAAAGGGACACAACATAATTATGGAAGGAGAATTCAATTAGACAACTAAAGGGACACAACATACATCCATTCCTGGAAGGGGAAAAGGAAAATTTGACTTCAACAAAGGGAAGTAAATAATATCATTTCTGAACACTCCCCTCTCTTTTTTCCTTCAAATCTCTTCCTTTCTTTCCTGTTAAAAATAACATGCAAGACATGTTCCAAACTAAGGAAAACATAAACATCATCACCCTTTAACTGAGTGAGAGAGTGAGAGAGAAATGTATGAGATAGATGAGAGTGTTGCAGTCAAAGTCGGGTGGGTGTGGTTATGTTTTTTTGGTGCAAACTGGTCCTCTAACTTTTTAAAATTTACGGTACTGGCCAGTATCACTTGATAGTACTAGTACTGATAGGTACCGACAACCAGTACTATTAATCCCAGTTTCATACCATTTTTAAATAGTACTGGTTGGTATAGTAAGAAACACATTACATTGATTATAAGTGTTAATTTATAATTTAAAATCTATAACATTAGTATCCTAAAAAATTCTACTTTTAGATGCTTAAATTCATTCTTAATACATGAAATAAGAAGATGGATTAGTATTTATAGGTGAATTAAACTAATTACATAATTTGTTATAATTGCCATACAGTTTAATATTTACTTTTGTACATATTATGTATCTTCTAAATATCTTAGGAATAATATCAAGAATCTTCTAATGTGAATACTATTTAGATATTATGGGTAATATCTAGATTCTTTTAACAATGTCTCATTTGAGGATTTTCATTAAGCTATAAGAGGATGAGTATTGACATTAAACAAGCTTGTCAATATTGACTATTTGTCATATAATCTACTATATTGTCTTTAATATGCCTTTTTGTATGTCCATAGTTTCTTCATCTATTTCCTCATAAATGAAGTGAAATTGAACTTGCATGTGTTTAGTTTTTGAATGAAACGACAATTTTTTGCTAGATGTAAGGAATTTTGACTGTTATAAAATTAAAAAAACCTTTTTTTGTTTGTGCTCGAGTTTGTCTAACACCAATTTAAACCCTATTATTTCTTTACTGGTTTGTATAGCTAACATATATTATGCTTCTATTGTTGATGTATTTCTAAGAAATTATAGGTTTGAAACACAATTTACAACCTTCCAACAATTGTAAACATATAACATGCAATTGATTTACTTTTATAAAAATCATTTGTATAATCTGTTGGGCCCCGAATTTTTTTCTTGATGAATAAGCATGATTTAAATTAATTATGAGGTCTTTAAGGATTTATTTTTTGGAGTTAATTATTACGTTAATGTTAGTAAGATTTTATGACATAGGTTAATTAAATTAAAGTATTAAGGTAGTAAGATTGCGTGAAGGGCATTTTTGGGAGATCACTTAAGGATAAAAGATGCAAGGCATATAAGGAAGGGCAAAGATGACTTTTTAGGGCATAATTGGAAGAAGAAAGTGTAGTCTTCTTCATTAAAGGAGTGAAAAACGAAATTGAAGGAGAGAAAGAAGAGAAAAACAAAAAAGAAGAGAGAAATGAGAGAGAGAGTCGCCCATTAGAGAGAAAAAGAAGAAGAAGGGTTAGGGTTTCATCATTTCTTAGCTTTTGAGAGAGATTTGGAGGTGGTTCAAGAAGAGAAAAAGGTAGAGGAAGAGAAGAGCTTTCATTAGAGCCAAGAAACTCTTTGATTGGTGAAGATTCAAGGTAAGTTCATGTGTAATCTTTTGGATTTTTGTAAGGATTTTGGTCCATGAAGCTTAGGAAATGGATGGGTTCAAGTATTCTAGAATCAATTTTTAGTGAATATGCAAGTTAGGTTCTCAAGTGGAAGTCCTAGTGAATTGGGATTTTTGTCATTATTGAAGGAAATCAAGAGGAGAGATAAGAGGAGCAAGAGGAAAGGCATTTTTGAGCAAGTGTTTTAAGCAAGGAAATTCAAAGTAGGTTTCATGTTTATAATTGGATAATGAGCCTTTATGTTTTCTTTTTAGTCAAGAAAATAAAATGATTTTTCATTGCTTTATAATTGTGGCATTTATTGCTTTTGAATGATTTGAGAAATTGCAATATACTTGATATTTGAATTTGGTTGATTAATTGTGAAAAAGATGATGAAAGTGCATATGAAATATTTCATTTTCATGAAAGACATGTTTTCAAAATGTGCCATTTGGGCAATTGGTTTACAATTCATGAATTACATGTTATGTAGGTTTAGTGTAATCCATTCAAGAATGTCACGTGCACGTTGACCGAGTTAAAGACTTCTCTTGCCTGCCCGCTAGTGGCACGGAGCTCCTTTATGGACTCTCTCAAGTTTATGACTACTCAGGACCATTATGTGGAATTGTGTAGTTTGTCATGTTCGTGGACTTACCCAAACCATTCTGATGTGTTTATGTGTTCATGATATATTGAAAAGATTGATGCTTGCATGATTTGTTTTATTATGAATTTGGTTGAAAATTTAAGAACCACGCGTTTTATGATTCAATAAGAATTTTCTATGACAATGAACATTAAATGTAATTTCAATGTTTCTATATATTAAGTTAGATTTTGTAAAAGCATGACTTTAGATGGATTTCAAGAATTATTAAGCTTGGTATCTTTTGTATTTTGAATTCTGGATATTGATTGGAATGTAATTAAAGTTTTGTAAACTTCTATTTTGTTGTTAATGAAATATGGATGATGTGGGTTGAAATTAGATGTACTTGGAAAAGTTATCCAATTGCGTTGATGAACTTTGAATATGAATCGTTGATATATATATACATACAAGTGAGATATTATGTAAAAAGGAAAGATAGGGTTTTTTTGAATGATGAGAATTAGTTGTAAGGGATGAGTAGAATGAGCAGAGATTAGGGAGTTTAATGAAGTAAAGTTGGTAGCTGAATGGTTATGCTCATGACTTTCCAAGTTGTACATTGAAAATTTCGAGTTTTTCATAAGGTCAAATTGGTTTCTAAATTCAGCGAAAAATCTGTATTGATCTAGGCTGAATTAGACAAAGTTGTCTTCTTGAAAGTTGTATATTATGTTTCTAGCTTTCCAATGATATATAGTATGAAATTATTGGACAATGGAGTTGAGAGATATGCTTTTTACAAGTTAGTGATGTTGCACAAGATGTATACTGGACATTTTATAGTCTTTTTCCTTTACTTAAGTTCACACAAAATAAGTATTATGATGTTTTGAAAGGGGAAGAATTAGTGTGATAAGTTAGAGATGAAATGAAGTTGATAAATGGGGTTGAACATATGCAGAAATTTATGATGATTATATATAAGTTGAATGATTGTGTTTTTAGGATGATGATCATACATAGATTATGAATTGATTGTAAATGATGTTGAATTGAAATGGAAGTGAAAATGATGAGAAAAATGAGTTAGGAATGATAGATATGCATAAGATGGGTCACGATAGCTTGTAGGAGTTGGAAATATGAAATTTAACCCATAACTTTCCATTAGACGGACTTGATGTCCATTGGGCGGAGGGATATATGTCCACTAAGTGGACCTTATTGGGTTTACTTGTTTCCCATCTTAGTTCATGTCCGTTTGAAGGGACGTATGTCCACTAAGCAGACCTTCTCGAAACGGTTATGCAAATGTGCAAATTGTTGACCCTCTAGATGGCAAAATCTCTTTTCTGGGTCTGTACGAAAGTTTTAGAAGTTGAAGTTCTCTTCGAAAACGTCCTTAAAGGGTCTTAATCCGACATCTATAGTGAAAGTTATGCTTTTTGTCCCAAATCATATACATTTTATAAGTTGTGAGCTTATCATTGCTTATCTATGGTACATTTAGGCTTGAATGGAGCATGAAATTTTCTTAGTTGGTTATGGAAGTAAGAGATAAATTGAGCGATGTGTTTAGGGTGACAAATGAGGATTGAACATAAGAATGGATTTTCATATGTCAAGAGCTCAATTATGGATGTTTGGGATGTTATAAGAACCCTTCAAAGTGCTATGCTCACGTTTCATGACTTATAAGTTAGACTCTGGAATCGAGGTCTAACAAGCATGGTATCAGAGCATGAGTTAACTCTGGAAACGGAGTCTAACAGTTGTGGTATTAGAGAAAGAAAAAAATTTAAATTATAGAAATTTTGGGATTTTATGGGAAGAAAGACGAGCCGAATTGGCTAATGAGGTTCTATCAAAAGGACCCTACAAGGTAATGTGCTCAAGTATGACTCTAAACGTTGGGCTCTGGAAATAGGGTCCAACATAATCAGAGTTAACGTATCTTTGATAATAACGTCTGATCTTCCATATTATAATATAACATCAAAGATCCCTTTATTGTATCCTAGGATCCTCTTTATAACATTTCCATAGTTTCTACTAGTATTTCCTATTGAGAAACTAGCCACTCCTATTGCATATGCAATGTTGAATCATATACAAATCATAACAAACATTAATCTCCCAGCTACGAATGCATATGGTATTAGAGGCATTTCTATCCTCGTATCTTCATCACTAGGACTCATATTAGAGGATAATTAACATGAAAATGGCTAGATATTAGATTATAGTTATACATATTAAAACATCATAAAACCTTCTTTATACAGTTTTTCTCTTCCCAATATTTATATTATAGTAAATTTGCATCCTTAAAACCTTATTTGTCAATTTTAGGTTTCCTAACTAATTGTGCCTTCAATTCTTTAATATGATCTTTGTTGGACCCTACAACTAATATGTCATATATATACAATAGTAAGATAATAGAATTATTATCACCAAGTGTCTTAAAAATATGCACAAGGGTTTTGCAATAAATTTTTTGTATCTAAAGCTTATGATGAAATAACCAAATCTCTTATTCCAATACCTCAGTGCTTGTTTAAGACTATACAAAGATTTGTTCAACTTGTAAATCAAGTTTTTCTTTTCTTCTTAAAAACCTTCTGATCAGAGCATATAAATTTCTTATTTAAGATCTTTATGAAAAAAAACTTTTCACATCTATATGTTCTATATGTAAGTTAAGCATAATAAATGGCGTCAAGACTATCCTAATTGTAGTAAGTTGATTCAAAGGGAAAAATACTTCATTAAACTCAAATCTTTATTTTTGAGCATATCTTTTCACCATCATTCTTGTATGATATGACTTCACTTGATTTTCACTGTGCCTATGAGAGAGGAGACTGTTATTCTTGAAGATGATATGAGGATAGAGTCCTATATTAGGAGCCTTATAGAGATGATCACATTTGACAGTCTAGAGGACCAATATGTGATAATTTGTTATGTGTTACCACGGATACATCTACCTCTTCCATAAAATTTATGATCTATCTTTTATATTTTTGTTTTTCATTATTGTGAATACTCTTAATCATGTTCATATACATTTTGGTATTACTACTTCCTTTTGACTTACTTTTTTCTAGAGCTTTCTTTATAGTCCATTCAGTGCTTTGATGGAAAATCAATCAACGGAATGGAATCTTATTTAGACTTAACCAATATGACTTTAAATCAAGGAAGTTCAAGTCTTCTATCATCTCTTTTTTATTTTTATTTTTATTTTTTCATGTTTTGAATATTAAGGATAATGCTTTTTTTAAGTGTGGGGGAGGGATTTCAGGATTATGAATATATACTTAAGCTCATCACTTTTTTTAATGATTTTCTCAATATGAAGTAATTTTTAGAAATATAGTTTTCTTTAAAAGCATGCTATTGGAGACAATTAAGTAATAATTTTATTTTTAATGATTGGTTTGCTTATATAGTTAAGTATAAGTATTGGTGAAAAAGTGAACTTAATTTGCTTTCTAAATTTGGAGAACGAATACTTGATGATCATTACATATTCCTTATGTAAAGTGTATACGTATTAAGTAATTGTGACTTCTTCTAGGCATTTTTATTAGTTCACATAAAAAATGAATTGGTTTCACATTAATAAAAAGGTCAAAGTTAAAAAGTGGTGCTAGTAACCATTTGAGATAATGACCTAGTTGAGTAATTAAGAATATTTATGATAAGGTATTTACTCTTGCATAAAAAGGATAGTGACTTTTCAAATAAGCTTCTAATGCTCTAGTTTTGTTTAAATTTGTATTATTAATAAAAAGGTGTGAATGATGTTTGAAAGTTAAAATCATTTTATCTTGTGTATGTCTATTTTATACATGGAATTGAATTTTGAGATTTGGGTTGAAATTTGAAGAATTATGAAGTTAATTGAATTATCTTGTGAATTGATGCAAATAGTTAGCCGCACAACATTTTCCCTTATAATTGAATGAGTAATATAAAATGTTCAATGGTATGTTTGATTTGTTTTACATTTTTTTGGAATTGTTTTCTATTTGAAATTGAATTTTTTTAAGGATAAGAAATTACTTAAGTGTGGGGGAGTTTGATGTGTGCTATGTTACTTTTAGCAATATTTTCAGGATATATTGCTTATATTTTGAATCTCTCGACCAGTTAGGGGTAAACCTGTGTACTTCTGGACTTTCCCAGACCCCACATCCTAGCAGAACTTCTCCTGGGATGTTGTTGTTGTTATTATCATTGTATTGCTTTTATTTTGAATAATTTTGAAGGATTTGATACTTAATATGAAAAGTATTATCATGTTAGGTCTTATTTCTACCTATACATGGCAAAACAGTGAAATTAAAGAAGAATTGGACTAATTTAGAGCAATTTTGAAATAAAAGAGAAGGACCCATTAACACAGCACCTACATGAGGATATTATTCAAAGTTGGTCCCTTCTTTATCTCCTTCAAAACCTTACACACCCCATGTAACCCTCAGATGAAGAATACATACCCTATATAAACCCATATAGGTCCCTATTAGCATTATAATTTTTAGAGCCTTCAAGTGAAGCATGACCAGCAATATGGACTTAAGTTGGGGTCGTGTATTAAACTTCCCACTTCCACCTAGCATGTACCCTTATGTCTCGAGGACATTCGGACACATGCCCTGTGAAAGCGGAGTGTTAAAACAATCACATCAACACAGTAACTTTTTTTTCTCATTATCTCTAGCAACAACAAATCTCAAGCAGACCAAATTTCAATTTAAACCATTTCATTTACAATCATAACCAATCATAATAGTTATTACACTTTACAATTTAGAATTTACATATATACATTGTACAACAGTTGTGGAATACAATTCAAATACTAAAATCATTGAAGACATATGCAGATGCAAACTGATCTCGACCCCTAGCTCATGTCTGATTTTAGTGGCTATACTCCAATTAAGCTAAGATATCCCCTGAATCCTCAAAATCAATGATGCAATTTTAGGGAGTTTTGAGAACTCGGCTAGCGAATCATCCTCAATGTGCTCATTTATATCAAACACAAAGACAGTTCACAATTTAATTCACAGACAAATCATATAGTCAAATATTGAATATCATTTCACACTTTGATCATGCTTCAATAAATATAATTTGAATACACTATTTCACATTTTCATGTCAGAACAGTACAATCAATTCATTTCAATCATTCATACACCACATAACAATTTGTATATGCACATGTTACTCACTTTCATTGTTACTTTGTTGTGACCGAGAGCCTTTTTAATTGTTCCGTATTCATTGTAGATATCGAGCTCATTGTTAACTATCTCGTATATATTGTGGATACTGGGCTCATTTTATATACTAAGTTTGTGGCTCTTTATGCACATTTATGAGCTTTAAGCTCTTTTTCACTGGCCACTCCGGTCATAGCTCCTTTATCTGATCATATTTATCATGTAATGAAATGCATCATTTCTCATTATACACAATTAGTCACTTTCATTCATTTCATATTTTTCATTCTTACAATTTGATCGAATCTATATTCGACATTCAACGTTTCGTTGAGTAAGCTTATTTCTTTCAAATTCACATTCAATTATGAACACTTCCAATATAATCTCAATTATCAAACTCCTAGGACTATCAATGTTTGAAATCATCACATTCACATCAACAACATTTCAATAACTGAATTTCAAACAGATATAAGTCAATATTATTGAGAACATCTAGTTTGAGTCACAGTACAACCCAGATTTGGCCATTGCCTTCATGATTCGGAAAAGTTTGGATGGCGATGTTAAATTTTATGTATCTATGTTTAAGGAATACATACATATTGTACACATATTACTAATTTGATCAATCATATAAGCATTCAATTGTACACATATGTATATATGTAATGTATAATGTATGCTCAATTTGACTATTCCGAATATGTTTCCTTTATTCACATCTCTTGATCATTTAAACATCATCATTTATGTAAGTCTAGCTTGCACTTAGGTTCATAGCTTAAATATACTTGATTATTATAATATCATCAATCAATCATTCACCAATGTTATTTTCGCATTATATGATCACATAATATCCAAACTCTTATTTATTCTTACTTAATACAGATTACTCATCTCCTTACAATCACATTAGCTTTTCAAAGAACACTTTTATTCCTTAAGCATCTCTAAATTTCTAGATTTTAAACACTTGATATCAACAATCCCTTCCCTATGTTATATCCTCAATTACAAACTATACATATCCAACACTTTATCAACTTATTTAACCTTAAACTAGGTTCATTTCCAAGTCCCATTCAAGTCTAAATGCATCATAGGAAAGTACATTACCATTTGTTGTTTCAAACATCACATAAAAGAAGAATAACTCACGTTGATGGCCTTCCTACGATCGTGGAGGCATTTTCATGATCGTCGGTTAAGCCACCAGAATATTTCCAGCCACTTTCTGCACTTCCTATGATCGTGGATGAATTCCCAGGATCATGGGTTATAAAAATATGAAAATTCCAGCAATTATTCTTTCAATTTTCCAGATTTTCAACTCCTATATGTTACATGCAAACTATCTTATGCATAGTTCATCACGTCTACATCATTTCCTCTTCATTCTCACCTCAATTTTTAACTCAATAACATCCATGAAACCATCCATAAACCATTGTTTATCAATCAAATAAAAACAGAATGTAGTCTTTATCATTTACTTTCTTACATAAATCTTATTTCTTCTCATTTCAAGAACATTTCTAAAACACCTTTCTTAAGCATAAATTTCACCTTCATTATACCTTAAATCCTAATCTATTTCATCTACATAACAACTTAAAATCTAAGTTTTTCATACTTTAAAAAACAGAACACAAAGACATACATTTATTCATCAACGTTCATCACTTATTCATCACCATTTTCACTATTAATCATCCCTAATGATCATCATAAATGCTTCTATTTAACAAACCCATAAGAACAATATTTAACTTACCTATTTAAATCCAAGCTCTTTAAAACATCACGTAAACCTAGCTTCTTCCATACTACACGATCATTAACTTTTAAGGTAGAATAGGCTAGGTTTTCATTAACAAGATGAAGATAACTATTTGTTGTAGTGAGTTGTTGAAAGATGGTGGCAAAAACTCAAGATCGCAAGTTAACATAGTTCCTTCAAACTCATACGATCTTCAACATACCAAGGTGGAATAAGCTATGCCTTTAGTAGCAATATGAAGGAGACAACGAAAAATGGAAGTAGCAAGTGAAGGATGAGAGCAAGGTTCAACATTGAGAGGGTGAGAAGAGAGTATTGTGAATGAAGAAAGAAAATAAAGAAGATGAGAGAGCATATAATGAAAATAATAGTGAAAGACCATCTCATCCTCTTTCAAGGTAATAAATCGAGAGTGAGGTGTGTGGCAAGTGGCTTGACATTTGTCGCTTGCCATATGTCCTCCTCTTATGGTCTTTACTTGGCTTTCTAATAACTAATCCATTTGTCGTCCAATTTCTGAACCAATTGTCACCCAATTTTCAATGTCAATTCTCAACAAATCCTAATACCATTTGCCAATTATTTCTACTGCCATTTGACACTTATTTCTACTATTATAAATTAAATGCCTTGCCACTTGGCTTTTTTCCTAGTTCAAAAATACCAAAAATCTCATAATTTTCCAATTTTTACCAAATCAATTTTCAAGACAAAATATTCTTTATTCACATTATATTCATTTAAAAATCAATCATACCCGAAAAATGTCAATTGAGTGCATAAATAGTCATTATAATATGTGCCAAAAAAAGATCAAATTTACGTATGTGGATGCTAATATTATACTTGAACATGAAGTGCATTTCTTAATTTCTCAGTACTATTTCTCATTTACAAAAATTTAGGGTTCTAAACCTTAGCATGGGAAAACGAGATACTACAATTCTCCCTCCTTAAGAAATTTTGTCCTCAAAATTCTTACCTGATTATTAAAATAGGTGGGGATATTGTTTCCTCATGTGCTCCTCCGTTTCTCATATAACTTTTTTTACTTAAGTGATTCTTCTAGAGGACTTTCACCAATAGAATTACTTGGTTCCTTAACTGTTTATTCCAATATTCTACTATCTTAACTGGTTTCTCAATATATTTCAGGTTACTATCAATGTCACTTCCTGTGTTGATAACACATATGTCAAATCATACCGATATCTCCAAAGTATACTCATATATAACATATTGTGAATCTAAGACATCTTTGTTGGTAATACTAACTCGTAAGTCAATGGTCCTATTCTTTCAATAATTTCATATGGACCAACGTATTTCGAGCTTAGTTTACCCCTTTTTAACGAAACTAAGTGCACCTTGCCAAGGGGATACTCTCAGAAACATTTTATCTACCACTTGATATTCCATATCTCTTCAGTGTTGATCCACCTAACTCGTTTTTATTTCTCAAGTCACTTAAATTTTGTTACAGATCAGTTTCTCCTATCAATAATATCTTAAGTCAATTCTAGGTCTTCAACAATCCTTAGGCCCTCTTCATCCCAATATAAAGGCGGACGACTCTTTCTATCGTATAATGCCTCATACGGTGTTCTACCGACACTAATGTGATAATAATTGTTATAATCAAATTCAATCAAAGTTGTATATTGATCCCATGCTCCTAAGAACTACAAAATATACGAGCTCTAAACATACCTCCAATAGTTAGGGTTATTGGCAAGTCAAACAATTAGCCATACCTTCAGCCACTTTCTTCTTCATTCTTGGCCACCAAAAATGTTATTTCAGCGTATTATACCTCTTGGAAGTACCATGATGCATAGCATAGACTGCTATGTATGCTTCCTCAAAAATTTCTTTTCTCAAATTATTTATATTATTTACACATATTCCTTGCTTCAATCAGAATATATCATTTTCCAATTCAAACACAGAATTTGGATTCACTTTCAATTTCTCAATAAGATTCACAAATTCTTGATCCTCACCTTGGGCTTTTCTAATCCTTTCATGTAAAACTAGTCTTAAATTTAATATAACTAATAATACTTCATTTTACCCCAAATTTAACTCAACATTCAATAGTCTTAATTGAACTAGATTTGGTAACCTCAATATCTTAATTTATGCTTCCCTGCTATTGGATTATCTGCTCAATGCTTCAGATACAACACTAGCTTTACCGGATACTACTCAATTTTACAATCATAATCTTTAAGTAACTCTATCCATTATCTCTGTCTCATAATTAACTCTTTCGGAATCAATAATTACCTCAAACTTTAATGATCTGTATAAATCCGATATGTTTCATCCTATATATAATGTCTCCAAATTTTTAAAGCAATTACCATGCAGAAAGTTTTAAATCATGTACTAAATAATTGACTCGTGAGACCTTAACTGTCTCGATGTATATGTAATCACTTTTCTATGTTGTATCAGAATAAATCCTAATTTCCTGATGTGAAACATCACTATATACTATATAACCTCCAGATCTAGATGGAATAGCTAATGCTGGTGTTGTAATTAGTCAGAGTTTTAATTCGTCAAAACTATTTTCACATTTATCAGCCCATTTGAATGAAACATTCTTCCTCAGAAGTTTGGTCAGAAGGGCTAAGATTAGTGAAAACCCCTCTACAAATCTTGGGTAATATTCGGCTAATCTAAAGAAACTTTGAGTTTCAGACACATTTCTTAGAGTTTCTCACTTCATCACTACTTTTACTTTCTTTGGGTCCACCTATATTCCCTGTTCAGATACTATATCACCTAAGATACTACTTGATCAAGCCTCGAACTTACTGAACTTGACATATAATTGTCTCTCCTTCATGATATGTAAGACTAACCTCAAGTTTTCAAAATGTCTCTGTTTACTTTTCGAATACACTCAATCTACCATTTATGATCACAGGTACTAATTGATCCAAACAAGGTTGGAACACTTTATTCATTAATTCCATGAATGTTGTCTGGAAACTAAATAGGTATCGTCGAAAACTCAATGTGCCCATAACTAGTTCTCGAAATTCTTAAGTAACTAGCTTCTCATATGAGGCAATGTTATCATGTTTTTCTCAGTCTCCCAATTGACTTCTTTTCTCGAATGATTTTCTCCATTCATTCGATTTCATCTTATTTCTTATCGACTTATTCTAACATCTAACCATTCGTACTAGCTTCTCCACACATTTTAATTTATTTACAAGTCTCAATTTTATGAACACTGACATGAAATCTGATTTGTACCTTCTGAATATACGAATATAGAATGCATTGTGGACCTAAGTTCCTTTAGAAATAGAAATAGTGTCATCTCAAATTTAAGAACCCAATAACTTAGTTTGGATACTTTCCAATAAACAAAACACATATGCTCTCTATAGCATTTTTAGTTTCTCATGCCTGAGTCTCATATCTATTCAACTCTAATATTGACTTCTGATTCGTTCCATATTCATTCATTCCTAAAAGTAGAACTTTTTGGTCAACTTGATAAAATTTGATCAAAGTCTTCATTACAGAAGATTTCTCTTCTCAATCATCTATAGTATTCACTAAATCCTTATCAGTCAACTATGTTCATCATTGCTTTTCATCCATTCTTAATACCTCAACAAAATCAATTATTATCATATCTTACATGATCAGGATGTTCCTTATAATAAAGCTCAGTGAAGCAGTAGGCATATTCATTTATTCTTTACTTTTATGCTTTGGTATGTACCGTTAAGATCATTACATCTCATCCAGAGATTTATTTTCAAAAAGTCACAAATTAATACTTTAAGTTGATGACACCATGATCTCCATTGATTCTGGATAACATTCAAGTATTCTATAACTATTCAAAAGTTACTTCTCCTTAGGGGTTACCATTTTAATATATCCATTTAAATCCATACTTCCACTACGCTACTCTGATTCATCTCAAAATTTTAACTATAAAGATCAAAACTTAAGAGTATCTAATATGTAAAAGATTACCTCTTATACCATACCCAAGTATATAATACATATGCGCTCAATAAAAAATTCATCAAGGTAATCATATTATTAGATATGCACTCATAACAACTGGTCAACTTAACCTTGAGGACTTCTACATATCTCGTTATCATTTATTTCATCTCTCAGTTATCATTTATTTCATCTTACAAATGTATGTTCTCTATTAATTCAAAAATATAATTACGTAACCATCATGAAATTCTAATATCAGATCCAATGGTATAACCTGATACTAAATTATAAATTCTTAACACATAAATCAAACAACCATTTCAATTCCAAGTTCATCCTCTCATGGTTATAATAAATTTTGTTTTCTTTCAACTTTGCTTGTACAATTTAAATCTTATCATTTCTATCTACATCTATGCTTTTTTCAGTCAATCTATGAAAATATTTTCACATCCATATCAATTCAAAGGTATACCATCATAGCACAATACTGATTTTATTTTCGTTGATATAACCCCAAATACAAATGCATTGAATCTTTGTCTAACATATTAAACCATTTAGTATTTCTTATTTCTAGGTATCCAAAAACTTTCATTTCCTTACACTTTGACAGATCATCATTATTCTCATTATTTCTAACTGTTAAGACTCTTAATGAATGATCATGCGTATGAATAATGTAAATGTGAATCAGACTGGGTCAGTTGCCACTGCATGCCTACTTGACCATTAATCTATACTGACAGTATATGTTGTGTCTAAAATGTATATAACTCGACACATATAAAGAAGAATGCCTATGTAAGATACTAAAACTGGGCTCTGATACCAACTTGCAACATCCCTCTTCTACCTAGCACATACCCGTACATCTCGAGGGCATTCGGGCATATGCCTTGTGAAAGCGACATGTTAAGATAATCACATCAAAGCAGTAAATTTTTTTCTTAATATCTCTAGCAACAGCAAATCTTAAGTAGACCAATGTTCAATTTAAACCATTTCATTTACAATCATAACCAATCATAATAGTTATTACACTTTACAATTAAGAATTTACACATATACATTCTACAATAATTGCGGAATATGATTCAAACACCAAAATCATTGAAGACATATGCAGGTGCAAACTGATCCCGACCCTAGCTCATGCCTGATTTCAGTAGCTATACTCTAATTAGGCTAACTGGATATCCCCTAAATCCTCAAAATCAATGATACAATTTTAGGGAGTTTTGTGAACTCGGCGAGCGAATCATTCGTTAACAAGGTGAAGATAACTGGTTGTTATAGTGAGTTATTGAAAGATGGTGGCAAAACCTTAAGATCATGGGTTAAAATAGTTCCTTCAAATTCACACAATGTTCAACATGTCAAGGTGAAATAAGCTGGGCTTTTAGTAAAAAGATGAAGAAGACAACGAAAAATGGAAGTAGAAAGTGAAGGATGAGAGCAAGGTTCAACATTGAGAGGGTGAGAACAGAGTGTCATGAATGGAGAAAGAAAATGAAGAAGATAAGAGAGCATGTAATGAAAATAATTATGAAAGACCATGAGATGGTCTTTCAAGGTAATACATCGGGAGTGAGGTGTGTGGCAAGGGGCTTGACACTTGTCACTTACCACATGTCCTCCTCTTATGGTCCCTACTTGGCTTTCTAATAACTAGTTCATTTGTCCTCCACTTTCTAAACCAATTGTCACCCAATTTCCAATGTCAATTCTCAACAAATCCTAATACCATTTGCCAATTATTTCTACTACCATTTGACACTTATTTCTACTACCATAAATCAAGTGTCTGGCTACTTGGCATTTTTCGTAGTCTAAAAATACCCAAAATCTCATAATTTTCTCAATTTTCACCAAAAATTTTAAGTCAGTAATTATACTCACCAAATCAATTTTCAAGACAAAATATTCACGATTCACATGATAATCATTTAAAAATTATTTATATCTCAGAATATGTCAAATGAATGCATGAACAGTCATTGTAATGTGTACAGAAAAATCAAATTCATGTATGTGTATGCTAATATTATGCATGAGGATGAAATGCATTTTCCAATTTCCCAATAATATCTCTTATGTACAGTATTCTAGGCTTCTAGCCCTTAGCATAGGAAAACAGGATACTATAGTAAAGCTCATTAAAAAACTAGGGTTTTAGACTTAAAGAAAAAGAAGGTAGAAAAGAAAGGAGTTCTTTGGCCAAAAAAACATCAAAAAATCATTTCTGAAGTTATGCTACATCAGTTTTGATAAAGATTTATTTATTCTTTTAAGATAGAAAAAGATTTCTATCAGAATATTTTTGAGATTCAAAATTCAACAATTATGATTTATTTATCTTATTTTCTTTATTATTTCTATTTGTTATTCCTTGGTAGATTATAAACTAAATTAAGATATAAATTTAGGTACATATAACTAAGGATGTTTTATATTTTGATTAACTCTTTAATTTAATGAAGTTATTCTTTTTTTGAGATGTTTTTTATATTGATTGAATTAAATAAGTGAAATTGGAAGATATAATATTTAATTCATACATAGAGATTTAATAGATGAGACGTTTGTTTAAATCTTAATATAGATAAAGAGGGTTAAGTTTGATCTATTCAAGAGAAAATTGCAAGATCTTCCTGGTTTGGGTAAAATCTATAAGAAGAGTTCATAGAATGAGTTGTTTGCTATAATCTATCATGTGCTGTAAAACACAATAAATGTGAAACCTCTCTCTGATACCGAATGATAAAGCAAACATATGCAAGAGGGGGTGAATTGTTTATAAAAAAAATTTGCTAGGTATTTTAGATCTTTAAAATCCTTCTTAAACAAAATGGGTAGATAAATGGAAAGGTCCTATTAAACTTCGAAAGGAACCTATTAACGTTTAAAAAGAAAGTATCCTTTTTGTTATTTAACAATTGAAAGAATTCTATTAATTGAAAAGATCCTATTTGCACTCAAAAAGAAAGAAGCCTGTCAATCAATAGGAGCCTTCCAGAGCTCAACTAGAAATAAGCCTATTAATTGATATGAGCCTATTGATGCTTAATAACCTCTTTCTTTATAGAAACAGAAGGAGCCTATTAAAAAATTGAAAGAGCCTATTAAAAACATAAACTTATAATGCAGAAATTTAAAAGTTAGGAAGAGAGAATGAATGACATAGTAGGTTTATATTGGTTCGGCTAACATCCAAGCATACATCCAGTTCCCAAGTATCCAACTTAAGTATTTCACTATAAGAAACCAAATATTAAATTTGACATGCCTCTCCAAGCTCACAAGTACATATTTTTCAAGGTTCTCCAACGTTCCACACTCGAAGCATATAATAAGCTTTTAAAAGCTTACAGAAAAATAAAATGTAAAATTAAAAATGAGTTCTCAAATAACAATTTCTCTCTTCATAGAGTGATTTCACTTTCTAGGCATAATAAGAATGATATGACTGTCAAGAATATAGATGTTGCTCAAATGTTTCGAAAGTCTGTGTATGTTCGTTACTTCACAACTGTTGTTGCTCTTCTTTAAATAGTAAATTTCTTTAATTAGTTATTGCTTCATCTTAATTCTGAGTTGATTTTGGATTTTCAATATCATCTCTGCTAGAACAAAAATATCTAGGGATAATTGTTCGAAAAGGTAAGATCCTCTCGGATGTTAATAAGGAAAGTTTATTAAGAAGGTTCCTATGAGAAAGGAAGTAATTTTCCTATGATTTGATTTCCTTTTAAAAAAATACCATTATCTATACAAGGAAATAAATCGAATTAAAATTTTGAAATATTATATAGTTATCATCAAAATCATTAAATATAAATCTTGAGCTAACGATCTCCCCCTTTTTGATGATGACAAGCAATAATAGATATATTTTTCAAAAATCAATGAGAAAATAGATGATTTCAAAAGATACCTTTGACTTTTATATGTTCAAACATAATTAAAAGGAGCCTGTCTCTTAAGAAAAGAAATTATCGTTAATATATCAAAAGAACTTATAGTCAATATATCATATATTTTCACAGGTTTGAAATCAATCACATATATAATCGAGTTAGCATTGACAAATATTCATTAAGAAACATATCATTATATATGCAGAAATATGCAAAAATATATCAATATAAACTCTCCCCCTTTGTCATTATAAAAAACAATAGACTATAGGAAGGAAGGAACTATGGTAAGTTTGAATAAGTTAGGCAAAAAAGAATAGCAACAAAGTTAATGAAGGGATTCAAAGATTTGTCTCAGCAAAATCTAAATATCAAGAACCTAATTTTGCATGCAATCTATTTGTTCTCGCATATGTTCTTCATTGGATGGAATGTTCTGCAGTTGTTGATGGAGTTTTGCACTATTTTCATCCTGAAGAGGAACAGGAGTTTGTTAATCTGGAGTAGGATCTAAGTTTCCACTACTCCTTCAGATCTTTTATCTACCCAGATATTGTTTTGAAATTTGTATCCAAATTGATATGGAATGGAAAGGTGAAACTTAGCCAGTGCATACCAATTTAGATTTGCAAAAGGAACTCAATAATGGATGAAAATCTTAGTGAGCAACATCCCATAAGGTAGGCAACCGATTGTATTCTTATGATTCCCTCAAGATTATAGCTAGAAGATTCATTATGTTCCCTTTTAGCAAATTATGTACCACATAAATGTTCAACGAGCTGCATCTTTCAATTGGGATACTCCTAGGAAAAATTGAAGTAGCTGAAAGCAATGCAATGCATCGTGATATTAAGTCTAATTGCCCACTCCAGGGTCTCCCATCTTGGGTGTTCTTAGCATGAAGGAAAATGGATTTTACCACTAACTCCAGATCATCAACATCCCACTTATGACAGAGAAAATTAGTTCTCCTTATACGAGCTACTTCTAGTATATCTCCTAAGATTTCTTTAAAAATTAAAATTTCATATTCATGCACCCATAAGACAATGGCTAGCTTTCTATTAATTTCTTCCTTTTCATATGTGTGTAAAATATCCTGACTAGTTAATCGTATATAGTCTCATCCAATTTTAGAAAATTTTCCCAACTAATGGAAACAAAGTAAGGAGAGATGGGTATACTTATGTCATTAAACATCATAGGAGGTAAGATTCTCCCAACAACCACTTTTTTTTCTTGTATTGTGTTTTATAGCAGACTTCAGCTTTCAATGATTCAAACATTTTTTATGGTATTGATGTCTTTCCTTGCTTGTGTGCAGCTATCTTTATTTTATTTTCCCTTTTTTCTTTAGGAAATATCTCTTCTTGAGGCAACTCTTTTAGTCTTTAATAGTACCTTTAGTTATAAGCTCTTTGCTTTTCTTTATTTCTTCCCGTTTTCTTTTTCTAACTTCTTCTTCCTTGTTCTTTTCAACATCCATAGTTTCTTTTCATTTTGAACTTTTCTTAGCTTGTTTTGCAAAATTTCCTCTGGTCTGTGGTCATCTAATCAACCATGCGGATTCTTCATCTAAATCATTTTCATTTTGTGATCCAATGCACTATTGGCAATTTCTTCTCTTGAGATTTAGAGGAGAAAGGTTCAGTAATACGAGCTTCAACAAAATTAACAAAAGAAGTTAGGGTTTTCTTTTATCCTTTTGATTTTCTTAACATTGTAGATGAGCTTGGTGAAGTTTGAGAGAGAATATAAGAGATCATAAGAATACAGAGAGAATAAGCGGCGCAAATGAGAATGAAAAAAATGAGAAGACGAGAGAAGTTTGTTTAGCATATATAAGTGACTATTGAGTGCTGATCTTGTAAGAGGATGAGTAGACGTACAGGTCATACAAGGAAGCGTAGTTGGTTGCGTATCTTCTGATAGACGTGTACGTAGAACTGTCAAATTGCTCGTGCATTTTTGAAGAGGCTGAAACAACGTTGTAAATGACTCCCTATCCTTAAGACACTTGTCACTTAGAATTTCAACCCAAGAAAAGCCTTCTAATCTCTAATGAGCCTACTAAACTAAGAGAGAGTTTTTAAGGAATCAGAATAGAAGGAGCCTACTAAACAAAATGCAAAGACAAATAATAAAGAATATTCATGTAGAAATAATATCAGGGAGTTTGCACATACCAAGCTCTTTTCTTAACACACAAAATCTATCTTTAGAGAGTGGCTTGGTGAAAATGTTAGCTACTTGATTCTCAGTATTAACATGAAAAAGATCAATGGTTTCTTCTAAAATATGATCTATAAGAAAATAATGTTTTATTTATATATACTTAGTCCTATAATGATGCACATGATTTTTAGAAGGATTTATAGCACTAGTATTATCACATAATATAGTAATATGAGAAAAGTTTAGAGAAAATCCTATAATTGATGCTTCATCCATAAGATTTGAACAAAACAGCTGGCAATAGTTATATATTCCACTTCAGTTGTTGAAAGCACTGTGCAATTTTGTTTTTTGTAAGACTAAGTTACTAGACATCCTCTAAGAAATTAACAGTGACCATTTGAACTTTTTTGATCGACTTTATCACCTGAATAATTTGCATCACAATAGCCCATTATGTCAAATGAATAAGTTTTTGGATACCATAGTCCAAAATCTATAGTTTCGTGGAGATTCATAGTCCAAAATCTATAGTTTCGTGGAGATATCGAAAGATTCTTTTTACTGCTTAAAGGTGGCTTTCTTTTAGATTTGATTGAAAAAGACACATATTAAGCATATTGCCTGGTCTTAAGTTTGTAAGATAAAGTAGTGATCCAATCATTCCTCTATATTTTGTCTCATCTATAGCTTTGCCTCCTTCGTCTTTATCAAGTTTAGTTCCAGTGTACATGGGAGTACCAATTTATTTGGCATTCTCAAAATGATATTTCTTAATGCATTCCTTTGTGTCTTTGTCTTGGCTAATGAAGATTCCTTTTTTGTTTGTCTGATTTTTAATCTGAGAAAGGATGATAATTCTCCCATGATACTTATTTCAAACTCCCCTATATTAATGTTGAGAATTCTTCACTGAAGGATGGATTAATAGCACCAAATATTATGTCATCAACATATATTTGAATTATGAGTAAATCATTCTCCTTTCTCTTAATAGATAAGGTTTATGGATTAGTAGCACCAAATATTATGTCATCAACATATATTTGAATTATGAGTAAATCATTCTCCTTTCTCTTAATAAATAACGTTTTATAGACCTTTTCTCTTTCAAAGTTATGCTCAAGCAGAAATTACTTAACCTCTCATATCATGCTCGAGGAACCTGCTTTAAACCATACAAAGCTTTGGTTAACTTTATTTCATAATTCATATGGATTTCACAATTAAAAATTTGGAGTTGCTTAACAAATACTTCTTTATTAATGTAGCCATTTAAGAATGCACTTTAAACATCCATTTGGAACAACTTGAAGCTTCTATAGCATACAAAGTCAAGTAAAATTCTAATCGATTCCAATCTAGCAATAGATGCATAAGTTTCATCAAAATCAATACCTTCCTGTTAATTGTAACTTTGAGCTATAAGTCTAGCTTTGTTTCTTACCACCTTACCATTTTTGTCAAGTTTGTTTCGAAATACCCACTGAGTCCCAATGATTGACTTATTTTGAGGATGAGGTACTAGATTATAAACTTTGTTTTTATCAAATTAATTCGATTCGTCTTTTATGGATGAAACCTAGTTTTTATTAGTAAGGGCCTCGTCAACGATCTTTAGATTATGAGATGAGAGCAACAAATTTGTTCTTGAACGATGATCTTGTTCTTAGAATTTTAGAGGGATCTACCAGAATATATTGAAGTGTATTAAGACCTCTCCACTCTCTCAGTGTTTTTTTTTTTAACATAGGCTCCTGCTAAGGAGCCTAATCTATTCTAGCATCAGAGGGGCCTTCATGATTTTGTAATCCCAAAGGTATTATAGGTGTAGTTTGATTCTCGATATATTTTTAGGTACCAATGGATGCTCTTCATCATCTGAGTCAGTTACTATAAAGGTAGTGTTTCATCAAATACGACATATATCGATTCTTCTATCTTCTATCTTCTTTTATTATATACTCTGAATCTTTTATTAGCAGTACTGTAGACCAAAAAGGTAGCTTCATCTGATCTCACATCGAACTTTCCAATATTGTCTTTTCCATTGTTTAGAATGAAACACTTACAATCAAATGCTCGAAAGTAAGCAACATTTGGTTTTTTTTCCTTACCACAACTCATAGGGGTCTTTTCAGAATAGGTGTTATGAGAAACTTGTTGAGTATATAACAAGTGATTCACATAGCTTCTGTCCAGTAACTATGAGGTAGGCCACTTTCGCATAATATTATTTTGGCCATATCTACGAGAGTCCTATTCTTTCTCTCAACAATTCCATTTTGTTCAGAATCCTTAGGCATGAGAAGTTGTGAGTTATACCATTTTCATTGTAAACATCTTCAAATTTTCTATTATCAAATTCTCCTCTATGATTGCTTCGAATCGATGTAATGCAGTACCCTTTTTTAGTTTGAACTTTCCTGTAAAACTTCTCCAAGACTTAAAAAGTGTCATCTTTATTTAATAGAAAATAAACCTATATAAATCTGGAAAAATCATCTACTATAACAAAACTGTAATGTTTGCCACCAAAACTTTGAGTCCTAGTAGGACCAAATAAATTCATATGCATGAGTTCAAGTGGCTAGTTAGTAGTCACAATATTTTTAGGAGGGAAGCTGCTTCTGGTTTGTTTTCTTTTTAAACAAGCTTCACAAACCTGATTGGTCTCAAATTTCAAATTTGGCAGTCCTTTTACTAACTCATTTTTGGAAAATTTTGATAAAATGCTCATGCTAGCATGTTTAAATCTTTTGTGCCAGATAAGTGAATTATTTTCTATTAAGACAAAACATTTGTCACTTTAAGAAGATGTATCTTCCAATTGAGCACAGTATATGTTCTGATTTGTAGGACCAACAAATACAGTATTATTATTGAGATTGTCAATTATTTCACAATGTGATGTATAGAAAGTAACTCTGTAACCTTTATCACATAATTGACTTACGCTAAGCAAGTTATGTTTCAATCCATCAACAAAAAGAACATTATCAATAGAAGCAGAGTTAAAATCATCAATTTTACCAATTCCGCTGACCTTTGCCTTGTTTTTATTGGCAAAACCAACATTACCTCCTTCTTTCCTTTCAATATAGTTGAAATGTGATATTTTACCTGTCATGTGTTTCGAACAACCGCTATCGACTATCCATTGATTCTCCTTTCTACATTTTGAAGCATATCTGCAGAGTGTAATATTTCATTTTAGATACCCAAATCTTTCTAGGTCCTCTCACGTTAGTAGTTTGACCTTTCAATCTCCAAACATACATTTGAGATGGTTTTTTTTCATTTTTTTGAAAGTAACAAGAGTGACTAATATGACCATGTCTACCACAATAATCACATAAAATAGATGAATGATAGTTGTTATGATTTTTGCCACTTACTAGGTTCCTGCAGTTTTGGCTATAGCTACTGCTGGAATTAATAAAGAAATTTTAAAGCAGTGACTTTGTCTTCTAATTTTTTTATCTTAGTAGAGTCATTTCCAAGTAATGAGTTTTTTAACAAAATTATTTTTTGTTCTAAGCATTCTTTTTCAGAGAAACTGTTTGTTTATTATCATTTTCAAAAGAAGTGACTTTGGACAACAAATCTTTGTGTTTCCAATTCTAATAAATTAATCTTATTCTTTAAAGATTCATCATTATTTTTTGACTTCTCAACCATTTTGAAATACTAAAATATTAATTTTTTGTACTAATCATATAAGTCATGATATGCATCTCTCAATTGATCAATTTCAATATCACATCAAAATAATATACCTCATCATCTTCTGATTTGTCCATAAAGCAAACGTTGTTGGCTTCCTTAAGCTCTTCTTCTTCAAAGTTATCAAAATCCTCATCTAACCAAATTGCAGTCATAACATGTTTTTTGGGTTTTCTATTTTTTGTTTTCTGTCTTGTCCTTTTGAAGAAGAGGACATTATGGTCTTGTGTGTCCAGGCTTCCTGTAGTGATAGCGTACGATTTTATTGTTTTGTGAATTGCTATTACTGCTACTACCTTTTGATAGGAACCTGTTGTTTCCAATTTTTTGTTTCCTTCTCTTTTTTTTCATAAGCTTCTTTTTATCGAAGAAGGTATATTTTCTACCCATGAAGTTGAATTCATCATCTCTATTTATTTGTAACTCAGTATCACTTTCATCATCATTTGATAGATTTGATTCGTTAATTGATTTTAGTGCCATTCCTCTTCTGTATAAGGATCCTTCATCTCGCCTAAGCTCGGCTTCATAAATCATTAAGTTTTCTTTTAACCAGTCAAGTGAGATTGTATCAAGATCTTTTGTGGTTTCTAGAGCTGTCACTTTAAGTCTCTATTTCTTTGGTAATGATCTTAGAATTTTTATTACCAGCTCATCATTTAGATATATCTTGCCCAAGTTTTTCAAGGTAGTGATGGCGTTGTTGAACTGTTCAAAGAATTTGTTTATTATTTTTCCTTGTTTCATGCCAATAGTCTAGTATTGATGCACTAAAAGACTTATTCTATGTTTCTTTACCTCATTCTTTCCTTCAAAAGTAACTTGAAGCTTGCCCCACATTTCGTTTGTTGTAGAACATTAGGATATCTTTTGGTACTCTTCTGGAGATAGTGCACATATAAGATGATGTCTTACTTTGGTATTCAGCTATGCATTTCTTCTCTCGGCATCAGTCCGTACTTCTACATTGTCAACATCAGGCGGTGTAGCTCTAGCTTTGATAGCTTGCCAGATTTTGATAGCCACCAATTAAAAATAGATGGTCATTCTCTCTTTCCAATAGGAGTAGTTGTTTCCATTGAAGTAAGGAGGCATTGAGACAGATTGTCTTTCAAGGCTTCTTAAGTTGTTTGCCATGATCTATCACGTGCTATAAAAAACAATAAATGTGAAACCTCTCTCTGATACCAAATGATAAAGCAAACACATGCAAGAAGGGGTAAATTGTGGTAAAAAGATTTGCTAGGTATTTTAAATCTTTAAAATCCTTCTTAAACAAAATGGGTTGATAAATGGAAGGGTCCTATTAAACTTTGAAAGGAACTTGTTAATGATTAAAAAGAAAGGATTCTTTTAGTTATTTAAAAAGTGAAAGAATTCTATTAATTGAAAGTATCCTATTCGCGCTCAAAAAGAAAGAAGCTTGTCAATCTATAGGAGCCTTCTAGAGCTTAACTAGAAATAAGCCTGTTAATTGATAGGAGCCTGTTGACGTTTAAAGT
Organism: Erythroxylum echinodendron; assembly: GCA_027575705.1. NCBI lineage: Eukaryota > Viridiplantae > Streptophyta > Magnoliopsida > Malpighiales > Erythroxylaceae > Erythroxylum > Erythroxylum echinodendron. Next base: position 6,214,169 of record JANZXR010000004.1, read on the forward strand.
GAAAAGAACCTCTTGCTTTATAGAAACAAAAGGAGCCTATTAAAAAATTGAAAAAGCCTCTTGAAAACACAAACTTATAACACAAAAATTTAAAAGTTAGGAAGAGAGAAAGAATGACACAGTAGGTTTATACTATTTCGGCTAACAACCAAGCCTACATCCAGTTCCAGTTCTCTAGCTTTCCACACTCCAAGTGTATATGTAACAACCCACTCCTGCAAGACCCGAACCCGATATCAATGGTGATATCTGAGTCCGTACCTCATAAGGGTGGTGTGCTAGAGCACTAAAACAATCAAAAGTCAGTATAAGAATTTTTTTTAATCACAAATTTGGGCCCATTTTCTTTTTTCAGAAACATTTTCATTTACAAGACAAAATGTTGATTAGCCCATTCCAAAAATAAAACATATTACACTTTGATCAAGCTCTTTTGCAAAAACCCGAATATACAAAATACAATAATTTGCAGAAATTACAATTCAGTGCAAAAACAAAGGGACACAATGCAGACGCGAACTAATCCCGACCTCTTCTTTCACTCACAGCAATAGATATACTGTAACACCCCACTCCCGCTGAACCCGAACCCGATATCGACAGTGATACCCGAGTCCGTGCCCCGCGAGGGTGA
>JANZXR010000004.1:6231731-6253318 GCA_027575705.1 Erythroxylum echinodendron
GTCCCCCAAATTCTGGGTGCCTTATCACCACGAAATAAGGATCGAGACTCGGGGCCAATATCTTTGGTATCAGAGCCTATGGATTATAAGAATTTCTAGGTTTAGAATATGTTATACTATGAATTATATGATGAGTGATAAAGTGTTTGTATTGCTAAATTATTTATTTGAATTATTGAGTTTATTGAATGCATTAAGTGACATGCATATCATACATACATGTAGGAAATAAGATTAAAATGAAAAGTAAGCTAAATGATAATATCTTATTAAAGAAGTAAAATGCCATCTTGTGGAAGAACATGAGAAGTTTTGCAAGGATCTGTTGTACCTAATTCCCCACCATTAGAGAAGGGTACTGATGAATATAGAATCCCACCAATTGCAGTCGCATGAGTCACATGTATGAATTTTCGCTAACAATAAGAGCTATTAGAAATAATGAGAAGAATGGTGATTTGTTAAAGTGTAAGACGATGAAAGTTTGTGGATATCTAAAAGTAAGAAATACTACGTAGTCCGATATGCTAAACATAGATTTAGTATTTGTGGTTATGTCAGCGAATATGGTAACAGAATTTTATTATGGGTATGTACTTAAATTGATACGAATGTGAATATATTTTCATGAATTGACTTAGAAAGAAATAGAGATATAGGTAGAAATGACAAGACTTAAAGTATACAAGCAAAGTGGAATTGAAACGTTGAACTTGAAATTTAAAATGATTGTTTAATTAATGTGATAAGAGTTATGATCTGTTATAATGTGATTACATTAGTGAACAATGTGATCGAGCACATATAAAATCTATATTCGGATATGGTATATGAGGTAATCTATGATCCCTATAGTTAAAATCATGAGGTGAATCAAAGTAACACAATGAAAGTATAAGATTAAGTGGTTATATTGAAAAGGTACTAATATAAAGAAGTAACTTTTGAATGATCATAGAATATTCAAATGTTGTTTAGAATCAATAGCGATTGAATTATCATTAGCATGAGATATTAATTGGTGACCTGTCGAAAATACCTTTCTATTATTCTGATCATGTAAAGTGTGACAATAATTGATTTTATTGAAATATCATGAACAATTGAAATTGATCTTATTGAAGTATTAAGAATGGCTGAAACAGCAATGATAAATATAATTGATTGATAAAGATTATGAAAACAGTGTAGATTATTAAGGTAAGAAACCTTTTTGTGATAGAGATGTTTTATCGAATCATATCCTGTAAATTGAATGTTCCATTTCTATGAATGAATGACTATTAAACAAATAAGAAGTGACTATTGGAGTCAGTTAAAAATAGGACTCAGGCATAAGAAGTTGAATATGCTATAGAGAGTGCATGAATTTTGTTTAACGTAAAGTAGCCTACCTACATTATTAAGTTCATGAATTTGAGGTGATGTTATTATTATTGTTAAAGGAACATGGGTCTGATAAAATTGAAATGTGAAAGTGATTGTATATGATAAATGTAAGTGAATGATTGCTTATAACGTGAAAATTGATCTGTAGTAAAATCTGCGCGGCTCAAGAAAAACAAAAGAGTTAAATGGATAAATCCGAAGAGATATGAAAAAGCAAGTAGAAGATAAAAGTATTTTGAGAGTATTGTATCGCTTTGACGAGGTGTGTTGAAGTTTAGTAAAAACGGTAATGAAATTGCGAGAAACCTAAGATATATTGAGGAATCAATTAACATATTTTATTTGTTAATTGACATATTTATTTTTATCTTATGAAATGCTACTGCTATTTTAAATATAAATAGGCACTTATGATTAACACATGCAAATTATAACATATTTTCCTTATTTCTTAGACATTATTTCATATTTTAAAGAGAAAGATGCACAAATTTTAATCACATTCATGATTTTCATAAACAAGCTGGTTAAGATGCGCATTTTATTTGTAATGTACCTTTTGTTTGGTTTGAGTCTCTCAAAATCGTATTTTAAATTACAAATCACTGCGATCAAAAAGAGGGATATAATCTTTACATAAATCTTCAAATATTAATAAAGTAAAACTATTGATAATTATCCATAACCAACGGTAAAATGTTCCTAATGATCACATAAAGCATTGTTAGGGATGAAAATTTTGGCTCGGTCGGCCCGGCCCGTTTTTGGTCAGAGTTTGGCCGACCATGGGCGAGGGCGGCACGGTCCCGACCTGACCCATTGACATCCATAAGCACCACCTTAGCAAAATATAAAAGTAAAATAATAATAAATTATTGCTTATTGTTGGGTCTGCAACTTCATTTTGGTTGAAGCACAAATGTGGCATATGACAGTCAAGCAGTTGGACCTCTCAAAACGCGCCACGTCATACTAAACACGTCACGAGTTTTATACAGCCAAAGATCATCAATCAACATGTTAACTGCCGTTAAGATTCGCGGCCTCCCAGCTCGAGCAAACCATCTTCCGCCAACTCAGCAATCTGCCATTGGGCACACGGTAAGTTCATGGAGGTCTCCATACGCTAGCATTGAAAAATTCCATCTTCCTTCTTACTGTGCTGCGTTGTTTCACTTTCACCCACTACCTGCAGACTCATTCATTATATAAACAAGAAGCTCGTTTTAATCTGAGACGGAGGATTTGGAGAGACATAAAATGGAGAGGTACCACCAGATCTGGGTCTTCGTAGGAGCTTTGGCTCTATTCGTCGTATCGGCCCTTGCTAACGACGTTGTCGTTTTGACGGAAGATAACTTCGAGAAGGAGGTCGGTCAAGACAGAGGAGCTCTCGTTGAGTTCTACGCTCCTTGGTAAATATTTCACTTTTGATCGCATATTTTGTTATCTCTTTTCTCAATCAAGTACTTGGAGCTTAATTCTTCTGAGTTTTGACTAAGCAATGATGCGCTTCACGTCGCGATCTGTTTTCGATTTTAATAGTATCTAGTTATTAGTTAGTCTATGTTTAGTATGCTGTGGGATTGCCTTTTTTATTCATGTGATTTTAGTGATTTTTAGCTAACATTAATTGGACGTTTTATTTCGACGTGACAGGTGTGGACACTGCAAAAAGCTCGCACCTGAGTACGAGAAGCTTGGGGCAAGCTTTAAGAAGGCAAAGTCTGTCTTGATCGGAAAGGTCAGCTTTTGTGTCGTTTGTGTTTTTGGCTGGTGTTTATTAGAATCCATTGTGGAAATTGGTTTGGTTTTCTCCAATCTAATTGTCTGTGTACGTTGAATGTGGAGCCCTAGGTGAAAATTATTGTAATAGGATTTATGTTTTGAAACGAGGACCAACTTTTTTTATGTATGAAAGGTTTTTGGTTTTTCGATAACAAATTCCATCTCAATATGTCTTCTGTTGATGTGATTTAGGTGGACTGTGATGAGCACAAGAGTCTATGCAGCAAGTATGGAGTTTCTGGTTACCCAACTATCAAATGGTTTCCTAAAGGATCTTTGGAACCCAAAAAGTGAGGATCTTTATACCCATTCTGTCAATTGTGGAATGTACTTAATTTAGTGATTGATTTTCCGTTGTTGTTGGTTTATTTAGTTAATCTTATCAAATATTTTGTTTTTGATAGGTATGAAGGACCACGTACGGCGGAAGCCCTTGCCGAGTTTGTTAATAGTGAAGGAGGTAATCATTGTCTTTAATTTCTCTAATCCAATCCTTTAAATAATTCAAAATCTTTTCTCTCGTTCGTCTGTTTACTTATCTTTTCTCCCGTTGAGTTCATGAGAAATTGAATGATGTGGAAACAGTATGACTATGGTATAATGAGAAATTTAGTGTATTGATGTTGTTGTTTATGGACCGTCTGGTAGTGTTATCATGAAAGAAAAGTCAATAACGTATCGTTATTTTCTAATGAAATTAAATACAGCTTTACCAAGTTGTTTCATGTGAGGATCAATAATTGAAGTTTGTTATCTTTGACGTGATGGCTAAATGTATGTCCTCAGAGTTAGTCATGGCCAGTAATTGTCTACCGTCATAATCTTGTCGGTGCATATTTTGGGAAATTGATCACCTTCAACGCATTACCTTTAGAATAACAATGAGAAGTTCCTAATCTGATATATTTGCTTGTAGGGACCAATGTGAAGATTGCTGCTATCCCATCCAATGTGGTGGTATTAACAGCAGATAATTTTGATGAGGTTGTCTTGGACAAAACCAAAGACGTTTTGGTTGAGTTTTATGCACCTTGGTAAGCGTTTGTGTCCCACAGGTCAAATACTATGGTTATTCTTTTGAAAGTTCTTGTGAATTTGAAGACATACTAAATAACCTATATTTTATTTGTTCTTCCAATTTTGATATCATGTTTATTGACATGGAATTGGTGATTTTTCCAGGTGTGGTCATTGTAAAAATCTTGCTCCTGTACGTCTATTCTTTCTTCTTGTTGCTTTACTTAAATGTGTTTTGGGAACAGCGCTCTACTTGGATGTTTGTAAATGATCTTTCACTTTTTTTTTTTTTTCCATGGCAGACATATGAAAAGGTTGCTACAGCATTTAAATTGGAGGAAGATGTAATAATTGCCAATCTAGATGCAGACAAATATAAGGATCTAGCTGAAAAGTACGCCAGAATTGTTAGTGTTATCTAGAAATATTAAAATGGTGTTGGAAACTAATAATTGATTAACCAATGTTAATTTGCCTCTATATGCAGGTACGGGGTAAGTGGTTACCCAACATTGAAATTCTTCCCCCAGAGCAACAAAGCTGGTGAAGACTATGATGGGGGGAGAGATTTAGAAGACTTTGTGACTTTTATCAATGAGAAGTGCGGAACCAGTCGTGATGCAAAAGGACAACTTACTTCAAAAGTTGGTATTGTAGTGAAAACATTGAGGTTTGCTCTTTGATTATTATGTACAGGTTTGATCATTACATGCTTACATGTTTATTCCATCCTGTTGACTGATAGGCTGGTTTAGTCGATAGTTTAGATGCCTTGGTGAAAGAGTTTGTGGCTGCTGGCAAGGATGACAAGAAAGCAGCCTTTTCCAAACTGGAAGCAGAAGTTGAGAAACTTGAGGGTTCTTCTTCTAGGTATTTGAGCAATCAGCTTAAAATTCTGGAGAACTGTTTCTCATTCATCATTCATTAATAGTTTTTTTTTTTTGAAAAGATAATTCATTATAGTTGCCTGTTAAGCACAAGATTCAATTTTTTCTGTCATCCACGGTGACTATATATCTTGAACTTTTTTAACTTCTGCAATTCCCATTAAATTTTCTTCCAAACTCGTGACAGGTATGGAAAGATCTACCTGAAAATTGCCAAGAATAGTATGGAAAAGGGTGCTGATTATGCTAAGAATGAAATTAATCGTCTTCAACGAATGCTTGAGAAGGTAAGTGTAATGCATGGATGATCTGCCATTTGCTTCTGGTAGCTTACCAAGTAGAAACATGGTTAACGTCTAGTAGTTACTCTAGTATGAAATCTTTTATCTTCTATTGTACAAAAAAATCACTTTCCTTATTCGGTTAATTGGTGCAGTCAATCAGCCCAGCGAAGGCTGACGAGTTCACCCTGAAGAAGAATGTCTTGTCTGCATTTACTTGATCGGATAATTTTTCCAAATATATTGAAGCTGAAATCATTATCCACCACAAGAGCTAGATGTTTACGTTTGACTTATTAGGGCAGCGGAGGATATCTTCTGACATCGGAAACCTTTGCCTTTGATCTGAATCTGAGCATTTGCTGAAACAAACTTTTTTGAGAATCTTGACATGGCCGGTTCAGGGATGTTATACGCATTTGTTTAGTTTTTTATTCACGCTTACAGAAACTTCAGTATGTGTTATGGATTATGACCTCGAGAAAGCAATTGCCTGCCGAACTTTTGTTAAGCGTATGAGTGGGGTTGCTGGTTGAACAAATGCTGTCAGTATTATTACACCGACTAAAAAGAAGAGAGCTGAATCAATAGATGACTTTATTTGCATCACTTGTAATGGTGTGGCGGGTATTATTGACCAAATGACTGGTATATCAAGTAATCAAGTTATATTTAGCTATAATCAGACATCTGAGAATCTGAAGAATTAAACCCACAGGACTCATTTAGGACTTTCTGGCTTACATAGGGTGATCAAAAGTTGGCATCTTTGCCTCTATTACAGATCGGGTTCCCTCGGTGGTAAGGTGCTCTTTCTCAAAAGGGTGGCTCAAACAACACTGGCATATGTTATATTGTGAATACATATTCCTGATGATCTTTTATGGGACTTTGGGAGTGGGCAGCAAAATTTAGCGATTGGGAATTCGTAATTGCATAAAAATCATACTGTCAATAGCTTTGGGTATTACATATTTAAATAAAAGATTGAGAGATATAATCACGTAAAAAGTTGGCGCTTTCCTCCCCTCCCGTTCTTGACGATAATGCCATCCTAAATGATCGGGATTGGCGTTAGTGGAGATGCTCACTTGTCTCGTAGATTTTTGTTCCCTTCGAAGGACAAATTTGCTTGGAACCCGAACCTCACAAAAAACAGTTTATTCTCTGTTAAATCAGTTTATCACGTGATTATGGATGTTATACTTCCGAATACACCTCCTTCCAGTCGACATTAGATGGAAAAGAGCCCCGAAGCCGAATTTCCCCCAAAATATCTGTACATTGAATTTGAAACGTGATGTTAATGCCCCTCCACGAAATTTGTCAGTGTCTTATGGTAATACTGATAGCTAATCCCCGCATTTAATGAACAACTCCAGCAATTCAAATCTTTGGTTTCCTCTTTCCATTAATGGTTTCATTTTGTTCACATTCTTAATTAGGATGCCCATAAACAAGGTTAACCCTTGAAACCTGCCACTATCTCTCTTTTTATTTTAGTTGAATTAGGGATGAAATTATTTCGAGCCCCTCTTCTTGTTTCAATCTCCGATATCGACTCTTGCTATAACTTCAGGATACATCAATCAATAAAATAGAACTCTTGTCTTCTGAACATATCATGTTACACAAACAAACAGACAAATACTTAGGTGTCAGAAAAACTTAAAAAAGAAAATCAACAGATACATATGTTTTTGGAGATTTAGAAAATCAAAAATTTTGCTAAACCAACCAGATCAATCTTTAAAAAAAATGATAATATTGATTTGTACAAGACAACCATGGACGACTTTGTTTTCTGAAAATCTATAGCTACTGCAGATGATTGAATTGGTTTGAAAGTTTGGCTCTTGCATCCATTTCAATTGCAAATAAGGGTTGTTGAAAATTTCTATCAAGAAGAATTTGAATTTATATATATATATATGACTTTTACTCTTCTATATTTGTAATATATATAGGACTTTTACTCTTCCATATTTGTATTCGAAATATGCTTTTCTAGGAGCATTTCGATTTGTAGCTCAAATGGTCTCTTATAAAGTCTCTATTCGATCTGTAAAGGTAATCATTTGGATGTTCACCTAACAGACGAGACTGACCCACCTAAAAGAGAGTGCGCAAGAGTAACTCTGCCCTATCACTTAAAGACCAAAAGAAAGTTGTTATTTCCCACCGCGTTATTTACCAACCTCAGGACTCGAGGAACATTTTAAGAATTAGAGGTATCGCTTGTGATAAGGATGATGTCTCATTCATATAGCAATGCCCTTAGCTTGTGCCTGGAATAAAAAATTGGGTTTAGTTATTGCCACTTTGGTCCACTATCCAGAATAGATACTTCTGAAGTCATATCAAATAGATCATACTATATAACATAAAAGGGAAGGAATAAAAGATCTAGTTCATCTGAATGAAGAAAAGGGTTCAAAAGAACAGGGGCAACATTTTTCGGCCTGTTAATTGAAATAAGATTACTCCCGTTTAATGGATAAGCTTTTGCGAAAATTCTTTTTCATTTTCAATTTCAAATAGAGGTGATTGAATTTGTACCAATGTAAAGGAAACTATAAATTTGAGACACAATAGAAAGAAATAATAGATCTTTTTTTAGTTTTTTATTTTAGGTAGTTAAAGGGAGTTCTTATATCGATCAAGACCGCAGACCTTACTGATCGTGCATTTCGGGTTTATACCAAATCTACCGTATAGTGAGCTCATGAGTAACTTGTAAATATAGGCCATCGCGTCATTACCTCTTCTCTTTGCCTTTTGTCTGTTATCATAAATTGTATTTACAAAGCTATCAAATGGACTGCTCAAGCTGAAAACTGGGGGAAGTTTAGGAAAAGATGGGGTCCTATAGTGCTAGCGCTTCGAATTCTTTTTATTCTATTTCATCTCATTCTATTTCCCCATTTCCCTTAAGACGTAGGTGCTCGTTCCATTTTTATTTGAATGGGTTGAATGTCTCCCTAGGTACAGTACATATGGCCGGCCCTTCTGGTGTCTCAGTGACATAAACAAAGAAAAAACGAATTCCAATCACATCCTCTAAAAATAAAAGCCAATCTTTACCAAAGAGGAAATTGAATCAAACTTTACAGCCTTCTTATATGTTCAGTTAAAAAACTTACATGTAGAACTACGTCTAACTTGCTAACTTGCTGATATTCACATCAGTTTCACGCAGAGACTAAGCTTTTCTGTAACGTGATAAGATCTTGTAGATGAAGAAACGTTGGAGATGTAGGCCGTAAGGGAAAGGGACGAGTTAATTTCATCATTAAATCAACTAAAATAAAATCAAAGAAGCCACATTGACCTAGTTATCAATGTAGAACTTGCTTTTAAAATTAAAATATGACATGAATATATCAACTATAATTTTTAGACAAAATCAAAAAATTAAGGTTTCGTTAATTTGAAGTTTAAATAGAATGAATTTTATAATATTAACATTCATTTTAAACACTACTAAATATTTAACATCTAAATTAAATTTTTTTAATTAAAAATGCTATTTTTACGGATTTACCATTAGAAGAAATAATTCAACGCCCTTGAGGGCTACGGCCGGATAGTTGAGAGCGGGGCTTGACGTGTGCTAGATCCCATGTTCGATTCTATGCCGCATTGCTACAGTCCTCGTAAGAGCATGGGACTGCAGAGAGTTTTATCCACCGGAGGTGTTGCTAAGTAGGCCCTCCACTGAAGGCATTGTTCGTTGACAGCAGGGAGTTTTGTCCACTGGAGGTGTTGCTAGGTAGGCCCTCCACTAAAGGCATTGTTCGTTGGGCCCTCCCGTTAGACGTGTTGCCTGCTGGGCTCCCTAAAAGGAGTTTCTCTTGTATTCAAAAAAAGAAAAGGAAATAATTCAACGTCTCATTAAAGATAAGATACAGAAAAGTCCTGCATAAGTTGGACATTCCATATCAGTTCCCATATGAAGTGAAGGTTTGAACTATTATGCAACAGGAAATACCCATTAGAGTCTCTGAAGAGTTTGAACTAAAACTCCCATGTTACCCGCACCAAATTTGTGCATCATCCACTCAATTCTTGACGACAGAAATTATCACTGAAATGAAGAAGGAACAAACTGAAAAGTTTGGATAGCTCTAGTTTGCAAGTGTATGCACCCCGCACACATTTAGCAGTCTCGAGTCCAAATTAGCCAATGAATGCACCCACTCAGTTGCAAATCTCAACCAGGATCCAAATTGATTGCAAGAGAATCAACCAAAAATATTCAGAACACATGACTGACATCATCATCTTATATTTTAGCGGACATGCCCCAAATATCCCAAGGCGAGTATGCTGGTGAAAGTGGCTAAGCTTCACAACATCCCATTGAGGACGAGAAAGCGGACACAGATCCATGTAGTATAGATATTCTCTGCATTTTTGGTTAACTAGGACTTGCACAAACCGTAAACGTGACCCAATTAGTCCATCTTTTGAACTGTTTTTTTACTACAAAGCCAACCAATGCACAAGGTCTAGCCAATACTCATCTTATTTTTCAAGTATTAATTCCCAGGTTCGTCTGATTTCATATTTAAGACCCTACGCGACTTTTCCTCGATAAACTCCCGTTCAGATATACCAACTGATGAACACTCAATATGATAATCTCTCTCATCAATTAAGGACTTCATGTATGTGCATCGTCGCTCTTCAGCATCCATATTAGTTATGCCCTCGTGCCCTGATCCATAAGACAACTCAAAAGATGGTGGGCCAGAAGGTTGAGTTCTCATCTGCACAGACCGCAAAAGCGCAGCCCTTCTTAAGTCAGCTGAGTGACAGATATCACTAGGTGATGATGGAAACCGGCCCTCAGAATCTGAACCACGTTGTCGAGGCTGTGAGCAGGTGACAGCAGTAAACGCACTTCCATGTGAAGGATTTGAGCTGGAGGATTGTGCAGAAGATAGTGTACTATGTGGCTTTTGGTACCTATACGGAGAAGCAGGACTGCTGGGTGCACTGTCAGGTTGTAATGAGCAAGTATTTGTAGGAGTTTCACAAAATCTAGAGTCATCTGAGTCCTCTGACATTGGTGAATACTGCAACATCTCATCCCTGAAATGATGCATTTAACAAGGTTGTGAGCATGGGGAATATGGAAAAAAATAATACATTATTTGAAGAAACTACCAGTATTGAGAGATTTAAGGCAAAAGGAGTTGAATTACGTAATTGTGAAGCATGCAACCTGACAAATTTTCAGCTGATAAAGAATACTCCAAATGCAGCACAGATAATAGCTCATACGAATTCTAACCTTTTAAGCCTTCTTTAAAAGTCTATTCACAATTCAACCTGGCATAAGTTCACACCTAGGGACCATACAAATATATACTGGAGATTCAGGATACATTAGACACCTATTCTAGATTTCCATCGAAACTGAACATTACAATTTGCAAATCCACCCCACAATTTGGTCTAAATATGGAATTGCTGTAATCATGATAGAAGGCCTCAAAGATACAAGCACTAGTAGGGTGATAAAACTAGGCCAACAATCACCTTCTCCTGTTATTATGAAATGTGAAATGTCAAAACTCATAGGAAGCATGTCAACGTTTAAGATATGATCAAATTTAACGCAATTACAAGCCACCTATAAACTCCTGTAATGGGCATAATAACAAAAATTCAAAAGGATTATTTCAGGCCTAGAGCATCAGGATCACACATTCAAGCAGATGAGCAACTAATCGTCCACCTCATTCCTTCACCTTCTTCATTCACCATTACCAAGAAATCAGAGAACAAAAATGCCAAGAATTTACCTAAGATAATACATGCCATCGGACCTTGCCGGAGATTCCATGAGATTCTCTGAGAGTGTGTCTCCAACAGTCAATCCATTCAAACTAGACGCCATCATCTAGGCGCAAAAGCAAAAAGGTAAAGCTGTCAACATTATAAACAAAGGAATCGACTTTTACAGTAAATTAAGACGCATCCACATCCACACAGCAACACAAGACACATCATACCCACAAAAAATCTAAATCAATTCAATAAGGAAAATGAAAATAATCCGAACACGAGGAAATAAAATAACAAGAGAACATAAAAACGATAGAAGGAAGAGACCTCGCTAAGGTAACGTTTATGAGAACGAAGATTGTCGAGATAGACCTCGTCCTCGGGATCTCTATTCCTCTTCCCGTTGGGTGATGTTGTTGTTGTTGAATCCGAACCCATCTGAACTATACCTTAATCAACTTATTTCGTCTTAGTTGCTTTTAATTTACTAAGCAAAACTATGTTATAGTTTCCAACTTCAAAGGGTAGTGTCTGTTCCGGAGACTGACGACAGATAAATAAAAAGCAGAGATGTCCTCTTCCTTCGGCTTTTGCTGGCCCCCGGGAAACGGCATACTTTGCTTACAACGGTGATGTGTTTAATTATAGACAGAAGATATGAAACTTTTCCTCTAGTTTTATTTATTATTATAATATTAATTTTAAAATATTTTAAATAAAATGAAATCAACTCAATTATATATAGTTTATTAGGTCTATAACAATTAATTATATGCATATTATTTAATAAAATTTTTAAAATTATAAATAATGCTAATGCTAGAGCATCCAAATAAACTTTCTGCTCAATTTAATTTTGAGGCTACTAATTTGAATTAATTAAATTCGTACAATATCTAAAGTTCTTCAGTTACAAGCGTATTTAACACAGTTATCTCTACCAATGAACCAAGTAGAGGTGGTCATCCGCATTAAACTCCTAATTAACGATTCACTAAAATATTTCTAGGCTAAGTCGGTTATCTTTATGTACAAATTTACAATAGCTGTGCCCGTGACGTCCTAACGCATAGATCTCTACATATCTTTTTTTTCGAAAAATTAAAATCAATTAGAAATAATAATAGAAGAGTATAAGAATACAAGGGGTCTGCTCACATGAGACAACCCAACTATAACCCAAAGGATTAAAACGGTGTCGCACAACACATTAAACACTCAACTTTAAACACAAAACGATGGCGTAGCAATACTCAGACGTTTAACCATTGGGACAAAACGAACTCGCTTTTTCATTCGAAGACGTTGGAAGATTCTTGATTGGGAAGGATGATGAAGGCGATGGAGAGATTCTGACTCAGTTTATGCTGCTTATCTTCTTCAGAATTGATCACCACTGCGTGGAGGAGGGCTCAGCTCAGGTAACCTAGATTTCTGCAAGTTGTGATTTCAATCGCGATTAGGGAATAAAGTTCTCCCCTTTTCATCTACGCAGGGATTATCCTTGAAGCACAGATCCACCACCCACCCAGGTAAGTCGACTCTGTCTAGTGGCTAAAGTTTTCCCTTTTCAATAGACTCTGAGCAGATGATGAGCAGATCCACCACCCACCCTGCTAAGTCGATACTGTCTGATGCTACTGACATGTCTTTTTTCGGGGGACCAAGGTCAGCAAAAGAATCTGCAAGCAAAACACCATGAGAAAAGGATAGATTCAAGAATCCTCTCCATTTACATAGGTAAGCTGAATGTTGGACCATAGTTTTTTAATTTTTATTTTCTTCTTTTATTTTATTTATTTATCTATTTATTCATTGATTTATTTTATTTATTTTCTTAGAATTTAGTCATTAATTTAGCAAGCATGAATAGAAATTAGGGTTATTAATTAAAGATGTTAGAATTAAATTAGTGTAATGGTCATAAGAGACAAAAGAAGGGATACTACATTAAATGAAGGGTAAAATTGGAAAATCAAGACAAAATGTAATCTTCAATAAGAAAGAAGAAGAAGAAAATCATGAGAAGAGAGAAAGAAGAGAGAAAAATGTGGGAAAGAAGAGAAAAGAAGAAGAAGAATTGTGGAAACTAGGAGAAACAAGAAGAAGGAAGAGAAACCAACCTATTTTAGGTAAGTTTCATCTTTTCTTCTTGTTTGGGTAGAAAATCAAAAGGGATTAGAGAGAGAAATGGGTTAGTGTAGGAAGAAAGAAGAGAAGAAGAGAAACCCATTTGATTTTTCATGGATTTCCAAACTAGGTTTTAGTTTTCTAGCTTAGATATACTATGGGTAAGTTAAGTCTAGGCTTGATTTTTTATTTATTATTGATTATTGAAGCTTTATGAATTTTCATTTGAATGTGGGTTGAATGAGAAATTGATTTGTTTTAGAAAACTAAGAAAACCCTATCCAAGAGCAAGAGGAAAGGCATAATTGAGTTGGATTTTTCAAAAGAATTAGGTGGGTAATATGTTTATAGTTTTTGTGATGATGAGCTGAAATTGTTTGTTTGTAAGTGTATTTAACTGCTTGTCTTTGAATCACATATGTGGGAAAAATGTGTTATGATTTGATAACTTGTTATGTTTGAAAGATTTTACTCCCTTTGGTATGAATGAAAGGAAGAAAAGAGTAAAAAGTATGAAAGTATGACTATGCTATGAAATATGTATGCATCAGAAAATTTGCTTATGTGGGCAAGAGAGATACTATTTTATTTGTCATGTGCACGTTGATCTAAAGCCTTCTCCCGGCTGCCTGCTTATAGCATATGAGCTCTGAAAAATGGACTCATTCTGTTCATGATGTAAACTTCGGTTTCTCCATTTTGTTCTATGGGATTCTCTCGAGCCATTGTATTTGTGCATTGCATCCTGAATTGTTGGATATGGAAGATATTTGAATGATATTTTGTAATGATTGAATGAAAAATATGAGCTGAATTGTGTGGTAATGTGTTCAGATATATGCGAAAGTTTTAAAATTTAAATGTGATATGCTAAGTTTAGTATGTGGTTGCTATATGTATACATATACTTGATTGTGTGTGGTTCGTTATTGCTGACTATAAAAGTATTATCCACTAAGCTTCCTAGCTCAACCCACTATTTTTTCACTCTTCAAGTGAAGAAAAAGCAGAACAACATTAACTTATAAAATTCGGCAGACTCCAAGGATTTTTATCATTTGTAACTTAACTAGGTAGTTTATAAACTTTTGACACTTAGAAGCACTCCAAGCATGAGCATCCATAAATATGTTTTTCATTTTTCTATTGTTGTGTTTTTGGGATTTGTAATATGGAGTTGTGTAAGAACTATGTTTATTTAAAGTTGATCGAAAAATGTTGTAGAGATTCTCATATGTATGTGTAAAATGTTATGTTCTGTCAAATGTTAATATGGCAGGAAGTCAAATTTTTGTTGCGTGATGGCTTTTGGGATGGATTTTCTTTAAGTAAAATTATTTACATTAGAAGTTATATGTATGCAATTGAAAGTTGGACTCGGGTCTTGTGGTTGTAGTTACTGGTTTTACATATATATAGATGTTGATAGCATATGAATGAAAATAGAGAATAAGGGTTAAAATGAAATCTGAAACTTTAAGGCATAAACTGCACTTATCTAGTTAAAAGTAGACAAAAGTGTTTTCATGAAA
The DNA here is from genome assembly GCA_027575705.1 of Erythroxylum echinodendron. Classification (NCBI taxonomy): domain Eukaryota; kingdom Viridiplantae; phylum Streptophyta; class Magnoliopsida; order Malpighiales; family Erythroxylaceae; genus Erythroxylum; species Erythroxylum echinodendron. The sequence continues at coordinate 6,246,552 of JANZXR010000004.1, forward strand.
GTTGTAGTTCTTTTTCTTAGCTTTCTAATAGTATAAAGCTTATAATTTTTGGACTTTAGACGCAAAAGATATGGCATTTATAGGATAGCATCGTTGGTATTGGTAAAGGTTGTAGCACAATTTCTGGCAGAAAATGGTATTCTGTTCTTAAACGATTAAACTGTATTGATATAGGTAGAATTAAACAAAGTTGTCTTCATAGAAGTTGTAGCTTATCCTTTTAGCTTTTCAACTACATAAAGTTATTAATTTTTGAATATCTGAGTTGAAAGTTATAAAGATTTGAAGTGGGAGTGTCCGATTACGATTGTGCATCTGCAATTTTTTTTTATTGTTTGTACATTCGACTAGGACTTCTTTTATTATTATTATTGGTATTAGTATTTGTTGTTTTACTTCCAACTGTGACTTATGTTTATTTTATTTTATTTCTATTTCTATTTTCCAAATCCCCAAAATTTAGCATAAAGGTGCCACGAAATAAGCTTAAAGACCCAGGCCTAACACCGAATCTATCTTTGTTATTAATAAAGTAGCGGGCTCTTATCCACGATGGTTGAGATGTTGCTCTACTATAAATGCATGCTTTCTTGTTTCCTGATTGTTTAGCACGTTTCATTATAATCTCCACTAGTCCTTAATAGAGTTAGAGGAGATAATTTGTTCTCTAACTTTATCAAAGATACAAACTCGGACTTGCCGTGAAGTTTTGCTATCAGATTGGAATCTTCACAAATTTCTTTCTGCCCAAATTTCCTTGATGTAAATCACGAAGGAAATTAGATTAATTAGAGAATGAGAATTTGTCTATAACCTGATGAACCATTGCATAATCCCTAAGAATTGAGTAGTGCTTAGGGGCCACAGACATTTGTGTCTTATCCAAGACCAAATGTCTTCCAAGAAGGGGCACTCAGAAAATAAGTGATCCCTACTTTCCCATCCTAAATTACATAGGACACAAACTGCATTTGAATTCAGAAAAGAGAGCCTATCCATAGTACTGAACTTGTTTTGAATAGTAGGCCATAGGATAAAGGAATGGCTTGGTAGTAGCTCCTTATGCCAAACAGTCTCATACCAATCCACCTTGGTGATCCTCTGTAACAACCATTCTTTGTAAGTTTTTGTTATGAAAAAACCTTGAGGGTGATTCCTCCAAATGTATTGGTCAGGGACTAATAGATTAGGGAGTGGGAGGTTTAAGAAATTCTTAATGGGAATCCCTCCTATTGGCCCTCCCTAATAAAAACTTTGGCTTTTGCATTTATAGGGATATGACATAGGAGTTGTACTGCTATCTAAATTAAGTGACCATTTCCTAACCAATTATCATACTAAAAGCTAGTCTTCTCCCCATCTCTTACCTTGCAAGAGATTTCAGAAGTCATATTCTCCCTGATCTTCAGTAGTTGAGCCAGAAACCAATAGTAGGAGGACCTACGGTTTATAGACCATATGCTTTTATCTTTTAGGAGAGTTTAGTAGGAGATCCATTAACCAAGACAACATAAGAGGGGGAAGTGATAAATTCTTTTACCCATTTAATGAACACCCTTGGAAATCCCATCACTTCTAGTAACCGCAACATAAAGTTCCATTCAACACTATCAAAAGCCTACTTGAAATCAATCTTAAAAGCACAATTCTTTAGGGATTTCTTCCTCGACTAGCTTCTAAGCAATTCTTGTACAATGGAAACATTATCCCCAATTTGTTTTCCTTTTAGGAAAGCAGTTTGATTGTCACTTATCAAAAACCCCATAATAGATTTCAACCTATTCACAATGATCATAACATTCACTTTATAGATGAAATTGGAGCAAACAATAGGTCTATAGTCCTCCTATGATACAGGGTTGCTTAGTTTAGGGATTAGGCAGAGGTAGGTTTTGTTAATCTCCTTTGAAAGAGTTCCTGTAGAGAAAAAACTCTTTAACAACTGCTGTCACCGTAGGCCTAACCTCAGTCTAAGTTTTATGATAAAAGAAACCATTGAAACCATCCAACCCAGGTGCTTTCTTAGGATTCATTTGAAATACTACCCCTTCTATCTCCGAGTCCTCCACTGTTCTAGTTAGTATATCTTGCTCTACAATTAAGAACTTATTACAGATAAGAGTGTCTAAGAACTGAGTATTCACAGTAACTTTCCGAGAGACATAGAAATCTTTGAAGTAGTTCGCAGCTTCTGTCTGTAGATCCTCATGCTTGCTTATATTCCTCCCATCTGATAATGAGATCTCCTTCATAGAATTATAGTTCCCCTTGGTAATAATTGAACTGAAGAAAAATTTAGTGTTCCTATCTCCTTCTTTAAGCCACTTCACCCTAGCTCTCTACTCCATAATACTTACATGATTGTTTAGAGCTTGCACGTAGGGAGTGAATGCTATTTTTTCTTGAGACAAAAGGACACCATCTCCTAGGTTAAGGGATAGATTGTGCTGAAGTTAGGATAGGCTAGCCCTGGCTATAGAAATAGCCCGAAAGGTGCTCTCCCCTGTCTGATTCTTTAGATTCTTTATAGCCTTTCTAATTATTTTTAGCTTTTGGATACATTGAAATTGAAGGGTTCTAGAGACAGTAGTTATTGTTCCCTCCCTCACATAGTTTAGAAATCCTTCTACATTCACCAAGTAGTTTTTAAATCTGAAAGGATAACAACACTTTACCTTTAAAAACATATCCCCTACATACATAGGATTATAGTATGAAAACATAGGGTCTAGAAAGGAGGCTTTACTTTCCGGGAAAGCCTATAGCCATGCTTGATTGACCATAACCCGATCTAGCTTCTCTCGAAGTGCCCAACCATTGGACTACTTATTACTCTAAGAGAAAAAGTTCTTGTAGCCTTGAGATCAAGAACTCCCATCTGGTTAACACATTCCTTGAAATCACCTAACTTCTTAAAGCAAAATGGCCTTCTACTTCTGTTCGATAAAGTGTAGAAGTAAAATCTCGAGAAATAAGCCAGGACCTACTACCTTACCTTGAAACCACAGTAAACTCTCCCAAAGCTCCTTTCTTTGAAATACATAGTTGAGACCATACACTACTGATGCAAAACAGGAAGTATTATGCTCAACAAACTTCCATTCCATATGTATAACCTGTGTCTCCTCTCCCAATAACTGAATATCAACTATTCGAGGATCAAACCCAATAATAATTTGGCCAAAAACATGAGTTCGATGATTAGTATGGAATTGCCACTTATTCCTAAGAAGTTCAAGGTTCTTAAGGTTTTCCAATTTGGACTTTGTTTCTAAAATAGAAAAAATCGCAATGTTTTCCTTAGCCAAAAAATCCTTTAAGGTTAGGAGTTTTTTTAGGCCTCGGACATTCCAAATTACTATCATGATGTAGAGGGTTTGGAGCTTTGTTTGATCCTAGTCCCTTCTGCCTTTTAACACTAGTAAAAGGTTCAATAGTCCCTTTCTCATCAGCAGTAATAGCAGTTGAAGAAGATGAAGTTGCCTCTATATCCTCCCCCTTATCCTCTCCTTGGCCCACTTGCTTGCCTCTAGCAACTTCTGTTATAGGTGTATCAACATTGGGCCTTGTAACTAGATCAAGGGCTGCTTCAGCATTTTGGCTATATCCGGACTCCACATAACATCTTCAACCATCTATTTTTTCCAATGAAGGCTAACTCTTCTGGTGTCCTATATTAGCCCATTTCTTACACAACAGATCCTCCATTGTCATAAAGGTCTAGATCCATTAATTCCTTATAGCCCCCTCCTTAAATCTTTTCCCGGTTGGAACCCATTGCTTACCTTGTAATTTCAAGGAAGGCTTCCCTTGTAATTTTAAGGAAGGCTTCCATTGATAATCCACCGTGACAGTATCTTCATATAAGGAGCTATTAAAGCCTAACCTCAAGATGGGAATGTATTCAGGCAATTCCTTAGAAATATCCATTATAATATATAATCAAGCATAGCCAAGCCTTTTCCTTTTGGCAGTGTTTTCATCCATGCAAAGTGGTTGCCTTAAATAGCTTGCTATCATACTAAGACCTTTAATAGTCTAATATTCCAAGGGAACATTATGTAGATTAACCCACAAAGGTATTGACTTAGGTTTTTCTATTTTGGGATGAAAACCCGGCTGTCAAGTTTGGAGGAATAGAGGCATATTCATCACATGCCAAGAACCCTCTTCCATTACTTTAATAGCCTGTGCTTTAGAGGAAAAAGTGAATAAAGCTAAGTTCTTGTCAACTAACAGTACCTTTAACAAACCCTTAGTTTTCCAAGCTTTGAACGCCTTTTTTTGTAACATTAGAAAAAAGGGGTCTTCTCTTTAAGAAGTAACCCACTAAAGAGGACTCCAATGAATGCGCCCCTTCTTGTAAAATCTCCACTTCAAGCACTATAATGTATCTACCTTGGTCTTCTTTTAGAGGGGAGTAGTGTAGAGCAATGTCCCTTTCATCAGCTATCACTTGCTTCCAGCTCTTTTTAAGAGCTGGAGGAGTTGAGGAAACCTTATCAGGCTTGGGGTCTGGAGGAGTGGAGGAGGTTTTTCCTAGTTGTGTGGGAGCAGGCAATGGGTGGGTTAAGAGGGTAAAGATGGAAAATCAGAGGGTGAGGATAGACAGATAGGGGGATAGATAAGGAAGGATAGAGCAGTGACAGGAAAGTGTTTGATTACCAGAAAGGGAAAACCAACCAGGAGAATGACTAATTTACCCCAGTAGCAGGAAAGCAAAATTTGGGGGAAAGGGAAAATGGGAAGGTTAGGTTGGGGATTTGAGATCTGGGAATGGAGGTGGTTTTACAAGGGAAGGAAGAGGGGGAAAGAGTAGAAGGTTAATGGCAGGGAGCTGAGATATGGGAATGGAGGTGGTTTTACAAGGGAAGGAACAAAGAAAGAAGATGAGCAGAGCTGTGGAGGAGGGGAAAGGTGCAAAAGGTTAATGGCAGCAACAACAAGAAGAAGAAGGCGAGGCATGACTAGGGTGTGGAGAGAGAAAAGAGAGCATCTCTCTCATCAGTGTGTGGCGAGGCATGACATATCTGGAGATGGCTTGCGAAAGACTTGTAGGCTTATGCTACCAATATATCCAATCTTAATATCAATTCAGTCTAATTTGAACTTTCTCACCTTCATCACTCCATGTGCAAATTCATCGGGTTTTCATAAATGTAAATAAATTAAAAGATAAAAGAGATAAACTTTTTATGTACTTTAAAAATTCTTTAAAAAATTATTTTAGTTTTTAATTCTTTTTTAAGAACTCATTCTTTTAATAAAATGATGAAGCACATGTAGTATAAATATGAAACGTTAAGTAATTAAATGTTATTAATATGATAGCTTAACTTGGTTTTTAAACACGATTTAAATTAATAATCTAAGATAATTATAACTATAATAAATTATTAATTTACGTTAGAGTTAATTAGTTCGATTCGACTTTAAAAATTGGTTAAATTATTATATAATTCGTATTTGATTGGTATAAGTGCAATATTCATGTCACATGGATTTTTCTGTTATTTTAAACCAAAATTTAGGTAAGAATTTTTAGAAAAGCTAAAAAATTAAAAACTTTTCAAAAAATTTTAAAGATAAAAAGGTTTTTCAAAAAAATTTTAAACTGATAGAGAAGTATATATCTTTTATCCTAAATTAAATATTATATCTATATTAGAGTAACTAAAATGACCTACTCTTTTTTTAGCAAAATGGATCAATATATATTATATTGAGATATGCCCCAAAAAACAACATAGTTTAGGAAAATTAGTTTTAAACATATTTGGTGAAACAAATATACAATACTATGGTTAACAATGCTAACCTTTTAACACACTCATGTGAGCCAATTCTAACATATATATTTATGCTATTAAAATAACATATAAACTAAACGCGAAAAAAATGAAATACCTTCAGCCATTGATATTTTTTCTTAAGGAGTCTATGCTTTTAGAAATTTTCTAAGATCTTAATTCCCAATTTGATGGTGTCTATTTTCAGAAGAGAAAAGGAGCTCAGGAACCCTAAATATCTGCTAGCAAAATTATATCAATGTCAAATATATTGACTGTTACCAAAAAAATAGGACATTAATATGCACTAAATTCAGAACATTGGAACACGATTTATAGATATTAAACCAAAATATAAATGTTTCTCAAATTCTCCCACTTGGTCCATACATTTAACTTGGTATCAAATCTTAATTTGATTCAAATTTAATATATGAATTATGGCGATAAGTCCTCTAGTAGTTCAGTATTATCTTCCATGTATTACTATATACTATATTTTGTATCAAATGAATGTAGTAACATTACTTAATAAGTAATTGTTTATTCCAGGTCTAAAATAATCATTTTTCTCAATATTTAATAATGTGCATAATAATGTGACAAAAATATTATAAGAGTTTCACGAAAACAATATTGTCCATACAATGAAAACTATATAATAGGACTCAATCTCATTCTAATAACATGTCTTTGAACTTCATTAGTGGCATCATTTTGTTAAAGGATCAACTATCACCAATTCAATGCTAACGTGTTCAATGACCACTTTCCTGCCCTTAACATGTTCCCTTATAGATAAAAAATTAATGTTGACGTGTTTACTCCGACTACCCCTCTTATTGTTTTTAGCTAGAAAAATAACAGCTTAATTGTTACAATATATTCTCAAGGGCCTAGAAATTGTAACACCCCATTACCCTAGGGTACGCACCGAGACGCCCGTAGGTCATTCCGATACATATCCTAAGATAAGGG
>JANZXR010000004.1:6261005-6292805 GCA_027575705.1 Erythroxylum echinodendron
CTTCTGAAAATGACAAGTCCATAATTCCTTTTTCCCAAAATACCCTCAATGAGTCCCAAAATTTCACTTTACCCTTGATACTTAAGTTACATGCCAAAAATGCCCTCAATTCCTTCTTATGCATTTATTCCATAAGCTATTATGCTTAAGTTTATGAAAAAAATTTCAGGGGGCAAATAGGGCTCATTTCTTTTAGTGTCCTATACCCATTGTGGATACTGGGCTCATTAATAATTGAGCCCGTGGCTCTTTGTGCACATTTATGAGCTTTGAGCTCATTTTCACACTAGTCACTCTGGTCATAATTCTTTTATCTGATCATGTATAACAATGTGATGCATCATTCCATAAAATGTACTATCAATAACTTTCATTCATTGTGCACAGTCATTTTCACATATTCATCGGATCTGAGTCTGGCATTCAACATTTTGTTGTATATACATTTTCCATATTCACATTCAATTAGGGTGCACTCCCAATACAATCTTGAATATTAAACTCCTTGGACCATCAATGTTTGAAATTATCACAATCATATCAATAACAGTTTAATAATTGAAATTTAAACAAAAACAAATCAATCATAGTTAGAAAACATCTAGGTTAACTCACAATATACTCCAGATTAGCTATTACCTTGATGATCTGGCAATGCTTGGATGCTGACATTCGACTTGTACTCCTTTAATCATACAATACACACATATTTTACTCATTACTAAGTTGATCAATCATATAAATATTCAATCATGCATATATAGTTATGTTATGTTAAATGCAGGCTCAATTGACTTTTTTGGGGTATGTAACCTTATTCACAATTCTTGATTATTCAAACATCATAGCTTGGATATAAATAATTTATAATTTAAGATTATACCTCAACTAAACTTGATTATTCTAAATTCACCAATCATACATTCACTAACCCCTTTCTAGCATTATATATACATATTAACACAATTTCCAATCCTCTATCATTCATTCCTAATGCACCTTACTCATATCCTTTGGATCACAATTGCATTCCTAAGAACAATTTTATTCCTTTAACACTTATAAATTCCAAATTTAGATACATTGATATCAAACAAACTTTACCTTAAGGTCTAACATCAATTAACAACCTAAACTTATCAAACACTTAATCAACCTATCCAACATCAAACTAAGTTCATTTTAAGCCTCAATCAAGTCCAAATGTACCAAAGTAAAGTAACTTATCCTTAATTGGTTCAGGAATTACACAAAACAACACCAAAATAACATTTTATTCACTTCAAGCCATTTCCCACGATCATGTTTGCAGCTCCCATGATTGTGGGATGGGTGAATCGAAAGTTCATCATCTAATTCCTTCAATTTTTTTTTTCAAATTTTTACATCTTTATACCAAACTCAAAACATCTTCTTAATAATCCATTAGTTATACTTGAATTAGACCTAAATTATACTCCGATTCCTAATCAACATCATCTCCAATTCTAGCTAAGATTCATTCAATTGGAAGTTCATAAATTATTATCTTTCATGCATCAAAAATCAAAATAAAAACTATCATTCATTATCAAACATATAGTCCTAGTTCTTTGTCTTTTCAAGGACACTCCATTGGCATTTTTCTTTACCATAAATTCACCTTCAAATCCTAATCCAATTCATCCATATCATACCCTATAACCCATGGTTTTTATACATAAAAAACAAAGCATAGAAACATCTAATTTCATCCCACATATTCCAACACACTTCATCATCAATATCATATACGTTTCATTCCAATTCATTCATCTTTATCATTCTATTAAGCCATTCCATAAAGATTAGATTTCTACTTAATTATTAATCTCAAATTCCACCTCAATACATCAAGTTAACCTACCCTCCTTGCATGCCAAATCATCACAAATTCAAGGTAAAAATAGGTTGGTTTTCAGTAACAAGATGAAGATGACTATAAACTGGTTCTTTAGCTATTTTGTGAAAGGTATAAGTATGGATTTTATGTAGCAACTTAATTAGACTTGAATCAAAATACAAAGATGTAGGTTAGAAGCAAATTTTAGTGGAGAAACAAGAAGAATATAATGAATGTTCCAGCAAAAAATTTGTTGCATGAGCTTAATTCAACTAGGTACAAGGTGTCATTGTCTTTCAATGTCATATGTCATTAGGCATGTAAGGCATTTGCCCACTTAGTATGTTGTCATTTGTCTCCTAGTTATTGGACCATTTCTCACTTAATAATTGATCCACTTGTCAATTAATTACCTATTCCAAATGTCACTCATTTATCTATGCCAAATGTCACTCAATTTATAGACTTAGTCATCCTAATTTTCCATGTGCCAATTTTTCTCACCAGTTGGCATTTTTCCTAGTCCAAATGTACTTATTAATTCATCACTCCCTCCATTTATATCAATTAATTCCAAATTACTAATTGGAATCCAATCAAACCAAAATTCAAGACATAACAATTCACAATTCATATCATGTTCATTTTAATTCTTTCATACCCTGGAATATGCCAATTGAGTGCATATACTATCTTTGCAATAACTGTAAAGTCATATTTCATGTTTGTATGCTAATGATATGCATACGAATGAAATGAATTTTGTAAATTATCAATGTTATTACTTATATGCAATGGTCTAGGGTTCTAACTCTTAGTATGTTTTGAAAGTCAGTTATTATAGGCTTCCTTGGGTTTTGCAAATCCTACAACTCATTTGTAGTATAGATTATACAACTAGAATCAATCCACCATGTGTCATGACAAATTTTAGCCATATTAGATTCGAAACAAACTAGTGAGATCATATTACATTTCTTTTCAAGCCATTCCTTATATTTGACACAATCCTTCTTCTTATATCTTTTTTTCTTGCAAAAGAAGCACTTGGATTCCTTCTTAATGTCAAACTTGGGTAGGTATTTGACCTTTTCCCCTTGAGCTTGATTTTTCTTCTTTCCCTAAACAACCAGATTTGCACTCTGCAACTCTCTCCCTGCTCTATCGATAATCTCCCTTCCTTTTAAATGCACATGGTTATTAATTCATTTGTTGACCACTTATCCTTATATGTATTATGAGAGATTTTAAAGGGTCCCTATGGTGGTGAAAAGGTGTTCAAAATGTAATGAAGATCTTAAGCTCAATTTCTTTAACTGAGTTGCAATGTCCCTCACCTTCATGATATGCTCACGCACATCTCAGACACAGTTGAGCCTTATATATGAAAACTTCATAATCAGGGAGCTTATAAGTGCTTTTTCTGATGTTTTGAATTGCTCATCAATAGCCTTTAGTAGAGCACAGACATTGTCATGCTATTTTAAAAAACCACGAATGTTTGCAAAAATTTTGGTTTTTATGAACATCACACGTAGGCGATTAGATCGCTCTTAATGTTCATAAAAAGCAATTTTAGCTATAGTGCTAGCCTCAATTACCTTAAGTGATTCATCCTTCTGGATAGCATATAAATGTCCATTCACCCTAGATGATGAAGAATTCTCTCCTTCCAAATCTTACAGTTTTCACCCCTCAATTCGAGAATTTTACAACTTGTATCATATAAACTAACAATTTGAATATCTGCATAATTTAAATATACATGCTACTTATCAATAAATTGAGGCTAACAAACTATATATATATGTTACCAATGTAAGACATATCTTAAAAGACATAAATCAAATGATATAAAAATTATCCATGGGATAAATTTTAATTCAAACAAATTTATGCTAAACTTTATGATAAAATTATCAAATTATATTCTAATTCTTAATACCTATAGAAAAATTAGGAAAAATAATTTAATATTTCATCCTAATTAATATAATAAAAATTCATATGGGATAAAATTTATTATATTAAAATAATTAACTACAATTAAAAGTCTCAACACTTTATGTGATTAATTACATAAATATATATTTTTATATATTAGGGTTGCTGTGCCTATTAATCACAAAACATTTTATCCAAAATTTTATTCATAATGCAAAATATAGAAATAATAATCATGTGATAATCTGATTCATATCGAACGTTTATATAAATATAACTTCAATGTATGATAAAATAGAATACAAGCTCCAGCTTAGTTTGTAGAGGCTCACTAGGCATCCATAAGGGTGTAGGTTCTAGCCTTAGCCACTACATCATAATTTGTTTTTAAAACAACACATAAAATGACATTGTTTGGTTAAATGAGTCTTCTTTAACCTTCAGTCGTGTCAAAACGACCCAATTCATGAATAATCAAATACCAAACAAAACCATATTAGAAAAACATCATAGAAACAAAATTTTTTAATGTAGAAACACTTCCAAAATGCTTAATTGAAGATTTCTACTTTAATAAAAAAAGTCCAAAAACAACTCTGAAAGACATATTTTTAAATATGAAATTTTTTTTCTAAAATTCAAGATTCTCCAAAAACTTTAACAAGGCAAAAGTTAATAACTCTAATACCAAATGTAAGCCAACATATATATTCAATAGTAATATACATTAGAATAACATATAAACTAAATGCAGAAGAAAACAAAATACCTCCAACCATTAATTTGTTTGATTAAAGAGTTTGTGGTTTTGGAATTCTTGTAAGCTCTCAATTCCCAATTTGATGGTGAATATTTTTAGAAGAGAAAAGAAGTTTAGGGACCCCAAATATCTACTAGAAAACTATATCAATGTGCTCATATTAAACACATTGACTATTACCATAAAAACAAGACATTAATATCCATTAAATTCATAATGTTGGACCACTATTTATAGGTATTAAACCAAAATATAAATGTTTCTCACAACTCATTCTCTTTTATTGTCTCATATTGGAAGTTATTGGACTAATTATTTTTACGTATATGCTTAGTTAAGTAAATTAAAAATAAAATATGTTGTTGCTTAAATAATTTATCATTTGTAAAGATATGATTTCCCTTATGTTTCTATCGTAAGCTACTTGAAATGTTACTTCTAAGCAAACATTAGTCCTTCAAGCATGTCTTTAAAAGCTCCTACTTTTCATACTCAAGTAAAATATCATATGATGTTTTTTAATGACACACTCAATCCAATAATTTGGTTTGAAAAGCACATAATGTCATATTAAACATTTTATTTATTTTTATAAAAAATCTCCATCTACATTAAATTCGAATTAAAGGTAAAGAAGGATAAAAATGATTCAAAATCAGCCAAAAAATTCTCCAACCCCACTACTTGTGGGCACTTCTTCCAGCCCCAGGTGGTTACTGATCTTTCTTTATTTATATTATCTCGTCTTATAAAATGACCTATTTAATTAACTTTTGCTTATAAAGTCTATAAATTACTTTGTTTTATCTAAGATTAAATGAGGTATTCTTACTCTTTTAATGTCTTTATAAGAGTAAATATTGAAGCTTTTACATATTCAACATAAATTGACTATATGCATTTTGTACAAATTGAATATAAGTGTCACTGTATAGATTATATTCTAGCATCATTGTAGATCACTTATTAGAAATTAGCTTTTACATAAAAAAGCAAAGTTTTACATATAAGATTAATGCTTTTAAACTCAATAAGTTAGCTTTTATAAAACAAATATTAACTTCAAAAGTCTAAAACTCCAAATTGGATACCCGAAATCTCCATTTAAACTAGAAACTTCTTCATACTTACACATAATTACTTCATAAATACAAGATTAATGGAATACTTTCTAAAAATAATGAAAAATATGACCCATGATTGTAAGCAATCTTTAAAGCTAAATTTCCTTTTGTTTTTTTCGAAAATCTAAATTTCCTTTTGTTGCTTTAATCATTTTAATGCTTTGCTATGTAGATTTCTCATTACGTCATACAAAGTAATCACATTTTATTAGAACTCTGCATATAAAGTACGAGACTATTAACGATGTGTATACACCCTTAGAATCTCCTCTCAGGATATATTTATTCCATAAACGTTTAATTAGACTGCTCAAAGTAAAAAAATATAAGTTATTATTCACATTACTATGTTGTGGTTGAAGACATTATCGACATAAATGTAACAAAAAAGAATTAAAATGTACATATAAGATAAATATAGTAATCATATAGTTTGCACAACTAGACAAAAAATATAACATAAGCATCGCAAAACTTAAGTTAAGTTCTTTAATGACCATCTTTACAATGCTTCTTCAAATTCGACATAGCAAAATGAAGTCCAATTCACAAATTTAATAAGAAGACAAAATAAAGATTTCATCGAGGAGCTCAACTTTTTTATTTCGAATAATTAAAGAATAAAGGGTGATTGATCTTTTCTAATTAAAGACAAAAGACCATCAACTCTGCTCAGGGGGCTTTCATTCTCAATAGGCATATTGGAGATAACATACTCCTATCGCAAGAATTATTGAAGGAATACGACTTAGACAAACAAGTTAAGAGTTGTTTAATTAAAGTTGACTTCTTTAAGGTGTTTGACATTGTAAGTTGGGGATTTATTCGAGTTTGTCTTGAGGCTCTTCAGTTGCCATCTCGCTTTATAAATTGGATAATGTCTTGCATTCAAACTTCTACTCTGAGTATCCTTATCAATGGAGTCCCTACCAAATCTATCAATATTGCTAAAGGTATTCGACAGGATGATCCTCTATCACCGTATTTATTTACATTAGTAATGGAAGGATTCTCGCAGTTGCTTACTAAGTTAATCTCTAGCAATAGGAGTTTCCAATTTCATTATAAATGTCAAATCCTTCAACTTACTCGTCTTATGTATGTTGATGACTTACTGATTCTTTTTGGTACTAATTCTCACTCCATCTCCATGATGCATGCATTGAATTTATTTACAAATTGGTCTGGGTTAAAGCTTAATCCTGATCAGAGCTGTCTTTATCTCTCAAATGATGTGAGAATTTTAGATATTATTCAGAATTTAGTAGGACTGAATATTTATTTTGATCCATTTTGTTATTTGGGGGTCCCATCTATTCTACTAAACCTAAAATATAGGGCTATCTTCCTCTTTTGGAAAGAATTAAGTCATAGGTGAATGTTTGGTAGAATACATTTCTTTCATATGCTGCTTGACTTACTCTTATTATCTCCGTTCTAAGCAGCTTACACCTCTATTGGGCAGCTTATATAGCTTTGCCGAAGAAAGTAGGAAATTGATAGAATTCTGGAAGCCTTCCTTTGGTCTGGTAGAATAGATAGTTCTACAAATGCTAAGGTAAAGAGGAGTGAGTTGACCTTACCAAAAAGACTTAGTGGACTTAGGATCAAGTCAATCTCTACAATGTAGAAAGTCTTAATGTGGAAGAGACTTTGGAGATTATACACTGATCATAATGAGCTATGGTTTAAGTGGATTCACGAGTACCACTTAATAAATGAGAACTTCTGACAAGTTTTTTATAGGAAGGAGTTTTCCTGGATTATGATCCAAATTTTGAAGCTGTGCAACCTAGTTTACCCTTGTATTAAGCACAAGAATGGAATGGTGTCAGAACTTAGCTTTGGTTTGATAATTAGTTAGATTCAAGTACTTTTATCCTTAATCTTCAGGTCAACTACTTGAAAATAGACTTCCTCTTCATCTCAAGATTTCCTCTTTGATTTACAATGGCTAATGGTGGGGTAACTTAAGAGCTATTGATACTTTACCCCAAATTTTACCCCATTTGGGTAATGAGAACTTGAAGGATTCCATCATCTGGACTCCTGATCCGAATAGTAGATTCTCTAATAAATCTTGCCATTAGGTTTTGAATAAAGGATTATCTGAGGTACCCTGGTTCTCTTTATTATGACATAATTCAATTTACCTAAAGGCATCTTTTATCTTTTAGCTGGCAATTCATGACTGGACCTGAATTCTTCTAAAGTGATAGTATCTTTTCCATCCAAACAAGAATTCACAAAATTTTCAAATGACGGGAGGCAAAGAGACTTACAAAATTAGGGCAACATCTTCGTCATCCATTTTAACATCTACATTATAAAGATCCATTAAAATAGAGTTTAGTTCTTCCAAATGTTCTTTCAAAGCAATACCTTCCTTTATACGAAGATCAAACAAACATTGCTTCAGTATCATCTTATTAGTAAAGGATTTCGTCATATATAGGCTTTCAAACTTCATCCATAGACCTACTGCAATATCTTTATTCATCACTTCATAAATTATCTCATCCGGCAGACATAGCAAAATGTTTGAGTGAACCTTCTCTTCATGTTCAACAAGATCAGATTTGTTCATTGATTCTGGCTTCTTCCCAGTAAATTCATCGATCTTAATGTTGTGTGATGACATATTTACGTTTGATTAATAGATTTAGGTAAAACCAAAAGATTTGATACCATTTTAAAAAGACAAAACACGATAGCAAATAATAGAAACAAAAGAATAACACACAGATTTTACTTAAAAAACCCCAAATTGGGGAGAAAAACCATAGGCAGAGGAGGAGAGCTCCACTATGAAAAGGATGAATACAATGGTAGAGAGCTTACGGCAGCTCATGAAAGTACTACTTACTCACCTAACATAAAACAAGATATATAAAGTAAACCCTAATTTTAAATGAGTCTTACATACGCTATAATTTAATTTTTCCACAACTGTCCCATTGTGAACTTTTCGAGCCAGACTAAATAGAATTTGGGTCGCAAACTTTAACAATCTCCACCATGACATGAATTCTATCGTAAGAAGTCTTTAACTTCAAAACAAAAAACTATCCACCTCTTCCATACTGCAAGCCCTTGAGGGGTTAATCTCAATGAGCAATACTAACTAAGTCTAAGCAGTGCTCAAACTTAGTTATAGTAAGTGCCTTAGTCATCGTATTAGTTGGATTATCATGGGTATTAACCTTTTTCAAAACAATATCACCACGAGTAATGACCTTACGAACAAAATGATAATGGATGTCAATATGCTTTGTTCTCTCATGAAACATTTGATCCCTACTGAGGAAGATAGCACTTTGACTATCACAAAAAATCATGGTAACTTGCATATCTTAACAAAGTTCAGTAACAAACCTATCAACCAAATACTTCTTTAAAGGCCTCTGTAACCACCATGTACTCGACCTCAATGGTAGACCAGGCCACGATAGTTTACAAAGAAGCTTTCCAACTGATAGCACAACCACTAACAGTAATCACATATCCTATAAGTGATCTTCTCTTATCAAGATCACTTGCAAAATCAGAATCAACATACCTAACAATCCCATCTCTAATTCTCCCAAATTCCAAACAAACATTAGTAGAGTCACGCAAGTATCTCAAAATCCACTGAGCTGCTCTTTACCTGGATTCATCATGTATCTACCAACTGCACTAACAACATATGATAAATCTAGACGTGTGTACACTATAGCACATGAGAGATCTAACTGCATTAGAATATGGAACTCGCGACATATAATCAATGTCTTCATTTGATTTAGGAGATAAAGCATATGAAAGTATAAAATGTGCAGCTAATGGAGTCCTAACAGGTTTTTCATTTTTCATATTGAATCTATGCAAAAAAATTTCAATATGGCCCTTTTGGGTTAAATACAATTTACGTGCTTTTCTTTATCTTAAAATCTCCATGCCAATTATCTTCTTTACTGTATCCAAATATTTCATCTCAAACTCTTTACTAACTTGGGCTTTCACCTTTACTATTTTTGATTTATCTTTGGTTGCTTTCAACATATCATCAACATATAAGAGTAAATAACAAATGACCCATCAATGGCCTTTTTATAATAGACACATTTATTGTAATTGCATCTTCTGAAATCTTAAGTAATCATCAATGAGTCAAACCTCTTATAACATTGTCTAGGTGATTATTTCATACCATATAGGGACTTTTTCAGTAGACATACACGGTCCTCCTTCCTTGTAACTACAAAACCTCTAGCTATTGCATATAGATGTTCTCAAGTTCTACATGTAAGAATGTTGTCTTAACATCCAACTACTCAGACACAAAATCACGCATAGCCAGAACAGACATTAAAGCTTGAATTAAGCTATGTTTTACAAATGGAGAAAACACATCTATGAAGTCTACACTCAGAATTTTACTATAACCTTTAGCAACTAACCTGGCCTTGTACCTTGCTTCTTTAAATCCTAGCATACCTTCCTTTCTCTTGAGTACCTATTTGTAATGAATAGCTTTCTTACCTTTGGGTAATCTCACTAAATCCTAAGTACCATTCTTATTACGAGATTCCATCTCTTTTAACATAGCTATTATCCATTTATTAGAGTCATCACAACTAACTGCTTCTGAATAAGTAGAAGGTTCTTTAGTAGACTTAATACCCTCTGCCACATTTAAAGAATAAGCAACCAAATCAGCCTCAACATATCTCTGTGGAGGTTTAATTTCTCTTCTAGGTTTGTCTCTAGCTATACATTGTTGTGGTGACTGAGTGGATGTCTCGACGTCATCTTTTATCTTTGGACTAGACTGGGATGCAGTTTTTGGTGTATTCTCTATCCCTATATCAAACTCCAATTGCACTTTTGATCTTTGTTGATCTTTATCACTTAAAACATTGGAAGACAAACCCTTAAGCATAACAATTTCATCAAAAATAACATTTCTGCTGATAATGACTTTACTGCTCTTAGGATCCCATAACTTATATCCCTTCACACTTGACTTGTAGCCAAGAAAGATACACTTCCTGGATCTGGGTTCTAGCTTTCCATTGTCAATATGAACATAATCAAGATTACCAAAAATTCTTAAATCATAATAATTAGTAGGAGAACCAGACCATACCTCTTCTAGAGTCTTTTTCTCAATGGTAGTCAAAGGAAAGCAAATAACAAGGAAGCATGCAATAGCTGCTGCTTCAGCCAAAAACGACTTAGGTATGCCAGAATTGGAGAGCATACACTATAACTTCTCCATCAAAGTCCTATTCATTCACTCTGCCTGTTTTGCTATGAGGGTACTAGTAACTATTAAGTGCCTCAGAATTCCTTCTGTACTATAGAAGGCATTAAACTCATGAAAAAAAAAAAAACTCTGGACCATTCTCAGTATGAAGACACTTAACTTATCGCCTTGTTTGCTTTTCAATCATGGTCTTCCACTACTCGAAAGTTGCAAACACATCACTCTTTTTCTTCAAGAAGAACACCCAGACTTTTCTAGAAAAGTCATCAATAACTGTCAATATATAATTAGTGCCTCCTTTAGAAGTCACCCTAGCTGGTCCCTAAAGGTTAGAATGTATATAATCAAATGTTCCCTTATTACTATGAATTCCTTTCCCGAACCTAACTCTCTCCTGCTTCCCAAAAATATAGTGCTCAGAAAACTCCAATTTGCTAATACACTGTCTATCAAGTAACATCGTTTACTAAGCTCAGTCATACCATTTTGACTCATTTGTCCAAGCCACATATGCCATAATTTTGTAACATCACCGTGAATCATAGATTGGGTAGTAACATCTATGTCACCAATAAATGTAAAACCCAGCAAGACATAAAAACTAGCAGATTGTTTCTTAGATTTGGAGCACTAAAAAGCAATAATATCCTTTCCCAGAACTATTTTCCTTGCAAGCTCTAAATAGCCATAAAAGAAAAGTATCCACATAAAACTAAAGTTAGGATCTTCTTTAGAAGAGGCATAGCATCAACACAAGCAGCAACCATCATTGCCTGAACCAAATTACTGAGTCGCTATTCTTTCACTTTAATAGGTAAAAGATCATCAATGTCTTCATCCATATAAAAAACAATCTCATCGAAAAGGGCATCAATGTATTCAGTACTTGAGGCAAGTTGAATTGTGGATTCTTTTAATTCTTTTAACCCCTTTTTGATGTTAATGTAAGGCATAGATAAGAGAAGAAACAACAATTTAATGTCTTAAATTATCAATGGGCTACTATACCAAGGTGGGTGGCAATTGATAGAATGGGGGAGTCTGCA
Source organism: Erythroxylum echinodendron (assembly GCA_027575705.1). NCBI lineage: Eukaryota > Viridiplantae > Streptophyta > Magnoliopsida > Malpighiales > Erythroxylaceae > Erythroxylum > Erythroxylum echinodendron. Next base: position 6,272,992 of record JANZXR010000004.1, read on the forward strand.
TTTCATTATAAGCTTCTTACATACTTATATAATTATCCTAGGATTGAAATTTTGGGCATAATTTTTTGAGCTATTAATATAAGCTTATTTCACAAAAGTGGTTTTAAAAGAAAAAAGACTATAAGGATTAGACAATGAACATGATTTGTCTAATATAGACATTCAAGAATCTCATATGAGATAGAAAGCATATCCAATATTTCTTTAAAAGAAAAAATGAAGACACAACTAATGGCAAATACAAAAATTTGTATAGTTATGTTAAACCTATTGGATGGGTTTAAGCACAAAATTCTCGTAGAAAATGATATACACAAAAACTCAGGAAAGAAAAATGTTGGAATATCTTACTTATACATTATGATTCTTCTGAAATTTACTGACTTGTAGAGAGAACATTACCTCATCTTTCAGTTTGACTGTAAGTTTTGTCTCTAATCAATGAAAATCGTCACAAATGGTTCATACGTTTAACTTGGTACTAAATCCTACTTCAATCCAAATATAATATATTAATCATAGCGATAGATGCTCTAGTAGTTAAGTATTGTCTTCCATGTACTATAATATACTATATTTTGTATCAACCCAAATGTGGTAACATTACTTAATAAAAAAACCTTTTTTTATTACAGGTCTATAATAATCAATTTCTCAAAATTCAATAATGTGCACATAATATGAGAAAATATTATAAGTGTTTCACGAAAAGAACTTTGTCCATACAGTATAACTCAACTCAATGTACCCCAATGCACAAGGCTCCCAGTTAGAGGGTCGGAGAGGGTCATCAATGTACACAGCCTTTCCTTTGTAATTTCTTACAAAAAGATCGTTTTTGTAACTTAAACATGTGACTTTCTGGTCATAAAAGAATAAATTTACCAGACATTGACCATACAATGAAAACTATATAATGGAACTCAATCCCCATTCTTGTAAATGATCCTTGAACTTCACTAATGGCATACCTTTTGTTAAAGGATCATCTATCATTAATTCAGTGCTAACATTTTCAATCGCCACTTTCTTTTCCTTAACACGTTCCCTTATAGATAAAAACTTAATGTTGATATGTTTAGTCGGACTACCACTCTTGTTGTTTTTAGCTAGAAAAATAATAGCCGAATTGTCACAATACATTCACAATGGCTTAGAAATGAAATCCATAAGTCTAAGCCCATATATGAAACACTTTAGTTATACTCCATATGATGTAACCTCAAAATAAGAAATAAACTTAGCCTCCACGATGGAAGTAGCAGTCAAAGACTTCTTGGCACTCATCTAAGATATGGGTCTATAGGCAAATATGAAGATATAACTTGATAGTAGTTTTTGTGAATCAACACACCCAATAACATCTGAATTTAAATACCCTATTACCTCCAGATTGTTACCTACAGATTGTCGATTCGTCTATACATAAGCATGTAATCTTTGGTCCTTTGAAAGTACCTCAATACTTTCTTTGCAGTTCTCCACTGATCTAATCCTTGGTTACTCGATATCTACCTAACATTCTAATAACAAATGTAATGTTAGGTCTTGTACAAACCTAAGCATATATCAAGCTTCCAACTATATAAGTGAAATTTTTTCATTTGTTCCCTTTCAAAATCATTTTTTAGGCATTGGTCCAAATTGAACCTATCACCTTTCACATTGAGAGCTACGCTTGGTGAACAATCATTCATCTGAAATCTCGCTAAAACTTTATTAATATAGTTTTCTTGAGACAAAACCAAAATACTATAGAATCTATGTCAATGGATCTTAATGCCAATGATATAAGACGCATGACCCATATCTTTCATTTCAAAATTATCAAGGAAATTTTTTTCACTTTATGTATCAAATCCCTATCATTGGTTGCAGGTAATATGTCATCAACGTATAATACGAGAAAACAAAATTTACTCCCACTAACCTTTTGGTATATACATTGATCTATGATATTTTCTTCAAAATCAAATGGTGAGATAACATTATGGAATTTCAAATACCACTGGTGGCATGCTTTTTTCAATCCATATATAGATCTTTTAAGCTTGCAAACCAAATGCTCACCATTACTACAGGAGAATCCTTCTGGTTGTTTCATGTAAACCTCTTCCTCTAGGTCATCATTTAAGAAAGCCATTTTTACATTCATTTGATACAATTATATCAAAATGAGTACCAATGCCAAAATTATATGAAGTGAATCTTTTTCTAGACACATGAGAAAATGTATCTATGTAATCAATTTCTTCCTTTTGAGTGAATCCATTAGCATCGAGTCTTGCCTTGTATCTCTCAATGTTGCCTAATTAGTCCTTCTTTGTTTTAAATACCCATTTGTAGCCTATGGGTTTTGCTCCTTTCGGTAACTCAAAAACATCCCAAACATCATTATTATTCATGGAATTCATTTCTTCCTTCATAGCATTGTTCTTACAACTCGTGGCTTTTGAAAAGGTTTTAGGATCGTTCTCGACTCCTATATTGTAGTCAGATTCTTGTATTTATACAACATAATGACTAGTAATAGCCGATTTCCTTGTTATAGAAGATCTCTTTAGTGTTGCACCAACATCCTCCTATAGAGTCAGTTGTTGAACTAGTTGTTGAATGCTTTTAGATAATTCTTGAATAACTGAATCTATTGAATCATTAGCAATTTGTGGAATTTCTTGATTGTCATTTATGATGACTGTAGGTTGTTGAATTTCAACAGTTGGTTGTACAACGTCTATTTGAACCTGAGGGGCATTGTGAATGACAATCACCTTACTGTTTGAGGTGGAATGTTTAGTATCCACATGCTCATTAGCAGAAACTATAACTTGAATTTGATCCCTCTCACTAATTAAGTAATTCTCAAGAAATTTTGCTTATCTTAATTCTACAATTCTAGTATGACATGATGGATAATAGAACCTATATCCTTTAGACCTTTTGGAATATCCAATGAAATACCCACTTATAGTCCTGGGGTCCAATTTCTTCTCTTAAGGATTATAAATTCTTATTTCATACAAACATCCCTAAATGTGTATATGTCATAAACTAGGTTTCTAACATTTAAATGAAACAAATGGGATCTTTAGAACAACCTTGTTTGGTACCCAATTTAATATATACATTGTGGTCTTAAAAGCTTCAATCCATAATGACTTATGAAGTTTGGAGCTATTTAGCATGCTCTGTACCATGTCCAATAATATTCGATTTTTTCTTTTTGCCATACCATTTGGGTCCCGAGATCTAAGCATGGTGTATTAGGCTACTATCCCATTTTCTTAAAGATACCTCACAAATGGACCAGGTGCTTGTCAGCCATCAATATATCTACCATAATATTCCCCACCTTTATCAAATCTCATAATCTTAATTTTCTTACCGCATTGTTTCTCTACTTCAGCTTTGAATATTTTGAAAGCATTTAGTGCTTCATTCTTATTATGAAACAAATAGAGATACATATATCGTAAGTAATCATCTATAAATGAGATGAAGAATTTTTAACCATACGAGTCTATATCTGGACTACAAATATATGTATGGATGATCTCTTATATGTCTGAACTTCTCTTGGAACCTTTATTTGATTTGGTTTTCTGCTCTTCCTTTATGTAGTCCATCTAAGTTTCAAAATTAGTAAAATACAAAGTGCTAAGTGCTTTATCATTCATCAATATTTTAATCCTTTCTATGAAGATATGTCCTAATCTCCGATGCCACAACAAAGAGGAATTTTCATTCATAAACATGAACATGTATTGCATTATAACATGTATTATCTTATAAATTAAAATGGAAAAGACCATCAAATAATGTACCATTCCTAACAAATTCAGATTTATAATTTAACTTTAAAAATTCATCTAAAAATGAAAGGAATATCTAAATGGTAAAAGTCTTGAAATTGAAATCAATTTCCTAGAGAAATTGGGAATATAAAATATATTTTATAATTTAAAAATAAAACCAGTACATAAAATTAAATTGCAATCCCCAACAACCTCTATACTTGAACATATCTTGATTTTGGATAAGATAGACTACTTACTTCCTGCTGGCTTCCTTGGGTTATGCAAATCCTACAACTCATTTGTAATATAGATTGTATGATCAGAATCAATCCACTATGATTCACAACAAACTTCAATCATATTGGATTCAAAGCAAACTAATGAGATTAGATTACCTTTCTTTTCAAGTCATTCCTTAAGTTCAACATAATCCTTTTTCATTTTTCATTTTTTGTTATAAAAGAAACACTTGGATTCCTTCTTAATGTCACCTTATGTAGGTATTTGACCTTTTCCCTTTGAATTAGCTTAGTTTTTCTTCGTTCCTTGAACAACCAGATGTGCACTCTGTGAACTCTCTCCTTGCTCCATTGACAATTTCCTTTTCTCTAGAACGCACATAGTCATTAATTCATTTATCATCCACATATCCTTATTTGTATTATAAGATATTTTAAAGGGTCCGTATAGTGGTGGAAAGGTGTTGAAAATGTAATGCAAGAGGAAAGAATTTGAGTTTCTTTAACTGAGTAATAATGTCCCTCATCTTCGTGATGTGCGTATACGTACCTCGGACACTAGTGAGACTTGTAAATGAAAACTTCTTAATCAGGGTGCTTGCAAGTTCTTTTTCTGAAGTTTCAAATTGCTCATCATTAGCCTTCAGTAGAGCACGGACATTGTCATGCTATTTTATAGAACCATAAATGCCAGCAGAAATTTTGGTTTTTATGAACATCACTCCTAAGCGATTAGATTACTCCTAACATTCATAAAAAGCAATTTCAGTTGCAGTACTAGCCTCAATTGGCTTGGTGGTTTGTCCTTCCGAATAGAAAAATCAATGTTTGTCCACCCCATATGAAGAAGAATTCTCTCCTTCTAAATCTTGTAATTTTCACTCCTTAATTTGGGAATTTCGCAACTTGTACCAGAGCAACTAATAGTTTGAATAGCTACATAATTTAAACATACATGGTACTTATTAATAAACTGAGGCTAATAAATTATATATATGTTGTACAAATGTAAACATATCTTAAAAGACATAAATCAAATGACATAAAAATTGTCTTTAGGCTGGATTTTAATTTTTAATTTAAATAGATTTATGCTAAATTTTATGATAAAACTATCAAATTATATTCCAATTTCTCATACCTATAGGAAAGTTAGAAAAAATAATTTGCTATTTCATCCTAATTAATTGTTCAAATATAATAAAAATTCCTGATAGATAAAATTTATTATACTAAAATAATTAATTACCATTAAATGTATCAACTTTTATGTGATTAATTACATAAATATATAATTAGGGTTGTTGAGGGTGAGACTTAATAATTAATTACTAAAACATTTTATCCAAAATTCTATTCATAATGTAAAATGTAGACGTAATAATCATTCAATAATTTGGTCCATGTTGAATGTTTATACAAAGATAATTTTAGTGCATGATAAATCAGAATACAAGCCTTAGTCCATATGGCAAAGGCTCACTATCTGCCTCATAAAGGCAAAGGTTCGAGCCTCAACCGTTGCATCAGAATTTGTTTTTAAACAACAAACAAAAATGATATTGTTTGGTTATAAGAGTCTTCTTCAACTTCCAGCGGGGTCATAATAACTTAGTTCGTAACCCACCGAATACCAAACAAAACCATATCATAAAAACATCACAAAAACTATTTTTTTTAAAATAGGGAAACACTTCTAAAACACTTAATTGAAGATTTCTACCTTTAATTAAAAAAAATCCTAAAACAACTCTGAAATGAAAAATTTTTAATCTAAATTTTTTTTCAGAATTTGAAATTCTCCAAAAACTAAAATAAGGCAGAGGTTATAATGCTCTGATACCAAATGTAAGTCAATTATAAAATATATATTCAAAAATAATATACATTAGAATAACATATATAAACTAAATGCCAAATAAAATGAAATACCTCTAACTATTGATGTTTTTGCTTAAAGAGACTGCATTTTTGGAATTCGTCTAAGCTCAATTTCCAATTTGATGGTGTATATTTTCAAAAGAGAAAAGAAGGTTATGGACGTCAACAATTTGAGTGGAAAAACATATATGAATGTGCTTCCATCAAGCATATTGTTAGTTACCTTAAAAACATGACATTCATACCCATATTAACTATATAACGTTAAACCATTTAGTATCAGAATATGAAAAATTCTCACACTATGGCCCAATCACCACCACCTATGACTCTATTGTTTTGTCCATAGTTTTTGCAAGAACAAGATTACTTGGATCTAACCCTCTTCATAAAATACTTTGGGACTTAAAGGAAGTCAACAAAGGCACTACAAAGGAAACAAAAGAGAGAAAGAGGTGAAAGTGAGAGACTAAAGGAGTACCTGAGAACTAGACAAGAAGGCTAATACAATTAAAGCAACACAACCAGCGAAGACAACCACAATCAATGCCAGAATAGGAGAGTACCTGAGAACCAGAGAAGAAGACTACCATAATTGGAGTACCATAATCAAAGCCAAGACAACCACAATCAAAGCCAAAAGAGAGACAGCTTTGCAACCAAAACATTGAGAGAAGAAGAAACAATGAGAGGAAATAATAAGACGAAACAAACTGGTCAGTTATGTTATCAAATAAAATAATTAGGGGCATTTTTTGGATAGAAAAAATTTTGTAGTGGAATAATGTAGATGAAAGAATAAGGAAAAAAAAAATTTTTTAACTACGAACAAAATCTCATAACTAATTTTTTTTGTTTACAAAATTCTTTTCGTAAAAATATAACTGGAAGTTATAATAAGGGACAAATTTCTACAAATAAAATTTTGTATGAACAATTTTTTCTATGAAATTAAGTTCACATTTAAAAAGGACTCCAAAGTTTATTAGCTACAAAAAATATTTCATAACTAAAAAAGTTTTGCTATGAAACTAAGTTTACAGTCAAAAAACGTCGCCAAATTTTATTAGATACGAATATCAAACATAACTTAATTTAAATGTAGATAATAATTTTAAAAAATATGTAAAAATTTTAATGTTATAGGTATTGTTTCAATAGGCTAAGATTTTGAAAATTCATAACCAACTAATGATTTTTAGTAAAATTGTAGCAAAAGAAAATGTATCCAAAACTCATGTTTGTGGTACTAAGGTTTTACTTGCTAGTGAATGCTTATGACCATGTGTTTATATTATAGGTCTTATTCTCGCAATAAGTGGACAGTTGGAAAATGTTTTGGTCATAAAATGTTTTTCTTAAAAATATAGTTGCAAGTTATAATAGGGGACAAATTTATGTTTTAGCTACAAAATTTGAATAAAATTTTGTAGTTAAAAACTTTTTGTTGGGAAATTAAGTTCACATTTTAAAAACGTCAACAAAGCTTATTAGTTACAAAAAAATATTTCATAGCTAAAAAGTTTTTGCTACAAAACTAAGTTTGACTAAAAAAATATCGTCCAATCTTATTAGATACGAATATCAAACGTAGCCTATTTTAAACGTACCTAATAGTTTAAAAAACCTATGAAATTTTTAATGTTAGAGATAATACTTTAATAGGCTACGATCTTGAAATTTTGTAGTCAAGTAATAATGTTTAGTCAAATCGTAACAAAAGAGAACGTGGCCAAATCTCATGTTTGTTTTACTGAGGTTTTACTTGCTAGAGAATGCTTATGACCATGCGTTTATATTATAGGTCTTATACTGGAAACAAGTGGATAATTGGAAGCACATCGCAGCATTAATAAAAAGGAAAAGGAAGGTCATTCAATTGAAATTAAGTTATGCTTACTAGGTTAGACTTTATTTCTATCAATAAGAATTTTTAGCATTATTAATTCACATTTGTTGATCCTATGTTTTTATAGAGAATTTCCTTCAACATTAATAAATTCAGATAGTCATTAGTGGCAATTTATCTTCTATTAAGACAAGGCTTTCATGAAAATCAGCATAAGACATCTTCTGGGTTTTAAGTTTTCTTACTAGTAGGTACGTAACTATGCAACCTCTTCTTCTATTGGTATAGAGATTGTTGACATCTTAGATACTATTAAGTACAAAACAATGCAGGTGCAATAATCAATGATAGCATGCTACTTTTGTTATATAAAGACCACCTATGGGATATCCATATTCTTTTCAAGCTTAATAATAATATATGACTTGTAATGCTGGAGAATAAAAGGTATGCTTTCCACTGAAGAAATTGTAGTAGAAGCAGTCGGTTATCATTTTTGGTTAAGGACTTACAGCTATAGATTTCAGTCAGGAATGTCTATTTTGTTAGATCGATAATTGTTTCAATCTTTATGGTGTGAGATATTGGTACACGATGTTTTGTTAAAGTCCTTAACAAATTGTGTTGAAGTGACTAAAGCCACTCTCGAATTTACTAAATGTATGGTGTGTACACTGTGCTGTCCAATGCTTCTTTGCACATCCTTTTTAGATATATTTCTGCTAATGTATTCTGAAAGATGTTTAAAGATTAAAATGTTTAAGTATTGAAGATAAGAAAAGTTTATTGATTCAGTATGTTTGTAGTGGTAGCATACTGGATATTTACAGTTTACCAATGGGGGTTATAGCCTAGAACTCATAAGCTAATAAAAGTTATGCTGTGGAAATAGTTAGATCCTACATATATATTGATATCATAGTTTCAATAGTAATTTTATGCTTCAATCAATGTCCTTTTACTGAAGTTTGATGGACAACACCAATGTAGATTATTTATTTCCATGCATTGCAAATATGCAGCGGGGAAAATAAACTAATCTTTGGGTCGTTATTATAAGACAAGTCTGGATCGATTAATAACATGCAAAACAAACCTGAATCCATGATGTTTATTATTCTTGATGAAATTTATTCCCTCTCTTCCCTTCTTTTGTAAATTGTTTCTGCAATGTTTCAGAAATGTTGTTATTGTATCTTTTCTAAAACATGAATAATATTTATTTATGTTTTTGTTGTTGCATGGGAGATTTAAAGAAGAGAGGGAAAGGGTTTTGGACCCATTTGAGCCCAACTCTTTAAGATTCAATAACCATGATCTTAGGCTCTTTTTCATTAGATTCAAATCCATAAGTAATATGGACCACTAAACAATATAACAATCTCCCACTTGGCCCATGTTATGACTTGATGATTTAACAATAAGACTTCAAGTGCACAAAATACATTGAATCGATCAAATCATCCTTAATTAAATTAAAATGATTGGATTATGGTGGTCACAAGTTAGACAATATGATTCCTTCCATATATCACATAATCAAACTCAACTTATACAACATTAAATAGGTAATTATGTAATTGTTATCTCATAGAAATAATTATTGTACATAACATAATATAGATAACAAGTGAGTGAGAAAAAAACAAATGTGACTATAATTGAATTCGCAAGGTCATGATAATTCGAGCAAGACAATTATATGTGTGTATACATGTTAGAACGCTATGCTAAAAAGGACTTGTCTATAATGACCATCTGTTCAACATGGCCAATAAATGTTTTGGACAGTAAGCCTTTAGTTAAGGGATCCGCTATCATTAGATCTGTACCAATATACTCAATTGACACTTTATGTTTTTGTACTTCTTCTTTCACAGACAAGTACTTCAAATTCATATGTTTCGCACCATTTGAATACTTGTCTTTCTTGGAGAAGAAAACGGCTGCAAAATTATCATAATAAATTCTTAACGGTTTAGCAATACTGTTGACAATACCAAGACCTAAGATAAAGTTTCGCAACCACAATTCATGAAACATGGCCTCAAAACATGCCACTAATTTAGCCTCTATAGTGAAAATAGCAATGACGAACTGCTTTATACTTTTCCACAAAATTGCTCCTCCGGCTAATAGGAACATATAACCGAATGTAGATTTTCGTGAGTCTACACAACCGGCATAGTCTAAATCCGAGTAACTTATACAACCGACATAGTCTGAATCCGAATAACCTATCACTTAGAGATAGGTTGATTTTCTATGTGTTAGCATATAATCCTTTGTGCCTTGTAAATATCTAAGAACTTTCTTTGCAGCTTTCCATTGGTCCATTTTAGGATTGCTTTGATATTGGCCTAGCATTCCAATAGCAAAACTGATATTTGGCCGAGTGCATGTTTAAGCACACATTAAGCTCCTAACTACTGATGCATAAAGAATAGACTCCATTTCTTTACGTTCAAAATCGTTTTGTGGATATTGCGTTTGACTAAATTTATCTCCTTACTTAATTGAAACAATCCCTACGCACTTTTTTATTTTAAATCTTTCAAATATTTTCTCTATATAATCTTTCTCAGACAATCCTAACAATCTTTGTGATCTGTCACGGAATAATTCAATTCCTATTACATAGGATACCTCACCCATATCTTTCATTTCGAAATTATTAGAAATAAAATTCTTTACATCATATAACAAAACCATATTATTAGCAACAAGAAGGATATCATCAACATATAAGACTAATATAATGAACTTGCTCCCGCTGATCTTCATATAGATACACTGATCAACAGTGTTCTCTATAAAATCATAAATTATAATGGTATCATTAAACTTAATATTTTTCGAGAAGTCTGTTCTAGTCTATATATTGACTTCTTTAATTTACACACTAACTTGTCATTTCGTGTGGTTTTAAAACCTTCTAGTTGATCCATATATACTTCTTCTTCCAAGTCACCATTTAGAAAGGCATTCTTTATGTCCATTTGATAAAGCTCTAAATCATAATGAGCCACCAGGGTCATAACAATTCTTAAAGAGTCCTTTGAAATTAGAGAGAAGGTCTCTTTTTAGTTAATGCTATCCTTTTCAGTATAACCTTTAGCAACAAGTCTAGTTTTATACCTTTAAATATTGCCTTGTGAGTTACATTTGGTCTTAAAGATTCATTTACAACTCACTTGTTTTGCACCTTTCGGCAACTTAACTAATTCCTAGACTTCATTGTTAACCATTAATTTCAACTCTTCTTTCATAACATTGAACTATTTTTTAGAATCGATACATTCGATGACTTGTTTGAACGGACTGGATCTTTATCAATGCTCATGTCACATTCATGTTCAAGTGAGTAAACTTCATAGTCACTTGAAATAGCGATTCTTTTCTGCCTTACAGTCCTTCGTGATGCTACTTCTTATGGCATTACTGGATTATTTGTAAATTGACATCATTAGCTGATTCTTCATTAATATGTTCAATTTGTGAAATTGGACATAAAAAGTAATTCATTATCAAAGAGGGGATTGATTACAAAAATTGGAATAATGGAAGCCTCCGGTTTTTAGTGTCTACAGAAAATGCCGCAATCTCCTCATATGTCAAAAAGATCTATAGAAACTAGAAACGGAAGGTAATTATCGGTGGCTGATACTATCTTACTGATGTTCTAGATATGATATTTGTCTTTGAAGCCTTATTTGTTCGTAGAACTGAGCTATGAACTTCTCAGCTCTCAAGTCAATTCCTTCTTCGTCAACTGGTGTCTTAACCTCACAAACGTCGTAGCCGTATTCATCTTCTTCATCTCCATACGTCAAGAAAGTCTTTCTTCCATTTTGTTCTAGACTTTCTTCATCGAAATCGTAGTCAAAATCTGTCTGTGGGGTTAGGCAAGGAATATTAAACCACTTGGAGGCTGGCCTCTGCGCTTTGAAGTGAAAAATGGGAGTCTCGTCGAAGGAAAGCTCACGTTCTCCATAGAAAATTTGGCCTCGAGGGGTGCTGCATCCTAGGCTTTTAAGGAACTTGGGAACGTGTAGTTCCATCATCAGACGTCCCTTAAAAATCCCACCCTTTCTTGCCCATAACAATGCCAGTCGCAAAAGTTTCCACGCTCTATGAGCAACGTCGCTGTTCGTCTTCGGCATTTTTGATCCTGGCTCTGATAGTTATAACTAATATCAGTGTAGCAGGTAAAGATTCAACAACAAAAGGGTAGTGAAAACGAGAAGAAAGCTTGAACCTTGTGAGTAAAATGATAGGCAGCGTTGTTTTTTGGGGTAGTGAAATATAGCTGCAGAGAGGGTTCGTGAGTTTGCGATGATGGGAGGAGAGTGGCGTGGTGGGCTACCTTATATACATGTATCAAACACTGGATACACGCGGTGTTATAGGAAAGAGGAAGGTGTGTTTCCTGTATTTTGAATAAAATGGCTTAAGGATTTTTATGTATACTAATGCTGTCAAATAATAGAGCAAATGACTGATGAGATTTTGGGTCTGTCTCCCATCCGTACCCTTAGCTTCAACTTATCAAAATTGTCCTTTCTTTTAATTAGGGAACCCAATATTGTGTGCCGCGCATAAGCTTTCAACGACTCTGTCTTAGTAAACGCCTAGCTTGCTTAATTAATTGGTGAACGTGAGCGAACTTCAAGGTAAAAGCGTGTGAAAAAAGAAAGAGAAAGCAGTTTACTTGCTTCAAGTCTTTGTTTATTATTTTTGGTTAAGAAGAGAATTAAAGGTGGAAATTTCTCTTGATACGTGCTTTGAAAAGCATATCAGATTCAGCAGCTTCTCGAAGGAGCCGTTGGTTTGTGTAGAAAGAAAGTTCATAGAAATGAGAGGAAATATAGTGAATAATAATAATAATATATATTATCGTTATAATTATGATGATTAATTAAAAGGGAAGAATAATTATCATTATCATTGATAAAGATTGGTTTATAAAAATATTAAAAATAAAAATTTATTATATTTTAATTAATTAATTTTAAATTTCCTTGAAAAAAATACAATATATTGATTGATTAAAATATTGTAATAGATTAATCACAATATTTTAATTAATTATATTGTAACTAATTAATTAATTAACTAATTATAATATTATAATTAATGAATGAATTATATTTTAATTAATTATATTGTGATTGAATAATTAATAGTAATATTTTAATTAATTATGTTGTAATTAAGTAATACAATTAATTAATTATAATTATTATTAAAAATTTTTAAAAAAAGAAGTCACATTTGAGGAATGAATTTCATTCCTCTAGTAAATAGAGAGTATAGAGGATTCCTTAAAAGTGGGATATCAAACTATTACTTCACTAATAATAATCAACAACTAATCACTCACTTTTAATTCTATACCCATCAACTCCTTCTCAAACTCATATACTATGCATCCCAAAGATCTATTTTGGTTATCATTCATTTCGTCACATTTTCATTTCCGATTATATATCATGATTAGTAGCTTCTGAAATCTTTAAAACATTATTCTGCAAAGACTGGGTAGTGGACAGCCGGTGGTGATCAGAAACCACAGATCAACTAAAACGTTATGCATCAACCGAGTTGGATGCCGTTCAGTTCAGATTTGCGACTGCCTCCAAGATTTGATGGTGCATCCAATGCCAGTTTAAGGTTTATATTTAGCTAATATGAATTTCAAAGTATGGGCCGATCAGTTAAAACTAGTCACTAATTGTAATCACAAGCTTCAAACCTTCCAGAAAACTAGGTTCTCATTTTCTGCATCTGAATTTCACGCAAGGTGTTAAAAAAAAATTGTGAATTATTAGATTTCTTTAGACCCCTCATTTCAACAGAAGGGTTATTGTCGTTGTATATATAATATTTTTACTTGTAATCTCTTTACTTGCATGACTTAGATTTCGTATATTTTTTTAAACAATATTGTTGTTTTTTATTACTTAAAAAGATATAATGGTGTCAAAAATAAAAGATAACAACTTTATTAAATTTTCATTTAATTTATTTGAATAATTGTTTCGATTAAAATAAAATAAACATTTTAAATATCTTTTATCTGTCTATCAATCAATATACGCGAAGATTGGTCTTGTCTTGTCTTGTAACGGTCGTTTGGTGGTTACATGGAAGCCTCCTTGCGATTACCAGTTAGACGACAAGAGCGTAATGGACCCACACACCGGAAGAAGGAAACAAAACAACAAGAGCACATACCAAATCATTTTTCTTATATTTTGTGTAGCGAAATCTATTCTATGCCCCATGCAAATTACCAACATGGTTGTGCAACTGAACTTGAGGCTGTGATTGAAAACGAAGGGTATCCAAATTTTTGTTATAAATTAGACTTCAATAACTATAGTACATGGAGAGTCAGTGGACTGATGGAGCGTGGTGAAAGACAAGTGAAACGTGTGTTCAAAACTTGAAATTGAAGTGTTTACAACTTGTCGTCTAGTTGGTGACAGACAGACCGGAGAAATGTAAGCGATTGGAGAGCGGCCTATAAGAAAAGTCTAACAGTGTACATCCAGCCGCGTTAAAATCTGTCATGTGAAGAAGTGGACGGAAGATGAGCAACCAATATATTTTACAAATCACACAAGCCAAGCAATCCAACTGGCACTTCTTCAAGGCTTTATCAAAAAATAGAAAGAAACTTTTAGATACAAGTGTAAATGAAACTGTTAGGAAGTGGTAGGAAATTCACCGTCGAGTTGTTGAAAAATACAGGTGACTATCAATGACAGCTCTTGAAATGACATCTGGTCCATGTGCGTACATTTTCAACGACCACCAACTTTTATGGGGTGTGAAATCCCCAAGTGTTACTTCGCTCACGTGACCGGGGGGAAAGATTTTGGTTTCTTAACTCTTTAACTATAGGAAAAAAAATCAATATTTTAAAAAGGTAAGAGAGTTATTTAATCGCCAAGTCCTTATGAAATTTAAACCTAGATGTACGGAAATTTCTAATTACCGACAATAACTTTTATCAAATGTTGCAGATTCATCAAGCAAGTACGATTATCTTCCATACACAAGTTTTCTAGTTTCTGACGTACATATATCATTTTGTTATAATAATCGCGATAAGTGTGACTAAAGAAAATAATAAATCCCAAGAATTAGGTGGAAGAAAAGGTGGTTGGCCATGTACTGTCAATTCGGTTTATCGGGTTTTTACGGACCCTTGTCTTAAGGTTGAATACTTCGCATATAATTCTCTTAATTCTTTAAGATACTCTTATGTCTTTAGGGAATTACAATACGAAATAAAGCTGTAGGTTGTTTGGCTGATACTATCTTTAATTCAAAAGCAAATTGTCCAATATGGACTAATATTAGAATTATTATATATGACATCACTAATATAACATTGATTATAGTTGGGCTCTAAATAATAATACTCACAGGATCAATAAGAACACTAAACCAATAACAAACTAATTAAACGATATAAAATAACGAATGATAAATTGGGCACAAGATTTAACATAAGAAACCTTCCAATGTAAAGATAAAAATTATAGGACATACAAACAATTAATCTGCTAAATCAAATAGCAAGATACAACACAATAAAGATTTTAAGCTACCTTACTCAAGAACACCTTACAAAATATCCACAACTAGTCATTCTTTTAGCTCTATCTCCTTTTGCTAGCACTCTCAAAAAACTTTCTCAAAACTTCCAATTTTGAGTACAAATTGATATATTCTAATACTACTCCCAACTAATTCTAGAAACTAAACTTCAGTAAAACTGTAGTTAAACAATGTTATTTAGACTTTAAAGCTCTTTATCATCGTATGTTTCTGTCTCATGCAGCTTCTATCTCATATCAAACTTATAAAATATGAAAAAAGACAAATCGCATAAGACTATGTGTGGTGACCGTGTCCCTTATAACTTGACATTGCTCTATAACACGGTTCTAGTGACTTATGTGATTGCCAATCATGACCGTGTCCTCGACTTACTCGACTGTTATCTTTCAACTCATACATGGTTGCATAAGCTTACATATTCATCCATACAGTCATGTTTACTATTAACATGGTCATGTGCAATCTATACATGGGCATGTGCTCTAGAAACAATTTCAACTTATTGATTTTGCCTCGAATCTGCCTGATTTTTGTTTCTTTTGATTCATGAAGATAGTTGACACTTTTAAAGCTCAAATTTAGTGAAACTAGTCTAACAAACATGTCTAAAATAAGGCTGAACCCACAACAATCTCCCCTCAAGCACATTTAAGAGAAGAAATATACTACCCCATTAATCACGTAAAAATTATCCCTACGAGCTTACTATAAAACTCAAGTTTACTCTTAGAAACCAACATCGTCAACATTTTGACACCATTCTTATCCATAGAATCCATCTTCTTTTACATTTCTTTGGGCCAAGAGTCTTTTTCTTTGAGTGATAGCACTTTTTGGAAATTCTTCGACTCTCTCTCAGTAGTGACTAGGAGATATTCTGATCTTAGGTATCTAGTCGAATGCTTCTTCAATCTAGTTGACTTTATAAATTAAACACCTTCCAACACCTAAGCAGATTTCTTACCCGTAATGCTCATAGACTTCTTCTACATTATTCGCAAGATATAACTTATGCGACTCATCTCCATCAAATTGCACCTAATCATCATCATCCTATGCCAACTTATTTCTTTCTCCTTCTTTACCTGTAGGTTGCTCAATAATCATAGAAATAAGAAAAGAATCCGTATTATCAAAATACAAACTATTGGACGTAGTCTTGTCTTCTTTTATGAGATCTGCGCCCATCTTATGCTTATAGAGCACTATGTCCCTACTTCGAACAACTTTTTCTTTTTTCAAGTTGTATAGTTTATAGCCAAACTCCTTGTCTCTGTAAAAGACAAATATACAAGTAGTCTTCGAATTCAACTTTGATCTCTACTCCTTTGGTATGTGCTTGAAGACTTTGCATCTGAAATCCCTCAAATGCGTATAAGACAAATTCCTCCCTTTTCATACTCTCTAAGTAATGTGAAGCTCCAAGGGGAATAAAGGAGTTCTATTGATCACCTATAATGTGATTTGGATTGCCTCATCTCAAAAGGACTTCAGTAGATTGGACATTCGAAGTATGTACTGAACCTTCTCTATAATAGTTCTATTCACCCTCTCGATAATATCATTGTGCTGTGGGATACCATGTTCTATCTTCTCATATTTTATTCCACGTTTCACACAATAATCCTCAAACTTATTGAAGGTATACTTACCTCCATTATCAATTTGGAGATACTTTAGCTCTCTCTCTATCTCTTTTTTAACCATAGCATGAAATTTTTGAAAGGTATCAAATACCTAGCCTTTTTATTTTCAACATAAAGATCCAAGTCATAAGTGTAGCATCATCGATAAAATTAACAAAGTATTTCTTATCACCTAGGACTCCATCTCCATAGGACCACACACATTGTAGTGCACTAACTCAAACTTAGTTCCTCTCATTAGACCTTTTATAAAACGAAACTTGATGTTATTTTTATTCACGAAATAATCATACAGGTTGAGATAAACAGGAGTCATTGTAGGAAAAAATGGTTTGGCAATTAGCAACTTAATCCACTTCTTACTAACGTGTCCTAGTCTTTGGTGCCATAAATCAGGAGAATTGTTCCCTCCAACTGTATGTAGTTCTTTAGCATGCATATTTAAATAGGTCTAGTATAGGGTTTAGTACAGTGCACCGCGAGCACTTATTAATGCTCTTTTAGATAGCTTCCTTTTGTTATCTCTAAAAGTGTGTTGATACCCCTTTTAGTCAAATACATTCGTAGACAATAAATTAACACGTAGTTTTGGAATATGTTGAATACCTCTCAAGGTCAACATACACGCAATATAGGTCTAAACTCAAATGTTACTGTGTCGATGATGCTAACAAAGCTTTGATTTCCCTTCTTCACACTTCCAAAATCACCGCCCCTGTAATTGGTGAAGTATTCCCTCTTCAGAACATAGTGACAAGAAGCCTCTATATCGATAAACATCTTGAATAGATTAATGTGGAGACACTCACTAGTCATATAGATCAACAACACCTCATTGTTTGTTCTTAATGTTGTTGGTATAGTGTTATTGTTGTCACCATCTTTATTGGTGTCTTGCATCTTCTAGTCTCTCTTCCACTTGTAACATAACTTCTTTATATGACTAAGTTTAGTCCAATTGTGACTTGTCCTAGTCTTCTTGCTATCTCTAGGCTTCAATTTGTTATTAGACTTTCTCTGCCCTTTGAAACCTCTACTCTTACTTTTTCCTTTATTCTTTACCACAAAAGCCTATTTATTATTGACATCAATCTCTTTCCTCATAATCTCTTCAGTAAACATGCTCTCTTTGACCACATCCTAGGAAAGCACACCATCTAAGTTAAGTTTCTGATAGTCACATCTAAAATTTACCAACTATCCGACAAGGAACTCAATAGGACCAAAGCTTAAAGCTCATCATTAAGGATGATCTTCATTGTAGTCAACTTGTTAGTGATATCCTGAAAATTATTGAAATGCCTTGACAATGATTTCCCAGCCTTCAATTTCAAGTTTACAAGCCTTTTAATCAAAGAGGCCTTATTATAAGTGATCTCTCTTATAAAAACCCTTCAATTTCTTTCACAACTCTAAAGGATCTATATCTTGGTATTCGTGTTTGGATATGCTAATATCAATCAACTGTCTAATAGTTCCCAAGGATTTTTGTTTCATCTTTTCCTATTATTTATCTATTATCTTCGCTGGCTTAGGTGGGACATCATCTTTTACACTTTTATCCATATAAATTAAATCATAGAGATACTTGCAATGCTGGAGATCTTCCATCATAGGTCTCCTTATTGAGTAGTTGATCGATGTCAACTTCTCCATAAAGCTATTTCCACTCTCCACACCTAAAACTCTGATACTAGTTGTTGTGCTCTAAGCAATGACAACCATAAAATTGATAAGATCACTTAACTAATAACAAATATAGATAAATTGTACACAGGATCTAAAGTGGAAAATCCTTCAATGTAAAGATAAAAACCAAAAGATAAATTGACAATAAATCCACTAAAGCAAATAGCAAGATATAACCAATAAATGTTTCGAGCTATCTCACTCAAGAACACCTCACAAGATAACCATATCTAATATTTTTCTTAGTTCTCTTTCTTTTTGCTAGTACAATAAAACTTTTTCTTAAAAATTTATATGATTAAGTATAGATTGACACACACACACACACACACACACACACACACACCCCAATACTACTCCGAACTAATCCTAGAAATTAAACTTCAACCAAAACTATAATTAAACAATATTATTTGGATTTTAAAACTCTTCTATTATCATGAGTTTATATCCTATGTAAATTCTGTCTCTTATTAATCTTTCAAAATCTATAAAGATAAGATTTTAAAATGCCTAAGGTCTCCCAGACGGCCGTGTGTGGTGACCATATCCCTCATAACTTGACATTACTTTGATACACAATTCTATTTGTTAGGTCCCAATTTTTCTTAGGATTTATTTTATTAAATTATCAAGCATGAAAATAAATTAGAATTTATGAATTAAAAAATTTTTGGAGTTTAATATGGTATATTATGAATTTTATATGGTTAGAGAGAATTAGAATTAAGTGGAAGAGTTAGAACGAATTTGATTTAATAAGGAAGCGTAAAATTGGAAAATCAAAAATTTTGTCTTAAACTAATAAGACAAAGAAGGGAAGAAGGAGTCGTGAGAGTTAAGAAAAAAAAAGAAAGAGAGAGTCGTGGAAGAGACTAGAAGAAGGGAAGGGGAAAGAAAGGGAAGAAGAAGGAAAGAAAGAAAAAGGAGAAAGAAAGAAAAAGGAGAAAGAAGAAGAAGGAAAAGTTTAGGTGAGTTTTTAAGTACTCTTTGCCTATTCGTTTTGTTTTGATAGATGAAGGAAGTAGAGAAAGTAGGTTTTATATGATGAAAATGAAGAGAGAGAAAGAAGAAGAAC
>JANZXR010000004.1:6292905-6353241 GCA_027575705.1 Erythroxylum echinodendron
TCATCACCCAGTCTGAAATCCTGAAATGAAGCAGGGTCTGGGGAGGTCAGATAGTACGCAGCCTTACCCCTACATAGTAGAGAAGCTGTTTCTGATGGACCCACATGTAAATGAGACAATATACGAATGATGTAGGTTATAGAAATATAAAAAAATAAATGCTAATAATACTCAAAGGTGCTAATAATACGAATAATAAAAACTAATACAAAGACGAAAAGACAATAAAATAAAATAGTATTAAAATATAACAGAGGGAAGTAAATAGCCAGTGGACTAATCGAAGAGAATCTCAATCTGGTAAAAACATCATCTATGTCGTCACAGTAGGAGAGCTCAAAAGGAAAAAAGATTGGAGTGCTAGTGAGGGAGTCTTTGGAGAGTTTACAGAGAGAAAGAAAATCGCAGAGACACATTATGCCTAACACAAATAAATACCCTGACTACTAAAGGAGGTCTCGTAATGGCACAAGTATGAGTTACTAACGGTAAAAAAATTAGGAAAAGACTGATGGGAGAGGATTAAATCCTTTCTACAGTCTCCAGCCATCATTTACAAGCATAAATAGGGCGCTGTGGCGTAGTTGGTGGTATTGCCAATGAAGGGAATCGCCAAAATTGCACATTACCAAAGTCTAAAAAGCTATTCCAATAGCAGGTAATAAATGCCTTGCTAAATTACAAAAACAATAATCAAGACACCCATTCTCGCGTTCTCCCCCCCTCACTCACCGTCTACAACTACACTATGCGACGTCCTAAGTAAAGAACTCCATAAATACACAACATTACAAGCTATGCCATCCTAGCCCTTAAGCAGTAATAAACAACCGTTGCTATTTGTCTAGCCTGAACTAGTATCTCTCAACCAACGAAAAACTTACCAAGTGGAGAAGAAACTACGTTAGAGCAAGGGGAACTATGATTATACAGACCCATTAAAAACAAGGAAGAAGAAATAAACCTCCTAACCCCAAATTGCGGAGCAAAAGAAGTGGAAAACATAACCGAAGCCAATGTATACACATGTATGCAGAGAAATAGTTCCACATGCCATAAGGAATCCATCACAAATAAAGCCTGTGACACCCCTACCTAAAAAACCTCGTTACTCAAGACAAACATAATGGGGGGTTGTATACAATAACTCAAAAGAAGGAAACTTGTTGAAAAGCATGTTATTGATAAGCACCTCTAACACTCAGAACCTCCCCCAGCTATGAATAAATCAATGCAAGGAACTTATTATCAGAAACTATGGCTACTGTTCACAACAAAACATGCAATAAACCCAGCAAATCTTGTGCACCCCATCCACCATACACAAAAACCTATATCTATAAACTCAATGCTCACCCCAGCAAGTGCAAGAGGAATACAAAGAAGTACCTGGAAAATCTTGGGAGAGTAAAGTAGAGAGAGGACGATATCTTACTTGCCCCAATGCTAAGAGAAAATAGTTAATGTCTCACATACCTGACTGAACTTGGTTTGAAGCTGGGAGATGACCTCGTCGAAAGTGTGGCGGAGAGTGGTAAACTCCTTGCGAGACTCATCGAAGATGAGAACTTCACCATACCTTCCCAATCGATGGTCTTCGAATAAAGAATATTACCTATCCTTGACACTCAGAAAAGGTTCCAATGATTCAAGCTTTGCAACAATGTTGTCCATACAACCCTGAGTAACTTTGTTAATATATACCATCGACGTTCTCCCAATCAACTGAGTGACATCCTCTGCTATGTTGACCTCTTCATATTCTTCATATATATGCGTGGTTCATTATCGCTAGTTATAAACATATTAGCCACTGAACTTCCTAGCTCATCCCACTATTTTTCCACTCCTTTGGTGCAGAAAAAGTAAAATAGCATTAAATTGAAAAATTCGGCATACTCTAAGGATTTTTATCATTTGTAACTAAACTAGGTAGTTCAGAAACTTTTGGTACTTAGAATCATTTCAAGCATGAGCATCCATGAAAGTGTTTTGCATTTTACTAATGATGTGGTTTTTGGGATTTGTAATATGGAGCTGTGCAAGAACTTTGTTTAGTGAAAGTTGATAGAAAAAGTTGCAGAGATTCTCATATGTATGTGTAAAATGTTATATTTTGTCAAATGAAATTTTTGTTGGATGATGGTTTTGGGATGGATTTTTCTTAAGTAAAATTGTTTAGATTGGAAGTTGTATGTATGGAATTGAACGTTGGATTCGGGTCTTGTAGTTGTAGTTACTGGTTTTACATATATATATAGTTATTGATAGCAGATGAATGAAAATAGATGATTAAAATGTAGTCTGAAACTTCAAGGCATAAATTGCACTAATCTAAGCAAAATTAGACAAAAGTGTCTTTATGAAAGCTGTAGATCTTTTTCTTAACTTTCTAACAACATAAAGTTTGTAATTTTTAGATTTCTGAGTGGAGAATTCTGATGGTTTGAAGGGAGGGAGTGCGACTGGAATGTCGCGATTTTGTTCTTCCCTCACGCCCATGCATAAAACCTCACCCCCTGTGACTCTTTTATTACCTCTCACGCCCATGTAACAATCCTTACCCCCATAAGATCTCCCATTGTCACTGTTGTGACAATTTCCTGTCACAACTGTGACATCCTTATCCCCTTTGTCACCGCTGTGACATTATTATGTCATGGTCATGACACTTCTATGAAAAATTCATAGTTGTGACATTTTTATGTCATAGCCGTGATAATTACAAATGTTGGACAAAACATCTTATTGGTTAAGTTCTAAGTGATTATATGTGTTATCTGACCCCCTTTTAATCTATTTTCATACCTAAAATTTTTTTATGACATTTCATTATTAATTGTGTATTACAAAAATCCCACCATGATTTTCTTTAACTAAATTATATTCCCAAAAAATCCCAATTATAGCACGTAGTCGCCATGAAATTCGAATCGAGACCTAGGCCCAACATCTTTGATATCAGAGCGTAAGGTTTCTAAGAATTCCTAGGCTTAGAATATGTTATATTATGAATTATTATGCTATGTGATTAATTGTTATTGTGTTAACTGGATTGATTGCATTAAGTGACATGCATATCATGCATACATGTAGGACATAACATTTAAAATGATAATAAGCTAAACGAAAATAGTTTATTGAAGGAGTAAAATGCCACCTCGTAGAAGAACACGAGGAGTTTTGCAAGGATTTGCTGCACCTGATTCTCCACCGAGAGAAGAGGGTATTGATGAGTCTAGAGCCCTGGTGATTTCTGAGGTGACATTAGGGCAGGCAAGTGAACCCTCTCAACCACAAACACAGGAGTCTCCTCTTCCACTAGAGCAGATGCCTAATCCTTTCGATCCCAAAATGTTCTAAGCATTTGCTTAGGCTTTTGTTCAGGCCATAGGTCAGATGCCATCTACTTCCATTCCAGCACTGGCTAAGAAAGGAAGACAATTTGATAAGTTGAGGAAGTATGGTGCAGTTGATTTTTATGGAACAACTGATCTAGAGGAAGCCGAGACATGATTGAGGAAGACTGAAAGAATATTTGAGCAGATGGATTGTGAAGATAAAGACAAGATGGGTTATACTGCGAGCTTTCTACAGGGTGATACTTTGCATTAGTAGGAAATCATACCAAGGAGCCAGTTTAAGCTGCCAGTATTAACATGGGCTTATTTCCAATCTGCTTATAAGAAGAAGTATCTGTCTGAGGTGTACATTCAGCAGAAGCAGAGGTAGTTTTTGAGCCTCACTCAAAGGGAGTTGGCGGTGGGTGAGTATGAGCACAAGGGTACATAGTTATCCAGATATGCAGCCAAGCTAATGATGACTGAAGCAGCTAAGTGACAAAGATTTAAAGCAGGTTTGCATTTGGCCATCAGAGAAAAAGTGGTAGTGCATAATTTTTGTGACTTTCAACAGTTGGAAGAGGCTACCCTACCAACTTAGTAGGGGAGGTAGTGTGCCTATGTTAGGAAGGAGTGCCAAGACTTTCCTTAAACTGTCTGAGGTTTGAAGTAGTAGCTTAAGTAGACCCAAACCGACGAGAACTATTTCTCTTCAAGCCTTAACTGTAGGATAAGGCAGAAGAGGAGAGGGGAGCAAGCCATCCTATCTAAAATGTGATCACTACGACAAATTCCATAAAAGGGAGTGTTATCGACTGATGGGAGCTTGCTTTGATTGTGGAGAAAAAGGGAGCATAGCCAAGGAGTGTCCACAAAACATAAGAAGAGAGGGAACTCAGATGCAAGCTTCAAGAAGGACTGAAACTGTGGGTGTTGAGTCTGTAACTAAAGTGGGTATTTCTAGTACGGTCAAGAAGGTAAATCCTCCAAGAAGGCCAAAAGGGCAAGTACCAGCTAGGGTATTTGCAATGATGAGGGAGGAAGCAGAAGCAGCTCCAGAAGTTGTGACTAGTACGGTTAAATTATTTCATGACGATGTTATTATTCTAATTGATTCAGGGTCTACCTATTCATTTATTTCATCAAGTATGATTTTGCATGATAGAAATTTGAGTCTCCTTGATAGTCCTTTGATAGTTAGTACCCCGATTAGTCATCATGTCATTATTCGTCATGTTTATCGAGGGTGTGAAATCCATATTGGTGAGGTGACATTAGTAGTGGATTTAATGCCATTAGAAATGAAAGGGTTGGATGTGATTTTGGGCACGGATACCTTAGAAAAATATAGTGCCAACTTGAATTGTAAATAGAAGATAGTAAAGTTTGTGCTAGAAAAAGGAGAAAAGGCAGTGTTTGTGGGAGATAAGAGAGCAAGCCCATCTAAATTTATTTCAGCTCTAATAGCAGAGAAAATGATGAAGAAAGGGAATGAAGCATACTTGGTATATGTGGTAGACACGAAAGTAGATGAAGAAAAGTTAGAAAATATTCCAGTAGTCAAAGAACAGCACAGAGAGATCGAGCTCACCGTAGAGCTTCTTCCAGGCACTACAACAGTCTCTATTCCACCTTACAGAATGGCTTTGGCAGAATTGAAGGAACTTAAAGAGCAGTTAGAAGAATTGTTGGAGAGAGGTTTTATTAGGCCTAGCTCTTCGCCTTGGGGAGCTCCAGTTCTTTTTGTTAAAAAGAAAGATGCATCCTTGAGGATGTGTGTGGAATATAGGAAGCTCAGTTATGTCACTATTAAGAATAGATATCCCCTCTCATGTATAGATGATTTGTTTGATCAACTACAAGAAGAAAAAGTCTTCTGCAAGATAGACTTTAGATCGGTTTATAATCAACTGTGAACAAAGGAGTCCGATGTGTTAAAGACTGCTTTCAGAACACAATATGGGCATTTTGAGTTATTAGTTATGTCCTTTGGATTAACTAATGCTCCTGCAACCTTCATGGATTTAATGAACAGGGTCTTAAAGCCTTTCCTAGACCAATTTATCATAGTCTTTATTGATAATATATTGGCTTATTCTAAGAGTGACAAGGAGCATGAAAAATATTTACGGATTGCCTTAAAGACACTGAGAAAGAAAGAGTTGTATGGTAAATATGATAAATGTGGATTTTGGCTAAGGGAAGTGGCGTTTCTTGGACACACCATTTCAAAAAAAGGAGTGCATGTGGATCCACAAAAAATAGAAGCTATTCTAAAATGGGAAGCACCCAATAATGTAGCAAAAGTAGTTTCTTGGGAATAGCTAACTACCACAGAAGATTTGTAGAAGGCATTGCCATCATAGCAGCTCCACTCACAAAATTTACAATGAAGAATCAGAAGTTTGTATGGACAGAAGAATGTCAAAAGAGTTTTTAGGAACTAAAGAAGAAACTCACAACTGCACCAATTCTGACTTTGCCTTCAGGTAGTTATGGATATACAGTATATAGTGATGCTTTGAGGAAAGGATTAGGGTGCGTGTTGATGCAAGGAGGTAAAGTGATTGCGTATGCTTCTAGACAATTAAAACCCTATGAAATGAACTACCTCACGCATGACTTGGAATTGACTATTATAGTCTTTGCATTGAAAATATGGAGACATTACTTATATGGAGTCACCACTAGGGTATTTACAAACAATAAGAGCCTTAAACATTTGATGAGCCAGAAAGAGTTAAATTTAAGATGAAGAAGGTGGTTAGAACTATTGAAAGACTATGACTTGATGATAGTTTACCACCCGGGAAAGCAAATATAGTAGCGGATGCATTGAGTAGGAAATCTACTATGGTGCATGTGAAGATGATATATCTACCTTTGTTAAAGGAATTAGCTAAGCTTAAGGTAAAGTTGAAACAAGTCGAATCCAGTGGTATATTGGCCAATTTTAGAGTAAGGCAAGTATTAAAGGAAAAGATTAAAGAATTGCAGGAACAAGATGAATACCTGAGCAGGCTCAGAGAAGGAATTAAAATTGGTAAGCCTTCGGAAATAGAAGTAAGAGAAGATGGAGTGATGATAGTAGGAAACAGACTATTTATTCCATATATGAAAGAGTTAAAGGATAAAATTTTGGATGAGGCACACAATGCTCCATATGCATTGCATCAGGGAAATACAAGAATGTATAGAGATTTAAAAGAACATTTTTGGTGGCGTGGAATGAAGAAAGATGTTGCTAAGTATGCTGGGAAATGCGTATGTCAACAAGTCAAAGCAGAACATCAAGCACCCGCTAGTAAGCTTAAGCCCTTGTCTATTCCTGAATGAAAATGGGAAAATATTACTATGGATTTCTTAATGGATTACCGAGAACCAGCAAGAAGCATGATGCAATATAGGTAATTGTTGATAGGCTAACCAAGTCCACACATTTCTTGCCAATTAGACAGACAGATTCTTTAAATTCTTTGGCCAAGAAATACATAGACGAAATAATTAGACTTCATGGGATTCGCAGTTCTATAGTCTTAGATAGAGATCCCAGATTCACTTCCAGATTTTGGGAAAGTTTGCAAGAGGCTTTGGGAACTAAGTTACATTTTAGCACAACTTTCCATCTGCAGATAGATGGTCAATCAAAAAGGACAATAAGGACATTGGAGGCAATGTTAAGAGCTTGTGTAATGGAGTTCAAAGGTTTATGGGATGAGCACCTACCTTTAATTGAGTTTGCTTATAATAATTCTTATCACTCCGGAATTCAAATGGCACCTTATGAAGCTTTGTATGGTAGGAGGTGCAGAATCCGTATTTGGTGGGACGACAAAAGTGAAAGAAAACTTTTAGGGCCTGAGATGGTACAAGCTACAGTTGACAACATTAAATTGGTGAAATAGAGGCTCAAAGTAGCTCAAGACAGGATGAAGAGATATATAGATGCACACAGGAAGGAGATGGAATATGAAATTGGGGATAAAATATTTTTTAGAGCTTTGCCATGGAAAGGAGTTTTAAGATTTGTCAAAAAGGGTAAACTCAGTCCAAGATATATAGGCCCTTATGACATTATTGAGAAGATTGGGCCTCTCACCTACAAGTTAGTTTTGCCTCCAGAGTTATCTAAAATTCATAATATCTTCTATGTATCAATGCTAAGGAGATATAGATCGGATCCTTCACACATAGTCCAACCTTCAGAAGTTCAATTAAGGGAGGAATTAACTTATAAAGAACAACCAGTGGCGATCCTAGATTCAAAGGAAAAGGTCTTGCGGAATAAGACAGTGAAGCTAGTAAAAGTTTTGTTGAAGAACCATACAAGAGAGGAAGCAATATAGGAATCTTTGGAAGCCATAAAGGAGAAGTACCCACACCTACTTGTGGACTCGGGTAAGAATTTTGAGGATAAAATTCTTTAAGAAAGGGAGAAATTATGGGTCCCGATTTTTCTTAGGATTTATTTTATAAAATTATTAAGCATGAAAATAAATTAAAATTTATGAATTAAAAGTTTTTGGAGTTTAATATGGTATATTATGAATTTTATATGGTTAGAAAGAATTAGAATTAAGTGGAGGAGTTAGTAGGAATTTGCTTTAATAAGGAAGGGTAAAATTGGAAAATCAAAAATTTTGTCTTAAACTAATAAGACAAAAAAGGGAAGAAGGAGTCGTGAGAGTTAAGAAAACAAAAGAAAGAGAGAGTCATGGAAGAGACTAGAAGGAGAGAAGGAGAAAAGGGAAGAAGAAGGAAAGAAAAAAAAGGAGAAAGAAGAAGAAAGAAAAGTTTAGGTAAGTTTTTAAGTACTCTTTGCCTATTTGTTTTGTTTTGATAGATGAAGGAATTAGAGAAAGTAGGTTCTATGTGATGAAAATGAAGAGAGAGAGAGAAGAAGAATAAGAGCTTTATATTTTTGGATTTTTATGACTAGTTAGATCATAGTTCTTTGAGTTAGAGAAATCAAGAATAGATCAAGCTTAAGCTCATTAACAGAAAGTGAGGTTTAATGAAAGCTTCATACGTGTATGATGATTAAATGAAAATATATGTTTTTGAAGGGAATCAAGCTAGTCGAAGTCAAGAGCAAGGAGATGAGCAAGTTTGATCTTGGAAGTATCAAGTAAAATAGGTGGGTAATATGTTTATAGTTTTGTGATAATGAGCAAAAATATTTGTGTGTATGAATGCTATAATGTTGTCTTGATTCATTGTGAATGTGGGAAAAACATTCTCTGAATTTATATCATATTGGTTGTATAATTGTGTTGCTTTATGCTAAGGAAAAACATAAACTTACAAAGCATCAAAAATATGATTTTGATATGTATGCATCTGAAATATGTTTATATGGGTAAGAGAGATACCATTTCATTCTTCATATGCACGTCGACTTAAAGCCTTCTCCCGGCTTCCCGCTTGTGGCATATGAGCTTTGAAAAATGGACTCATTTTGTTCATGGTGTAAACTTCGGTTTTGCCATTTCATTTTATGGGATTCTCTTGAGCCATTTTGTTTGTGCATTTCATCCAGAATTGTTGGATATGGAAGATGTTTGAATGATATTTTGTGATGATTGAATACAAAATATGAGCTGAATTATGTGATAATGTGTTTAGATATATGTGAAAAGTCTTAAATTTTGAATGTGATTCTGCTAAGTTTAGCATGTGGTTTATATATATATACTTGATTATGTGTGGTTCGTTATCGCTAGTTATAAACGTATTAGCCACTGAGCTTCCTAGCTCACCCTACTATTGTTTCACTCCTTAAGTGAAGAAAAAGCAGAACATCATTAACTTGCAAAATTTCGCAGACCCCAAAGATTTTTATCATTTGTAACTAAACTAGGTAGTTCAAAAACTTTTGGCACTTAGAATCATTTCAAGCATAAGCATCCATGAAAGTGTTTTGCATTTTGCTACTGACGTGGTTTTTAGGATTTGTAATATGGAGTTGTTCAAGAACTTTGTTTAGTGAAAGTTGACAGAAAAAGTTGCAGAGATTCTTACATATATGTGTAAAATGTTATGTTTTGTCAAATGAAATTTTTGTGACGTGATGGTTCTTGAGATGAATTTTTCTTAAGTAAAATTTTTTAAATTGGAAGTTGTATGTATGGAATTTAATGTTGGATTTGGGTCTTGTGGTTCTAGCTACTGGTTTTACATATATATATAGATGTTGATAGCAGATGAATGAAAATAGAGGGTTAAAATGTAGTCTAAAACTTCAAGGTATAAACTGCACTGATCTAAGCAAAATTAGACAAAAGTGTCTTCATAAAAGTTGTAGATATTTTTCTTCTCTTTCTAACGACATAAAGTTTGTAATTTTTAGATTTCTAAGTTGAAAGTTCTGATGGTTTAAAGGGAGAGAGTGCGACTGGAAAGTCGCGATTTTGTTCTTCCCTTACGCCCATGCATAAAACCTCACCCCTGTGACTCTTTCATTACCTCTCACGCCCATGCAATAATCCTCACCCCTATGACATCTCATTTTGTCACGATTTTGACAATTTCCTGTCACAACCATGACATCCTACTCCAATGTGACATACTGCTATGAAAAATTCATGGTTGTGACATTTTTATATCATAGCTGTAATAATTACAAATGTTGGACAAAACATTTTATTGGTTAAGTTCTAAGTGATTATATGTGTTATCTGACCCCCTTTTAATTTATTTTCATGCCTAAAATTATTTTATGACATTTCATTATTAATTGTGTATTACAAAAAGTCCCACCATGATTTTCCTTTAACTAAATTATGTTCCCAAAAAGTCCCAATTATGGCGCGTAGTCATCATGAAATTCGAATCGAGACCCGGGCCCAACACTAGTGACTTATATGATTAGTATACATGATTGTTTCATCCACTTACAAGGTTATGTCTAACTTCATATGGGCATGTCTACCCTTAAATATCGTCTTTCAACTCGTACATGGTTGCAGTAGCTTACACCTTCATCTATATAACTGTGTCCACTATTGACTCATGATTTGTCATAAGTTTACCTAATTTTTTGCATTTAAAACCTTCTATAATTGTATGTTAATATGTCTAAATTCAATATTTTGTTTGTTTTTACCTGATAAAGGTTGAACGTAATATTTAAACTAGAAAAATGGTGTGCCTTAATACAAATTCAAAATTTTAAATGGAGGAGAAATCTCAATAATAATGAAGGGTGAATTAAGGAGATTTGAACTACAAAACACTTCATTTTATAAATTTGGATCAAATTATTGGAATCAAATTAAAATATGGAAGAAAACAATCTTGTGTGATTTTAGACATGGGTACGATCAATAGAATTTACAATTTCTAGACTTTGAATCTGCAAGTGAAAAATGTGTAAAAAATGATTTAAACCTTATCTTGGCTAAATTTGGGTGGAAATCAATGAAGTTATGATCTAGGGGATCTAAAGGATCACAACCATAAGACTTTTCACATGGGGTCAATTGGCTTTAAATAGAGGCAAGATGTGAAGAAGCAAATCCATCCATTTTGGAACTTTGAAAGTATTTCATTCATTTACATATTAGGTTATATTTCTATACTTCTATTTTATGATTATTTTTATTGATTTCTAATGTGTACGATTAGTTTACTGACCGAGATGATCATTTGCTATATTAAAGTTCAAATACGTAAAATTTCAATTCTTTTAATCATTTGTAGGAACTAAGAGTTTTAATTTGCTACATCAAAAATTATTACTCTTAGGAAATTGTTCAACTCAATTAAATGGAACTACAGATGTTGTGTTATCTTTCTTTGAAGGTCTTTCTTTTCTTAATGTTGTTATTTAATTAAATTTTAGATTGAATATTGCTAAGTCATAAGTGTTTACTGAATTACATATTTTCAATTAAAAAACCTTAAAGAAAGAGGGATATTTAGTATCACTTGGAATATATAATTGGTTAAACAATTATTTTTACCAATAACCAATTATAGTTTCAAAGGTGGAAGCAACCGTATACTAAGTTGTGTTTTATTAAGAACTCTCATTTATTATTTCCTTTATTTTCCTTTTAACAAGATTTCATAACACCCTCTATTAATTATTTTCCTTCATAACAATTGGTGAACTAGAATTCCTCGTGGGATCAACTCCTACTTTCTTATATTGTATTTATTGATTGTAAGAATCCAGGAATTAATTTAGGGTACAGATGATAGTTACATCAAATTTTAGATCCGCTGTCAAGTAATTCCAGGTATGTATGTTCATTACAAGATCTTCAAAGGAAGGTAATTTATAATATAATTAATAGATCGATAAGACTGCAAAAAAGATAAGGAAAGAAACAAAGATTTGAAAGCAGTGCAACATTACAATTAGTGAAATAATATAAACCATTGAGAATAATTGAACTTCATAAGAACTCACTAAACCAAATTTGAACTAATAACCTCACTACATAACTTTTCCTAATTTTAACACAAATGTTACCTTTAAATTAAAAGATATTCTAATTCATTTATTGTCAAGCTTTTGTGGTATTACAGGTGAGGATCCATTTAAGCATCTTTAGGAATTCCTTGTAATATGCATAGGAATGAAGCCCAATGGTTTTGTTGAAGACCAAATCAATTTGTAGGCTTTCTATTATATTTAAAGGATAATCTTTAAGATTAGTTATATTATTTACCACCCACTAGTATCACCATGTGGAACTAAATGAAGAGACAATTTTTGGAAAATTTCTCAAGAGGCACCAATATTATAAAGGAAATTTATGGCATTTGATAACACAATAATGAGTCACTATATAAGTATTACGAGCATTTTAAAAAGATACGTGTCAATCTTCTGCATCACCAAATTAGGAAAAGTTTCCTAATTCAATATTTTTACTAAGGACTTATACTAACTGATAGGAGTATTATCAACATGATAGTTGTAGATTGCATCATGCTTTAGTGGGCAGTTTGGTGTGTGTTTAGTTGTTAATTTGATTATTTAGTATGTGTTTAAGTTAGAATTCTGCTAGTTTGTTAAATATTTATATTTTATATGTTTTATGGGTCAGTGTATACTTTTGAGCTTCAATGTTATGTATTTGAGGTGCCTTGATGAGTTTGCTGCTATTTCAGGGTCAGTATCGAAGAACAGAGGAGTTTCGGAGGGAACCTGGTCTATAACACAGGCCCAAGATTGTGGTAGGTAGGGCATGATCGTGACAGAAGCACCAAGATTGGCCTACCGGCCACGATCATGACAAAAGCACTAAGATTGGCCCACGATTGTGGACTGCATGCCATGAATGTAATAGCGAGCTTACTCAAGGGCCACGATCGTGTTATATAGGCCACGATCGTGGCCAGCATCGGGAAAAACTCGAGGACACTTTCAGACTCAAGTTTTTGAGGAATTTATTAGTCTGAAAAGACCCTAGGTGACCCTAAATAGAAAAAACCCTAGGCCTTCCTTACAGATACAGAGATTTCGACAGCCACCATTCATGTTTTTATCAATTGTTCACCATAAGTCACAAGCTTTGAGGTGCAAAATTGGGGATCAGGATTGATAATCAAGATCTTCCATCATTCCAGATTTTCAGATACAAAAAGGGAAGAAAGTTACCATTGTGTTTATTTATTTTTGTTTTTATTTCAGTATGTTTTAAATTCTGGAGAATATAGATATGGTTGAACTTTTTCCTATTATAAGTAGCTGAATTTATTATAAAGATTACTTTTAAACTAATTATTGAACTCCTACTTTGTTATTTTGAATGAATGAATGCTTTTGATAAATATTGTGCTTAAACCTTAAAATATATTGAGAAATTGAGTTAGGTAAATTGTGTAGGGCTGTGTAATGAGAGTTAACCCCCTATAGACCTGCATTTATCAAGTTAATTGATTACTTAGAGAGAGATCTTGACTAATTAGTTGATTACCTATAGGATAGTTTCATAATTAGTTAAATTGGTGGACTGATCTTGAAGATTTAGAGATTACATAGTCAATTCCATTCAGTTTGGCTAGGGACATTTGATTACACCTGGAGAGACGGTGATTGAAACATTAGGATATATTAGGTGAGGCATAACTTAGTCAATAAGGTAGGAGGGAGACAAGATAGGAAAAAAGTGACCTATAATCTTTAAGCTTCAAATCAAAGTTTCTGCACTTTTGTTACATTATTTGTTCATTGCTAGTTTATTTGATTTAATTTACTTTTCAGTTTTTATTATCTGAATTTGAGTCTTAAACAAAGCACAACCTGAATTAAGTGATGCCCAAGCATAATCTCTATAAGACGATATCCATTTTTTAATACAAGTAGTGACCCATATACTTGTGGTTTTTAGCGTAAAACAAGTAGTTTGTTTTTGTATTCAACAAGTTTTTGGTGTTATTGTTCGGGGATTGTTTTGTTTAGCATCTTGTTTTGATTTAAGAGTGTTTGATAGTCTTCCTTGCATATTTGTAGCTTCATGAACACAAGGAGCACAAGAAGGTTTAACAAGCTTAGCAAAGAAGAGTTTTCAGACATTGAAAGGCACAAAAGAGAGCTAAGGAGAGCTAGACGTCAAGACAAAATACAAAGGAATATAGCAGAAGAAGGAGAACAAGGAGGAGCTCAGACGACATTGATAGACTTTATGAGATCATAGTTTAGTCCTCAAGGAGTTACATGGGCTACAGCTCAAGTCAATAGCTTTGAGATCAAGCCGACACTTATCAACATACTTCAGAGTAGTGTGCAGTTTTATGGGTTGTCAAATGAAGATCCCAATGCCCATCTCTTAGGGATTTATGATGCCTTCAGTTTTAACAGGATGTCTGATAATGCTGTGAGTTTAAGATTATTTCCTTTTAGCTTAAGGGATCAAGCAAAGACATGGTATAACTCACTCAGTTTAGGGTAAATCACTACTTAGGAGTAGCTAGCACAAGTTTTCTTGGCTAAGTACTTCCCCATGACCAAGACAACAAGAATCATCAAGGAGATCACAAATTTTCAAAAAAGTGATAGGGAGTCATTGTATAAAGACTCAGAGAATTTAAGGAATTACAAAGGAGTTGCCCCCACCAAAACCTTCCGAGGGAATTCCTTTTGCAAACATTCTACAATGGTGTGAATCAAAGCACAAGGAGAATCATAGATGCAGTTACAGGATGGTTTTTGATGAGGAAAGCTATTGATCCATCTCATAATCTTTTAGAAGAGTTGGCAAGCAACAGCTGCATGTGGTTAAATGAAAGAAGTAGACAAGGGTCTAAGGAGCAAAAAGGGATGCTTCCAATTGCCTGGGTGACAACCTTGCAAGTACAGAATACTTCCCTTATCAAATAGTTGATTAACATATAAGGAGCTTCTTCATCTACAGTCAAGGCCATGCAATTACAATGTAAGTTATGTGGGTAGGACAACTATGGCACAACTGAATCCTTTTTGCTGGGAGCCAGTGGTATAAAGCAAGTAAATTACTTGGGCCAACCGCAAAGAGGTAATAGTCTATACTCTAACACTTACAATCCTGGGTAAAAAACCACCCAAAATTTTCATAGAATACTAACAATGCAGGAGGCCAAGTGAGAGCACAAGGACCACCCAGATTTCTGCAAGACCAACTTGGGTCTTTGGAGAGAAAAAAGGATAAGCTAATGGACGTATTAAGTTCAAAATTCTCAAATCAAGAAGAATGTCAAAGAAGACAAAAAGAGAGTCAGAAGAGAATGAAGGCAAAGTTCAACCAGATTCCGAATAACCATGCTTCATCCATCCACAACTTGGAGGTGCATGTAGGTCAACTTGCTAATGCTTTGTCTTCTAGGAATGAAGAAACCTTACCAAGCGACACCAAGGCCAATCCAAAGGAACAAATCAAGGCGATCACACTTAGGAGTGGCAAGCAATTGGAGGAGCCAAGTGTGCAAAAGGATAGCCAATAAAAGGAGAAAGGTAAAGGCAAAGAGATGGAAGAAGAGAAGGTAGAAAAGAAAGAAGAAGAGAATCCATATATTCCACCACCACCGTACAAGCCTAAGATTCCATATCCGTAAAGAGTGAGACAACATCAAGTAGACACTCAATTCTCCAAATTCTTAGAGAAGTTTAAGAGGCTTCAGATTAATTTATCTTTGATGAAGGCATGGGAGTGTATGCCCAAGTATGCAAAGTTTCTCAAGACATATTGACGCATAAATG
Organism: Erythroxylum echinodendron; assembly: GCA_027575705.1. Lineage (NCBI taxonomy): Eukaryota > Viridiplantae > Streptophyta > Magnoliopsida > Malpighiales > Erythroxylaceae > Erythroxylum > Erythroxylum echinodendron. The sequence goes on from JANZXR010000004.1 coordinate 6,308,437, forward strand.
CACTTGGAAGAATAATTAGACGGTGACCTTGATGGAGAACTGTAGTTTGATCATCATAAGCATAATGCCTTCAAAACTACAAGATCCAGGGAGTTTTACTATTCCATATGTTGCTGGTGATTTTGAATTTTCTAAATGCTTATGTGATTTTGGCGCAAATATTAACTTGATGCCTTTATCTATTTTTAGGAAATTGGGGCTAGGAGACGTCAATCTAACATCCATGCTTATCCAACTTACAGATCAATCCATCAATAGGCCATTTGGGGTAGTGAAAGACGTTCTAGTAAGAGTAGATAAGTTTATAATTCCTGTTGATTTTGATGTGTTAGCTTCTGAAGAAGATAAAAATTGTCCATTGATTTTAAGTAGGCCCTTTATGAATATTGGTAGGGCATTAGTTGATGTTCATAAAGGAAAACTAATTTTGAGAATTTGAAATGAGCAGGTTGAATTCAATTTGACTAAATCTTTGAAGAAGCATGTAGATGGAAGTGCACATATGAAGATTGATGTTGTGGATGATTATGTGAAGGAAGTTGAAGAGGAAGTTAAAGTGCATAGGGTTGAGAGTGTGAGCGAAGAGGAATTGTGTGAGGTGGGTGAGCAAGAGAAGTTAGAGAGAGGGGATGCATGCACTCCACCCTCCATTATTAAGCCGCCCACTGTAGAAATAAAACCCTTACCTTCCCACCTAAGATACACATTTCTAGGTAAGGACCACACCCTACCCATCATCTTTTCCAACCAATTGGATTTTAGGCAAGAAGAGAAAGTGTTAGAGACCATTAAGAAGAGGATGAGAGCCATGAAGTGGAAAATTTCTGATATTAGGGGGATTAGCCCCAATGTGGTAATGTATAAGATTAACCTTGAAGAAGGATGCAGGACAGTGAGAGAGAGGAAAAGAAGGTTAAATCCAAACATGCAAAAGTTTGTGAAGAAGGAAATGGTGAAGCTTTTAGAAGCGGTATTATATACCCAATTTCAGATAGCAAATGGGCGAGTACCATGCAATGTGTACATAAAAGGGAGACATGATAGTGATGGAGAATGAAAAAGGTGAAAAGATTTCCACTAGGGTCATCACAAGTTGGAGAATGTGCGTTGACTATAGGAAGCTCAATTTGGCCAACAAGAAAGACCATTTCCTATTACCTTTTATGGACCAAATGATTGAGAGGGTGGCTGGCCATGTTTTTTATTATTTTCTTGATGGATATTTAGGGCATAATCAGGTATTCATATACCCACAGGACCAAGAGAAGACTATTTTCACTTGTCCTTGTGGAAATTTTTCTTACAGGAAGATGCCTTTTGGTCTATGCAATGCACCAGTCCCTTCTAAAGATGTATGATAACCATCTTTGCAGATATGAATGAAGACTTCATGGAGGTATTTATGGATAAGTTCTCAGCTTTTTAAGACTCTTTTGATCATTGCTTGTTAATTTGGATAGAGTGTTACAAAGATGTGAGTAGTCTCATTTAGTCTTGAATTAAGAGAAGTGTCATTTCATGGTCCAAGAGGGAGTTGTTTTCGGCTATAAGATCTCATGCAGGGGGATTGAGGTAGATCGAGTTAAGACTGAAGCGATTGAAAAGCTCCCACGTTCTACCAACAGCAAGGGCATCCAGCATTACTTGGTCATGTAGGGTTCTACAAATGATGCATCAAGGACTTTTCTCTTATTGCTAAACTCTTGACTCATTTGTTAGTTAAGGATGTGTCTTTTGTATTTGATGATGATTGTTTAGATTCTTTTAACATGTTAAAGAAGACACTTACTACAGCACCTATTTTGGCATCGTCAGATTGGTCACTTCCCTTCGAGATCTTATGTAATGCAAGCAACCATGTCATTGGCTATGTACTCGAACAATGAAAGGAGAAGAGGCTACATGCAATTTACTACGCCATCAAGACCTTGATGAAAGCACAATTGAACTACACCACTACTGAGAAGGAGTTGCTTGCAGTGGTATTTTCATGTGAAATTTTTTTCTTATCTTTTAGGCTTACAAGTTGTTGTTTTTATAGATTATGCGACATTTCATTATCTCTTTGCAAAGAAGGATGCCAAGGCTAGCCTCATTTGATGGGTGCTTTTGCTCCAAGAATTCAACATTGAGATTAAGGACAAGAACAGAGCAAAAAATGTTGTAGCAGACCACCTATCAAGACTTAAGGGGTACAATATGAAGAGAAAAAGGAAATTGAAGAGCGTTTTTCTGACAAGGCGTTAATGATGGTAGAAAATCCTTTTCTTCCTTGATTTATAGATATTGTCAATTATCTTTTAAGTAGTGTTCTTCCCCCTAATCTCTCATATCAATAAAGGAAACGTTTTTTATTTCAATTTTCTCGTTATATTTAGGATGAACCTGTGTTATATAAAAATATGTGCTGACAGTTTGACTCGCTAGTATGTCCTTGAAGATGAAATGCCTGAAGTTTTGACTTAGTGTCATAGTTCAATTTATATTGGACACTATGGAGTGAACATGATGGCTGCTCACATTTTAGAATGTGGATTCTACTGGCCAAACTTGTTCAAGGATGCCTGAGATTTTGTATTGCATTATGATATGTGCTAATGAGTGGGCAATATTTCGAAGAGAGATTAGACGCCACTTTCAAAAATTATAAAGGTGGAGATATTTGACGTGTAGGGCTTGGATTTTATGGGACCATTCTCATTTTTCCTAGGTAACTCTTATATATTGGTTGGAGTTGATTATATGCCTAGGTGGGTCAAAGCAATAACTACTCTAACAAATGATGGCAAGGTGGTGCAATGGTTCTTCAAGAAGATCTTTACTAGATTTAGGGTGCCTAAAGCTATCATAAGTGATAGAGGGAGTTAGTTTTGCAACAACCTTTTGAGACGTTTATAAGGAGATATAATGTTCATCATAGAGTGGCAACCCCTTACCACCAGCATACGAATGACCAAGTGGAGGTGGTGAATAGAGATTTAAAGAATATTTTGGAGAAGGAAGTGAACACTTCAAGAAAAAATTGGGCTTTGAAGCTGGATGATACATTATGGGCTCACAGGACAACTTTCAAAACTCCCGTAGGTACAACACCATATCAACTTGTGTATGGAAAGGCTTGTCATTTACCATTGGAGTTGAAGCATAAAGCCTATTGGGTAATTAAAAAATTAAACATGGATTGGAAGTTAGATGCGAGAAGAAATTGTTACAACATGATGAATTAGAGAAGTTAAGGTATGATGCATATGAAAATGCCAAGTTATACAAGGAAAGGCTAAGAAATGGCATGATTCTCACATCAAGAAGAAAGAATTCAAGAGTGGGGACTTAGTGCTTTTGTTTAATTCACAGCTTCAACTATTTGCCAGAAAGCTCAAGTAAAGATAGAGTGGTCCCTTCAAAGTTATTCAAGCGCTTTCCAATGGAGCTTTAGAATTGGAAATTGATAAGGGTGAAACTTTTAAGGTTAAAGGGTATAGGTGCAAGCTATACTTTGGGGGGCCATTTTCATAAGAAAGGAAAGTACTTTCTTTCCATTCACTTACTCTTTCAAGATTGCATATGGAATGGTCAAGCTAATGACCTTAACTTAGCATGTTTGTCTTTCATTTCTTGTCATTATGTGAATATGGTTTTGCTTTGATTTGATAGTGTTTAGTTTGCTTTTGATTGGGTTATAACTTGTTTTGCCCTTAAATCTCTTGATGTTTAGGTTCTCAACAATGTGTTTTGAGGTTCCTTGAAGGTTTGTTGTGCATCATAGCGCCACCTCCATTGCCCCCACCACTATGAGCCCATCTTGCCTTTAATCTCTTCTATTATTCTCTTTGTGTTTTGTGTTTTTTTTCATTATGTCGTTTATTAATTTTAGGTATTCTCCTTTTCAAATTGAGGACAATGTATTGTTCAAGTGTGGGGACGTAGTCTTTGCATTTATTTTTGCATTTTTTCATGTCATTTAGGATGCATGTTAGGTTATTAGTATTAGGTGTGTCATTTCCCTTACATTTGAATCTTTGTGATGAATTTGTTGCCATGAGATTCTATCATGCTAGTTGGAATGAGATTAAATGCATTTGTGAACTCAAATTAGGCGACTTAAGTGGAGAGTGAATCATGTGTAGTGATGCAAGTAGTTGGCTGCATAAGCTTACTCAGAGCTTGACACTTGAGCAATGAGGTAGTGTATAGAAGCATAATGGATTTCATTTGAGCCTATATGAGGAATTGAGCCTTTATGCTATTCTATAGTCATTTCATTTCCTTGTCTGTGTGATGATTCCTTAGGTAATTATCTTCAAAACTTGCTTTGAATCGGTTTAAATATATTGGATGCGTGCTAGAAAGAAATGATTAAGGTCCTTTTTTGTTTTAACCCTTGGATTAAATGACCTACCCTTTTACTATCCCTTACTAGCTTCGTTGAGCCTTTAACCTTTTGTTTCCTAAAATCACCCTATTTTAAAACCCAAAAATCCCATTAGCTTGCCAAATCATAAGTTAACAGAGTACTAAATGACACTTTAGTTTGAGATTTTTTTGTTATAAATTTTTTTCCTTTCTGAGATGCTTTGAGCATATTTTAATACTTCTACTCTTAGAGCACACTACATATAGTTGTTGTTTTCTATTCATTGTTTCTTTATTATGATAAAAAAAAGAGAAGAGAGAAAAGAACAAAATCAAATAAAAAAGAAAAGGAATAATATGTAGTAGCATCAATAAGTGTGGAGTAGTAGTCATATCCACTTTCATGTCTCAGAAGTTTATCTTTGTCATGCTTTTGTACACTTAGTACTTTATAAATGCTTGTGGTAAACCCCTAAAACCTTTGTAACCCATCTTAACCCTAGCCACATTACAACCCGAAACCAAGTCCTTTTGATTTATCTTAGCATGTAATCCCTGTGGAGGAGAATTGGTGTATTAGCAAGCCTATGATAGTGAGATTTCCTATAGGAAGTTTGAGCGAAATACTAACCATCAAACACTTGAGAGAAATGAGTGAAATTTGTAAGAAAGGTCCATTTCGAGTTTATACTTATCATTGAGTGATGATTTCATAAGTTGAGTTTGCTTATGTGCTCTAATGAAAGTTAGTTATGATGTGTATAGTAGCTTGACACTTGAGTCGGTCAAAGTTTGAGGGCTTGCATGCTTTATTCTTTATGAAAATAAAGTGATAGAATTTTATTGGTTGTATTTAATTTTTTTTAGGACAAGACAAAGTTTAAGTGCAGGGATGTTGATAGTTGTAGATTGCATCATATTTTAATGGATACTTTGGTGTAAGTTTAGTTGTTAATTTGATTATTTAGTATATGTTTAGGTTAGAATTGTGTTAGTTTTTTAGGCAGTGTTTGTTTTCACTTTTGTTTTTGTTTTTTGTTTTTTTTCAAATTCAATAAAAAAACCTGTTTGTTTGAGTTTTTAGTTTCTGTTTTTAGATTTAGTTTCTCTAGTTTTCAATAATTATGAAAGCCGTAAAAAGTGATTTTTGTTTCTGGTTTTTTTCTTATAATCTGATTTACTATCATTTAAATATATACTATTTAATTATTTAATTATTAATAAAAATTATGAATAATTTAATTCAAGATTATATATTTAATAAATTAAAATTAATCGCCAATAAAATTATTAATTATTTAATTTTATTTAATTTGCTTAATTAAATTATATTTAATTAAACTTAAAATATATAAATATTCAAATAAAATTTGATTTAATTATTAAAATATATTTCAAATAAATATTAATTTATAAATAAAATTTTAATTTATAAATTATTTATTTTATTAAAATAACATAATTTTATTAATAATTTGTTAATAAATATTATATAAGAGATTAAATAAATTTATTTAATTAAAAATAATTTATCTTTAAGTTTTATCTAATATGTAATTATTATCAGTAATAAAAACATAACTATATTAACATTAACAATTAAACAAGTTTTTGTTTTTATTTGAAAGAAAAACATAAACAAAAAATTGAAAGCTGAAAACTACATCAGAAAAACAGAAGTAGAACCAAACGACCCCTAAATATTTGTGTTTTACATGTTTTATGGGTGAGAGTATGCTTTCGAGTTCAATGTTGTGTATTTGAGGTGCTTTGATGAGTTTGCTACTATTTCAAGTTTAATATCGAAGAACGGAGGAGTTTTTGAGGGAATTTTAGCCATAACACAGGCCTATGATCGTGGCAAGCAGGCCACGATCATGACAAAAGGACCAGGATTAGCCCACGATTGTGGCCTGCATGCCACAATCGTGACAGATATTATCGTGGCTAGCGTTGGGACAAATGTGGGGACACTTCTAGGCTCAAGTTTTCAAGGGACTTTTCAGTCTAAAAAGACCCTAGGTTACCTTAAATAGAAAAAAAACCTAGGCCTTCCTTACAGATACAGAGATTTCGGCAGCCACCATTAGCATTTTTATCGATTGTTCACAAAATGTCACAAACTTCGAGGTGCAAAAGGTAGGGATCAGGATTGATAATCAAGAGCTTCCATCATTCCATATTTACAGATACAAAAAGGGAAGAAAGCTACAATTATATTTGTTTTATTTTTGTTTTTATTTCAGTATGTTTTGTATTCTGCAAAGTATAGATATGGTTGAACTTGTTCCTATTATGAGTGGCTGAATGTATTGCAAAGATTACTTTTAAACTACTTGTTGAACCCCTTTTTTGTTGTTTTTAATGAATGTATGCTTTTGATAAATGTTGTACAATATATTGAGAAATTGAGTTGGGTAAATTGTGTAGAGCTGTACAATGAAAGTTGGCCCCCTATAGACCTGCATTTATTAAGTTAATTGAATATTTAAAGAGAGATCTTAACTAATTAGTTGATTACCTATAGGATAGCTTCATAACTAGTTAAATTGGTGGACTAATCTTGTAGATTGAGAGATTGCATAGTCAATTCCATTTAATTTGGCTAGGGACATTTGATTACACCTTAAGAGAGGGTGATTGAATCATTAGGACATCTTAGGTAAGGCATAATTCAATCAACAAGGTAGAAGGGAGACACGAGAGGGAAAAAATGCTCTATAATCTTTAATCTTTAATCTTGAAATCAAAGTTTCTGCACTTTTATTACATTCTTTGTTCGTTGCTAGTTTGTTTGATTTAGTTTATTTTTTACTTTGTATTACCTGAATTTAGGTCTTAAACAAAGCACAATCTCAATTAAGTAGTTCCTAAACACAACCTCTATGGGACAATATCCTCTTTTTACTACAAGTAACAACCGATATACTTGCAGTTTTTAGTGTAAAAGAAGTAATTTGTTTTTGCATTCAACATAACACTTCCAGTGGAGGAGTTGATTAAACACCAGATGTGGCTCGTGCATTAATCCACTTTATGACAACTAATTCCTAGCAATGACAGGATGCATTATTCAACTTTAGGAGTTAATATGGTAAACTTTTCATATCTCAAAAAATGTATGGATGATCTTACTACACTTGTTCATTAATTAGCTGTAGGAAAAATGAAAGTGGCACACCTAATTCCCAGCAGTTCAATGATAGGATGCAGTATTCAACTCGACGAGTTAGTAAGGTAAACATTTCATATCTCAAAAAATGTATGTATGATTTTACTGCACTTGCTTATTAATTGGTTGTAGGAAAAACAAAAATGGAAAAAGCTTGTAGAATATGTCATTAGTAAGACACTTAATCAATGTGTCCCATATTAAAAGAAGATTTGATGGAACAAGCAAATATAACAAGAAGTTTCCTGGGATAACCTTAACATCAATATAACTTATATTTAATGTACAATCTTAATTGGAGAAATCATTCAAATTTTTGATATAGTAATACAATAGTAAATCAACCTATGACCAATTTTCAATAATGTCATCAACCATATCCTCTGAAATAACCTCAATAAGCCTAAACCTCTTATTCATGTATGTCTCTTAATGGCATTGTTAAAGCATTAGCTACTAATACTATTAAATTCCAATAGGAGATGACATCCAGTATTCATAATTTTAAAAATAGGATGGGTCAGTTAGCCACTGTGATTAGTCTTTTCAAATCTCAAGGTTCAAATAAACTATAATCACAAACTATAGTAAATCCTAAAAAGATTTATGACGTTATTACATTGCTAAGTGGAAAGAAAATTGAGGATCTCACGAAAGCCCCAATTTTATTAAATTCGTATACAAAAAAAATGAATATAATGAAGTAAAGGAAAGCATATCTGTGTCCAAGGATGAGTCCCTACTCCATCTTTAGCTATACTTCCTCCTTTTTTTGAAAGTATTAAAGGATAATTAGAGATGGAATAATATTCTCATTTGTATGAGACATTTCAAAAATTTAAGGTAAATATTTTCATTTTTAATGTGATTAAGCAAGTACCTCAGTATGCTAAATTATCGAAGGAACTTTGTACAATCAAAAGAAGATAGAAAACATAAGGAATTGAAAAGGTAAAGCTGGGAAGAAATGTATATGTTATCATTCAAAAAACCATCCTATATAAATGTAAAGATTGAGCTATGTTTTCCATATATTGCACTTTTGGTGGTTCTATAATGGAAAAACCATGCTAGATCTTGGTGCATCCATAGACGATATGCATTATTATATTTATTTAACTCGTCACTTATGATCGTTAGAAAAGATGGGGGTAGTGATTTAATTAGAAAATAGGTCCAATGCATAATGCAAAGGGTTAGTAGAGGATGTTCTTCTATATGTTAAAAGCAAATTGATTTTTATTGTTGACTTATAAGTCTTGGATATGGAAAATGATGACCCATTAGTAACAATTTTGTTGGGAAGACCATTTTTATAAACAGAAAAAACAAAAATTGATATCTACAGTGATACTTTAACCATGGAATACAGTAAGAATATTGTTTAGTTTAGTACATATGATATAATATAATATCATGATGTCAACTTTCTTATCTTTATAATTGATGTTTTGGATTTATTAGCACAAAACTAGTTCAAAATTAACGATAAGGATGAGTTGGAGACATTTATGATGGAAAGTCTTTTTAATGATGACAATACTAATATTTCCGTTAATTTTTGTTTGCAGGAGTGTATGGTAGCCTTGGACAGTTTTGTGAAAGTAAAACAGATGCCAATATTATAGTATTTGGAGTTAGCATGCCTACATCGAATAATAAGCTTGTCACTTTAGTAATGACAGCCCTAAAATTAGAGTTAAAACCATTTTTGAAACATTTAAAATACCTATTCTTAGGAGCGAGAAACACCTTAATAGTAATAATCTCAAACAAGCTGACTTTCATGTAAGAGGAAATATTGGTAGAGGTTTTTAAAAAACTTTAAAACGACCATCAGATGTACAGTAGCAGATGTTAAAGGTATCAGCTCTTCTACTTGTTTGCACAAGATCCTTCTAAAAGATGGAGCCAAACCTATAAGGTAACCTTAGAGAAGATTAAACTCCTCGACGATGGAGGTAGTGAAGAAAGAGATTTTGAAGTTCCTTCAAGCTGGTAGAATATACTTAATTTTATATTATGAGTGGGTTAGTCCTAAATAAATAGTTCTGAGAAAGATGGGAATTACATTTTTCACCACTTAAGATGGAGACTTAGTTCCTACTAAGCTTTAAAATAGATGACAAGTTTGTATTGACTATAAGAATTTCAATACAGTAACTCGAAAAGACCATTTCCTTCTCTCATTTATTGATAAAAAGTTAAAAAGATTAGCTAGTAAAGCATTTTACTATTTGCTCGATGGATTTTTAGGATACTTCATATCAAAACTGCTTCTGAAGATTAGGAGAAAACAAATTTCACTTGTTCTTTTAGAACTTTTATGTATAGAAAAATGCCTTTTAACATATACGATACATCATCTACTTTCCAAAGATGTATGGTAAGCATATTCTCAATTTATGTAGAGCAAATTATTGAATTTTTATGCATGATTGCTCTATTCGTAGAGGCTCTTCAATGAACTTTTGTAAAATATGAGTTTCATTTCACAAAGAAGTGTGGAAACTAATCTAGTTCTTAATTTCAAAATATGTCACCTTATAGTGGAACAAGGATAGTCTTATGGCATGTTGTTTCATCTAGGAGAATTGCAGTAGATAAGGCCAAAATAAATGTTATTCAATCTTTTCCTTAACTTGTTAGTATGTAGCAAGTTTTTTATTTCTTGTCCATGCAGGTTGCTATTGAAGGGTCTTAAAAAATTTTCAAAAATAGCATCGCCATTGTGCAAGTTACTCTAGAAAATTTTTATTTTTGAACTTAATAATAATATTAACGAAGTCATTAATAAGTTGAAAAGGTTCGTAGTTTTAGCCTCTATTATTTAACCACCTAAGTGGGAGTTGCCATTTGAACTTATGTGTGACGCAAGTGACAAAGTTGTAGGATTTATTTTAAGACAACGAGTAGAGAAAGTGCCTCATGTTATTACTATCCATATATAACTTTAAATGATGCTTAAAGAAATTACTCAACAATTGAAAAAAGTTATTACTGGTCGTTCTAGTAAAAAAAATTTATCTTACTTATTTGGTACTAAGGTCATTGTTTTCTCTGATCTTGTAGCTCTTAAATACTTATTATTAAAGAAGGAGGAAAAAGTTAAACTAATGAGACGGATTTTATTGATGAGCAAATATGATTTGGAAATCAAAGACAAATAAGGTATAGAAAATCGAGTACCAAATCATTTAAGTTGCTTGTCTCATATTAGAACGACCTTAATTTAAAAGAAGAATTCTCGGATGAGCAATTATTCTATGCAAGTTTCCAATTATTATGATATACAAATATAGTAAATTATTTGTCTACTTGTAGATAACTATAGATTTATCAAAATTTTGAAGGGAAAAGATAAAAAGTGATGATAAGCACTATGTATAGGAAGTTCTATATTTATAGAAGCATTACTCTGATCAAGTAGTTCGAAGATGTACCTAAAAATGAAATCTCATATAACCTCATATTTTGACACTCGTATACTTACAAAGGACATTTTAGTGATAAATAAATGGCATAATATATTTATAAAGCTTATTAGAGATGTAAAGAACATGTAATATCATTCAAAGAGGTGAGATGCCACAAACTCCAATTTTGGTTTGTGAAATTTTTTACTTTTAGGGCCTTGATTTTATGGGACATTTTTAAACTCTTTTAATTTGGTCTACATTTTATTATCTATCGATTATGTGTCAAAGTGGGTGGAAACAAAGGTCATCCAAACTGATGATTCCAAAATGGTTGTAGGTTTTCTTAAATGCAATATTTTCTATAGGTTTGATATCCTATAAGCCCTAATTAGTGACCAAAACAAACATTTATACAACCAAATGCTACAGGCAGTCTTAAAGAAATATAGACTGAATCATAAGATTAGCACTTCATACCATCTGTAAATAAGTGGGCAAGTTGAAATTTCAAATAGAGAAATCAAATTAGTCATCAAAAAATTATTGGACCAACGTGAAAAAAATGGAGCTTTCAACTTAAACACGCAATTTAAACATACCAAACAACTTAAAAGACACAAACTGGCATCTCCACATAAATGTTAATATTTGGTAAGGCTTATCGTCATCTCTTTGAATTGGAACATAAAGCATTATGGGTTGTTAAGCAGTTCAATATGAGCTTTGATAAAAATGTGAATTGTAGAAAATTGCAACCATAAGAACTTGAGAAAATTTTTAAAGAATCTTATGAAAATGCAAGAATCTGTAAAAAGAGAACAATAGCTTTATATAACAAATCCATTGTCTAGAAAGAATTTTTCATAAGGAATTCTCTTTTATTATTCTAAGATTTAACTATTTTTATTTAAGACATGATCTCGATAGATTAGACCATTCATTATAACTAATTCACTTCCATATGGTCTAGTTGAAATCAAAAGCATATCTATCTCCAAAGTTCTTAAAGATAATGACCATCAGCTAAAAGCATAATATGAGAATGTAAACATTATAATAATGGAAGACATAGATTTAATTGATCCAATTTATTCCAAAAATGAATGATAACATTATTGAGCTAATGATATTAAACAAAAATGCTCTTAGGAGACACCCTAATTTTTTCTTTCATCTTGTTTAATCTAATTTATATTTGGATTTTCTTTCAGTTTTATAAGGTTTTTCTTGCTATCAGGCCTAAAAGGGGATAAAATTTAGATAGAAGTAAGAAAGAGAATCGAGGGATTCAAGGTTTTGAAGGGACATGATCGTGTGAAGAAGGACATGCCCATGTCAACCCATACATGACCATATAGGAAGGACCATGTAATTGTCCATAAACATGTGGGAAATAGCATGATGTGATTTCAATTTAACTCTCTAGTGTGGAAGTGTACGCGATTATGTAGGATTAGACATACCCATTGTCCTTTGGAGCATATAACTAGCTATAAATGTATAGAGATTCAGGAATTGATTTATAAAAAGACATGACCGTATGGACAATGGATGCACCCATGCTGCCAAGATTTATATCTCTGTAATGATAATTCTGCACAAATATTGAGGAAAATTTTCAATCCTAACATTTTCATTCTAAAATAGAGCAGTCATGGGAATAACTAAAGCATATGCTAAAAGAATAATTTTAGTGACCTATAGAGAACTACCTTAGGAATCTAAATCCCTATAAATGCAAGTTCCATTAGCACAAACTATTGACTGCAATCTATTGACAAACTATTCTCTAACCCATTCATAAGATTATTCTTTTAACCAAAACAATAACAAGAAGGTCCCTCATTGAGATCCAAAAAAAAAAAGGGAAGAAAATAGAATTGGCTAACAAATTTAAGCTTAAAACTAGAGGTTTCAATACCTTCTAAGGTGAACATCATAAAAAAGGGATGAAGAAATTGATGGATGAAAATTATATGCTTGTAAGTGTATTCATATCCATGCCGTGGAAGAATCAAAAATTAAAGAAGAGTTTTAAGCTTTGGTAAATCAATTGGGATGGAATACTTATGCCAAAGTGTAATTACCCGCTTTTTATAAACTAACAGAAGAGTTTTATACAACATTTCAGTTTTATAACGAGTCTGACCTTAATTTGATTACATAGGGGTTTATCAAATTTAGGATGTTGGAAAAAGAATCTCTTTTTCAATTGTTGAATTTAATAGTATAGTAGGGTCCATTGAAAATTTTGATGCTAAGAAGGAAATGCTCATAAATTCAAAATGAGATTACTCTTATGACTTTTAACCTGTTAAATTATGAACTGTATCGTTTGTTGATTGTGCATTAGATAATCCAAGTTCCTAAAAAAATTTATCTAAAGAAACATGTTTTGAAATATTTACAAGTTTTTGGCCTATAACTTTTTAGGAAGAAGAGATAATGTAAAGACATTAGCTAAAGTTGAATTTTATATTTTATGGTATATGAAAAAAAAAATATTATGTTGAACCTAGATTATTGGTTTATTGCCAAATTTTTTCTATGATTTAAAAGAAAAATAAACCTTTAATCTTAGGTTATTACATCACGCAACTAGTTGTTAATTTAGATACACGTGATTTATCTAATACTGATATGTACATTGCTTGTGAGAAGGAGACCTTAGATCTAAATTGCTTGGTCAAGAAGGAGATCATCATATAATAATCTGATACCAATTTTGAATTTGTTCCACTCGATTCATCTGTTACGTCTTCTAGGACATTCTAGTACAATAGACCTTCAACTGCAAAACAATCAATTACTAAACCACAAGAAGATGTGCCTTCCTTTTTCTCAACTCAACAAAATATTCCAACTCGATTAGAAAGGAAACAATCAGATAACTTTCTTCTTACATTTTAGGTTCACACCCCCTTTTCCACCTTCTCCATAAATTTTTCATTCTTCTTCACTAGGCTAAACAAAAAGAAAAATAGGATAGTGTCTTCTTCTTTCCTTTTTTACTTCCTTTTTTTAATGCTTTAACTTAAACATTGAGGATAATGTTTTAAATAGGTGTAAGGTAATATACCTATTTTTTACTTTTTGTGATTTTCTGAGTTTTTATACTATTTGAACATTTCTTTTAAATTCTTGCTTTTATCTAAAGCTTCTGGAAATTTATGAAATAAGATTTGCCAAAGAGATTTTCACTAAAATGTTTTGAATAAATTAGACTATATCTGCAAACTGAGACTTAAATTAATTAAGGTGAAGGATAAACACATCGATAACTTAAAATAGCTAGGATATGCACTTAAACAAAGAGAGATAATTGATTAATGAATTATTGCATAGAGATTAAGTGAATTTATTTGAAAACTTTGTGCACTTAAACCTTCAAGGATAGAAACATCTTATATGTATCAATTTTTCTTTAATATGTGCTTCTCATCATTTGGACACCTTTAGAACCTGCAGTGAACTATTTAGAACCTGTAGTGAACTAACTTGAATTGTTATGATTGCATGAGATTTTAATATGATAAAGGCCCTCCTTATTTAAGCCACTTAACTTTAAAAAGTCACCTTAATTATCATTAGTTCAATCCTTTTGAGCCAATTATAATTCCTTTCTTTGTAGTCAAACCCACATCATAAACCTAACCCATCACACATCCTATCACCTAACTACATATCCTAATAAGGTTTTTCTAAATTTATTTAGGGAATGACAAGGACTTCGCTTCAAATTTTATATTCTAAGAAACTCATTTTATAATAATTTTGTATGATTGCTGCTTACTTTTGCATCAATAATTTATGATTTCTAAAAAAAGAATAATTGCAACCATAGTATATTAACATCTATAGATGAATAATTGATCACCTTTTATTCTTAATCCCTACATTTTATCTAAATGCCTTGTTAGATATGTGTGGTTTTAGCTTATAATTCTTTATTTCCAACCCTTAACCTAAGACCTATTACCACCATTTAATAGAAGTCCTTTTGGTTTATACCTTCATGTGTTAATGGTAAGAGATACTTGATTTATGTGCAATTTTATAGTAATGTATTCCTTGTGACCAAAGTTTGAGAGTAAATACTTAAGCTTAAAAGCTTGTATGAAAGAGGGAACATTATAAGGAAATTCACCAAGACTTTATGCATGCTTTTGATTAAGATTGTCTTTAATTGTCTGCATTCATATTTTCTGGTTAAAATCAACTTGGTTAAGCAAAAGCAAATATGAGGCATGGGGGAATTTGACATGTCATAATTTTTCCTTATTTTGAGCGTTTAGAATCTTCCATAATCTTATCTTAATATGTCAAATTTCAATATTTTGTTTATTTTTGCAGGATAAGGATTGAAGAATCGATTTGACTAGAAAAATGATTGAGCCTCAATACAAATTCAAAATTTTAAATAGAGAAGAAATATTAACAATAATCAAGGGTGAATCAAGTAGATTTGGACTAACAAAACATTTCATTTTGATTTAAATCAGATTATTGAAATCTAAAAAAATAGTTTGTCGTGATTTTAGGCGAGGACATATTAAATAGATATTGCAATTTTCAGAATTCAAATCTATAAGTGAAAAACGAGTTAAAAATAGTTTAAAACTTTATCTTGACCATATTTGGGTTGAAATTAATGAAGTTATAATCTGGGGGATCCAAAGGATCACAACCATAAGATATTTTACATGGGGTTAAGAGTCTATAAATAGAGCCAAGGTGTGAATGAGCAAATCCATCCATCTTCTAGCTACATTTTATAGCTTCTCAAAGTCATTTTTTTTCTCCTTTCTTTAGTCGATATTAGAGTAATTTTTCTTTATATACTAGTCATAAGAATGGTTGTTGCTACCTAACTCTTTCATTTTTACTTGAAAGAAGTGGAAGCCCTTTTGAAACTTTAAAGAATGGGAGGCAATTGAGTCTTATTGTGGAAGCATTTCATTTATTTATGTATTGGATTGCTCTGTTATACTTCTTTTATTGATTTCTAATGCATGCAGCAAGTTAATTAATTGAAATGATCCTTTATTAGATTAAAGTTTGAACAAGTAAAAGTTCAATTCTTTTAATCATTTTTAGAAACTAGGAGTTTGAATTTGCTATATCATAAATTATTTTTATTAAAAAAAGCATTCAACTGGATTAAATACAACTGCGGATATTGTGTTATCTTGCTTCGACAATATTTCTTTTTTTAAAGCTATTGTTTAATTAGATTTTGAATCATATTTAAGGTTGTTAAGTAATAAAGGTTAATTAAATTATATATTCTTTATTAACTAATTATAAGGAAATAATGATATTTAGTATATATCAAATATATGATTAATGAGATAATCATTTTTACAAAAGATGAACCGGAGTTCCAAGGAAACGATCGTAGGTAAAATTTACGAACGAAATTACAATTTGCATCGCTAAATTTTTCAATGGAATCACAATTTTTGTAGCTAAATTTTTTGACAAAGTTTTAATTTCCATCACAAAAATTCCCAACAGAATTAAAATTTCTGTCATTAAATTTTTTGACAAAGTTATAATATTTGTTGCTAAAATTCTTGATAGAATTACAATATCCGTAGGTATTTTTAGTGATAGATAAATAATTTTCGTTACTCAGAATTTTCTGTTGATAATCTATTGATTTTTTTATACTATAATTTCTCTAAATAATATAATTTTTATTGATAATATAATACAAATTATCCTGATTGGTAATATAATATAAAAATTATAATGTATAACAATAAGTATCTTGAAAATAACTATAGATTAAGAATTCATAAAAAAATAATAGCAACAAAATATCAAATAAAATCCAATTAAGTATCGAAATATTATAAGTCTAAGCAATACAGTTGGTGAAGGCGGATGACCTGACTGTTGTGATGAGATGTTACCCCACTCCTTCAACTCATCCACCTCATTATGGAGCTAGACTATGTACTCCATCGACTATCACAATTGAGTTGCTAGCATTTCCATTGTGCTCTCAAGCTGAACGACCCTTTCACTGAATGCAAACTGCCTACCAGATCCGGCTATACTAGATGTGAAGGATTGTAAATAGCATGTGTTTGTAAAAGAACCTAAGCCAAAAATCATTCCACGACAGTCTCTATCACTACCTACATCATGATATATCTATCATTATAATTGTTTATATTCATAAGTGATAATTATTAACTAAAATTATTTATCAAATTAATATTAGAGTATAAATTTTACATACATAAAGTTGTCTACATCAGGTGTTGACAAAAGTCACACCATCATGCTTCTTAGTGTGGTTATGCAAAAAGAGCTGAGGTAGTGTAGACTTCGTGTCTATAGATTTTTTCTACATCTGTATAAAGTGCTATAAGTAAACTACAATTTACAAAAATTTCAACAGATTTTTCTCTATTTTTATGATATTTACCCTCAATTAAATAAAAAAATTTCTCAAAAACACAGTCATTCGTGGCAATAGACATTTGTAGAATTATCATTCTCTATAATATACATATATTTTCATTCTAAATTTCATATATCAAATTACATTGAAATATAATTAGTAATAATTACTAATTAGTACCAAAAATCAAGATATAAGTATAAAGTTTAGATACTTACAAGTTTCTCTGCATGCTCCTGATGGGTCACAGATCCTCTAGTATGTACGGGTAGACTCTCTTCCTTCGGTAATTCCTGTCTGTTTATAGAATTGCACCCTGATATGAAGATTGCCTCAGGTGTTGTCCAATACTGCTACCAACGACTCTATATTTTTTCAATTATATAAGGAGATTGTACATCATTCTTATGTATCAAACCAACAAAGTCTTTATAACATGTACAAGCATGCCTCTCCTATACATAATAATTGTCAACATCAAATTTTGAATCCCACAAAAGTTCTTTTTGGAAAAATAAAGAAGGAAAAATACTATAAGTACCTATAAACTACAATATTTATTTAATTTTTTGTGCAACTACCCTATAGATGTTTGGAGATCAATTCAATTAGCATGTAAATATTCATGTAGGAGCTTGGAATGGAATAGCATCATAGCTGAAATGCCCATAGCTACACTCTTCAAGGATGATAGATTGCTTGTTAAACTCTCCATACACATGACAGGAGAGGAACTAACGAAGATTAAGAAGAATACAAGGGTTCGAGACAATTCAATTGTAAATTTATGTCAAATATAGGGAACTGCTAATCATAATGCCATCTTTACTAATGTTGCACTCAACAAATAGGGTTTAAAGTAAGAATGTCTTGTGTTGTAATTGTTAGAAGTGGTCTGGTATGTGTTATCCTAGAGGAACTAGTTGACATATTTGATTCATTTTAATTGAATTTAGAAGATTCAAACAACATATTGTAATGCTCTACCCATTTTTTTCATTTAATATACTTATTTTACTTCAAAAAAAGGTACATTGAATACTAAGAATTGAAAATACAAAGAAGTTTTCTAAAAAATAAAAATTGTATTTAAAAAAAATACAAAATTCATTTTGGGATTATCAAGAGTATTATCTTGAAAACTATAAATTAGTTTAGTTTATATATATATGTATTCTAGTAAATTTTTGAAACCAAAGGAACGAATATTATATGAAGCTACAAGACGTACAGAGGGCATAAATTAGAGAGTTAATCATATGGGATTGTAGACAGAATATAAATACCATAATTATATCTTAGAAGAAGCAAATCAAAAAATAATTCATAGAAGAAGCAAATCAAAAAATAATTCAGGGCTTAACACTCAAGCTTCTTTAAAAAATAATTCAAGGCTTAACACTCACAGTTAAGGTGGCGTATGAATATCATGAACACTAAACTTATAAAGAAGTTAATGAAGAGATTACTTACCTTGTGGTTTTGTGAAGATGTCCATTAGTTGTTGTGAATTAAAAGAGTAAAAGGTATGAATGATTCATAACTACCTAGTAGTTTTATGAAGATGATCATTAATTGTTGCAAAGTGGGAGAGTAAAAGGTGTGAATAGACTGCAGTTGAAATTCCTTATGAATTTCGAGGGTAATCAACTTTTATGTTTTTACTTATTTTTATAAAAAAACATATTTTAGAACAATATGGAGTGCTACCTTGTTGTCACAACGAATTAAAGATGAACTCTAGTGAATGCCCAAGTCTTGTAACAAAGATTGGAGTCACATAATTTCACAACAAACAGATGTTATATCCCTATGTTCAAATTCAGCAAAGGAGTAAAAAATAATATATTGCTTCTTAATTTTTCTAGAAATAGAAGATGAGTCAAGTAAAGTGCAAAGTCATGTATGGAGGAATGTGAATATAAGAAATTAGCCTAATCTATATCACTAAAACCTTTGATCCTATTATGACCATTTAGACACCGAAAATAGGGCCCAATTATTAGAAAAGCATCACTTAGCCTAGGTTCTTGAAAACCATAGGTCCTAATGACTTTATGTTACAACAAGGAAAAAGAGACCAAATAATGCATTGATATTCCAATAGTTCTTTCCTTTAGGATCAGGTATTCCAGTGTCACTAGCAAATGGTAGTTTGAACTCCAGTTGTCTATAAATTTCTCCAATCCAAAGCCCGTTATTATAGATGTACGTTTTTCCTTCCTACCATAAAAAACCTAAGAAATATGCAATAGATTAACAATAAAATTGGCTTATGGAAAGCAGGCGTAGTCTTGATTATCAACATTACTCATTTCTGTAACTGAAAGATGTGAACAACTATACTTTACTCGAACATTAACGATTAAATTTGCGAAATAGCTTAGCTACTGGCAATGGTGACTGGAAGTGATGTAGGAGGGGCGATTGGTGATGCTTCCTGGAGAGTGACAGCTTTGACACTGAGCAAACGATGATGGAGGACTGACAGCGGTAGCTGGCCAGAAAGCGACGGAGTACTAGTGAGGTGAAGGGCAACAGAGGAATAGGGGCTATTATCAAGGCTTCGTGGCGGAGACACTTGAACGTCGACCTCCTGGGTTGGGGGGGTGGGGTGGACGAGAGGAATAAACCCTAGCTTAGTACATAATGATATATTTCAACTGAAATATAGATAATGTTTTTCAAATGATACTATTAGCTTGATACGTTGTCATCCAACTTCTTCTGAGGGTCTGATTAATACCTTGTCGTCCAAGTTTCTGTTAGTAGCCTAATACGTCGTTGGCGGAATCACATTTTCACAGGGAATTAAATTTCCATGAGGACAAATTACCTACAGAATTACTTTTTTGAATTTTTTTTGTCAGTAAATTTCGTGCACAATTTTTAGCAGGAACTATTGACACCTACTTTAACGACGACTTTCACTATTCCATCATTAAATTCTATCGGCAAAGTTTGGCAGTAAAATTCTCTTGTCTTTAGACGACGAATTTTTGTCACAAAATATCTTTTTATGGAAAGTAATTTTCCTAGCTAATTTACTACGGGATTTTTCGTAAGAAATTTTCCGCCAGTAATTTATAGTTTTCTTGTAGTGAAAGGCATGTGTTCCAACTCCAAAAATAATTTCAACTCATCAATTTCTGTCTCGAATTTACTCCATCTTAGCTCCTTTTGATCCATAAAGGTAATTCACACTTACAAATTAAATGAAATTGATTGGACAAGCATGTCTAAAATGCGGTTGACGTTACATCATTTATTTGTAATCGACTTCAAATGAAAATAAGTGTTAAACTAACAATCTATTTCTAAATTGAATAGCATGCTTTCAAAGTTAAATAAAACTTCTCCTATGTTGCGTAGTTTACATGTAATGCTATATCTAATTTTTAATTAGAGCTAATACTACAATATAAGTTCTTCGGCCTCCTACATTTACCAATTATCTGAATTGGAAAGTCAAACCTAAGTATCACTTGATCTTCAGTTTATTATATGTTTTAAGTGCAATGCCCGGAAAGGAAATTCGTTAGATAATGAATCAGAGCAACACCAATGCCATAAACTGAGAACCTATGCCAGCTGTAATGATTCACCTAAGGAAAGGAAACTGAATGACAGGGATTAAATCGTTATAGCCAGCTTGGAAATATTGTTAAAACTTGTCTTATTTCACCAAGCAAAATAGCTAATAGATCAGTCAGCTAAAATCGCACTTTTTCAAACTTCTTTCCTCTTAAAAAGTGTTAAATACCCTAGCCCAATACTCCGATTAAGTTGTCCTTGTTAAATACCCTCCTAAAGTAAGTTAATGGAACTATTAAGTTGTTAAATACCCTCCTAAAGTAAGTTAATAGAACTTCCTATGAACTACTTATTTAGTACTTCTTTGGGTTAATATTGATGAATACTTGGTACATGACAATTAGCATGAAGGTAGCTGTCGGAATATTCTGGGGTTGAATTCTTCCTATATTGTTGGTAAACTAAATATAGGCTCAAGTATTTTCCATATTTATTTGGTTTGGAATTTCCATTTTCCAAGTTCTCCGTTTCTCAGCCCTGCTTGTGCAGGGTAGAGCCCTTAAAGCACCTCACAACACCCTAGACCCATTGGCCTATCGTCAGTTCTCTGTTCTCCAATTTTAATGGACGCCATTATCCCTAGGAACAGCAGGAACAAGACCCTGATGGGTTCTTCTGACGATCGCAGCTCGAAGAGAAAGAAAAGAGGCAGTGTTATGCGCATCTTACGGGCTGCGTTGTACTTGATACGTGCAAAGGCCAAATCCAATTCTGTCCAAGTTGATGCTGCATCAAAACTGAAAAGTTTTATGGGTTCGATGCGTCCTCTTCACATTCAGTCAAACCAATCCCCACAGAGGTTCATCGAGGGCGGGTTTGCCCGTCCTCTGGTTCAGGAGACGGCAAACCATACAAATTTAGAGCCATACGATGGTTTTACTCCGTTCATGTCACCGGCTCACGAAAGCGTGGCGTCATATGGCTCTAGTCAATACGCATCAGTGCTTAGTTTTCAAGACGTAGATCGTTGCGATGAGATTGACAATGAAAAATATGAAGAAAATTGGCGTGCAGAAAATTGTGACGATGAAATGATAGACGAAAAAGCAGAGGAATTCATTGCCCGTTTCTATGAACAGATGAGGCTTCAGGATCAGGCTTATAGGAATCGCCGCAAGCCTCGAGTCTAGAGTCAATTAATTGGTGTAACTTCCAAGGTAGCATTTCATGCATGCAATTCAATACTCTGTTGTTGTTTATTGTATGTTCGCATCTTGGGGTTTGTCTGTATGTTCAAAGTTGCATGTACGGGAGCTAGGGTGTTGTGAGGTGGAGAATAAGGAATGGGAAATTTTCTGTAAGGGTATTTATGAATTTTGCATCAATAAATATAAAACAAGATAATAAAATTTCCCAAGGTAGCAAAACTTAATCATCGAGTTAATAAATCGAGTTTTAAGTCACGCAACAATGATAAATTATATGTTTAATCGTCCCTCCTAAATCCAAAATCACAAATCTCTTCTATGACTTCAACGGAAACTTCAATTTGAACCTGAAATATACACAAGAATACAATGGTGTGCCTGAGTTGTATCGTACAAATAAAGAGAGGAGCAAATCTGCGCCATCAAAATATGCATCTTAGTAACCGTGGACGATCTGGCATCTGGAAGTATTTGTTTTTTATCCAATGGATGCGATTCCTCAAAAAGGCGTTAACCTTAACTTCCACGCCGTAAACTTTATACTTAATTTTACAATATGGTTCAAAATAAGACCATTATATTAAATATTATATTAAAAACTATGTAAAATATCTCCTCACCCCAGATGAATGTTTGTGCTGTAGATATTTAATGACCATAGACATAAATGCCATCAACGATTTAAAACGGAGATATTATTACCAAAACTCGGATTGATATTTTTTATACTTAAATTTAGGCGTGACCTTGTGCCCCATCAATCTCTCGTATTTATTGAGTGATTGAGATTGAGAGGATCTCGATTCCCAAAACTCCTCCCGCTGCTGCGACTCGTAGATCTGGTTACTACTCCCAAAACTCCTCCCACTCAGGATCTCAAGCCTCCGGTCACGCCCGTTCGACCTCTGACTCGACCCGTACCCACCTTCCATATTCAGTAACAGGAGACCCTATTGACGGAGCGAGACGTAAGGATCGTTACGCGAGAAGTTTCAGGAATTTATAGAAGGAAGCGAATAATTCTGTAATCCAGGAAAATGTTTTCTTCTGAAGAAAGAGTACATCTCATGGAAAGGAATAAATTAGAGAAAAAAAAACTGCTTTTTTCGGCACTGAAATTGGCTTCTTAGCTGGAACTGGAAGGAAATGTCTTTTCGGGCAGTGGACACCCCGGTGTTGATGGCTTGCCCGTTATTCTGGGTCAGAATGCAGCCTTCAGTATTCCTCTGGATTATGGTGCCGTGTACTGTCGTTTATTCAAAATTTTATTTCTTCTTTATGATTAGCAATCGTTCGAAGACAAAACCTGATCAGAGGCATCTAATGTTTACGAGGAAAGCAACTATAATGACGCAACTTGGCAATCTCATTCTGTGGACTATTGTTACTCAGGCGTGTTGGTTCGGAGATGGACGTGCTGTGGAGTCCTCTGTTAAACAAGCACTTTGCTCGTGTCATTTGACTGGGGTTCTCTGTCAACCTACCAAATTACCTCAGAAAATTAAAAATTTTAATAGAAAATAATATGCAACTGTAATTTGATTTTTTAAAAGTATTTCGAAATAAATTCTCAATTATGATATTTTAATAAAATTTATAGTTGACATTTTTAACATTATGATAACTTTTAACTCGGTTATTTAATTTAAATATCGATATTATTATATTAAATACAAAGACATTTTTTAAAATATTAAATTCTGAAGTTATTTTCAAAATGAAATTGATAATAAAATAATTTAGAGTTTCTTTTATTATGGTCCACAGTATATGAGTCCTAATTCTGGACTAAAAGACATAGGATATACATGTATCACATTACAATGCTGGCAAGACCATGTCTGCAGGGTAGGGAAATTTTCTTGGGCTCTAGTTTGGAATTTCCATTTTTAAGTCTCACATCCAAATTTTATAGAGGATTGAAATTACAGAAATAAACAAATTAGTGATTAATGGTACTTCCTTTGATATACAAATGCAGTACTTTCAATTCTCACCTCATAAAGATGTCTTTTCTTTCGCTGTCAGACCTTTGTATTAGATCATCCTAACCCCTAAAAGAAAATAAATTCTTGATTTGGATGAACTGCATCTATAATGACATTTAGAACCGGATTAATAAAAGTAATGAACACATGTTTTGGCCAGGTAATCTCAGCTTCAATGGGACTATGGAATTAGGTTTCTGTAAATCATGACCGTTTAATTTTCCCATTTTCAAAACTTAAACCATTGTGACAAACGCCGGTATACTTATAGTTGCTCCAAGGTAACGATCTCCCCCTTGGAAGATTTTGTCGGAATTCAGGAAATTGTAGTTTGCATAAAACCGGTTGTTCTGTCAGCAACTAGGCCGCTGATTTTCATAGATGCAAATTTAAGCAAAATCATTCCATGGGATCTATCATCTAATTATTATCAAAATCCATCTAACTGGAATTTGATTAAGCAAAACTCTCCTACTTGCTAATTTTTAACTTCACTGAGCTAGACACTTTCTTTTAATCTAATCAGAAAATGATCAGGCTGCGTCTGTGACATTTGCTATCTTGCAGTTTGTCTTGTTTGGGTACATATAATCCAGCAGCTGAGAAAAGAACCTATGCATTATTACAGAGTCAGGCGTGAAAGTTGTACATTGACAAAGGGCTTATGCACTTGGAAACCGTGATTAGGATATTTACGTCGGCAGAAGACAATAAGAGTCAATTGTTTCAAACAAAAAACCAAAACTTTCCCATCACATGGTCAGCTAAAACTAGCCAGAGGGAGTAAGTTTAAGTCGGAGATCAACACCTACATCGTCCTCCGACAAAAATTTAGCTGCTAATCCCATAAAAGATGTCATTGTAGCAGAAGAAACATGTAATGGTTGTGCAATATAAATTTGTTGAGAAGGACAAGAGGGATTAACCAACAATGGCCGCGATGGGTAACAAATTGCAAGTGGAACAAGTTTAGCAGCAGTTCCACTATTGTTGGCAAATCCTCTAGGATGATTAGAGGGAGTTGCTTTCACTGCATGTGAGTTGAGAATCGGCGCTGCAGCCATGAACCGCCTATCGCAGTTGTACTGTGCGCGTCTTGCTCTTTGGCGCTCTCTCTTGTGTGCATTTTGGTGGCCTCCTAGTGCTTGTGAATTAACAAAAGCTCTGCGACAAAAATCACACTCGAATTTCTTGCTTTCTTCGAAGTTTCCTGTTTTAGTCAGGATTTCATCGTTCTTAGTTAATACAAAACCGAATAGCTTCACCGGTGAGGTTGGCCTATGGTCTGATAGTTGGGTTGGAATTGAATTCTCTGCCATATGTGTCAGAAAAAGGGAAGGACTAAATCCCTTGTTCAAAACATGACTGCTAATACCCTGTATTTATAGGGAAGTATCGATTCCTAGAGAAGACAGTAAATGCAATGATAAAAGTAAAATTAGCAACGAAAGACTTAAAGATTTCCTGCAGATGAAGCTAGCCTTTCATCCTTCCCATTTTCTGGTATAAAATTTAAAGAAAGAGCAACTAGCTAGTAAAGTAGCTTTTGAAAAAGTTTTAACCATATTGAAATTTTACCCCTCTCCGACTTTGGGTTTCAGTTGTCTATTTAAATGAAGAAAATAAATTAAATATGATTAGGAAAGTTACATACTTTTGGTTTGCTAATATTATCCCGTGTATGCCCAGTTATAATATTTCCAACAAGAACTTATTGATAATTAATTTGATATTGATAAAAATTGATGGAGATTAATCATGTCATTGGACTCTCGGGCAGCTTGTGAAATTTTCTTTACTATCCACCGAAGATTTTGGAGGTTATTTTCTATCACCTACTTGCCAAAACTATGCAATGGCATCCACATGGTGACAATGATTGATTCTATCTGAAACCCAGTTATAAGTCCTGAGAATCTTTTGTGGTGATCCATTTTTCTGTCCTGACGTTACTTGGCCTACTAAGGTTGTCTTTTATCTCAAAATAATGTGAACATGTGACGTTGGCGTGGGCCCAAAAGATTAAGACATGCCTAGGATAGAGTGGTAGGTAGCTGTGGCAATCCTACGGCTGTCTTCTTGACGTAGAAAATACATTTATTCTTGGACGCGTGTATAGTTGTACACACCTTTGCGTCAATTCAATACTAGCTTTTTGTATTCTTTCTATTAATATTTCAAATTTCACTTGGAGGACAACATTCAAAACTTCGACAGGCTAATAAACTTGAAACCATTCAATTTCTTATTGCGAAATGCCTGACCTTGGTTAAAAACAGACTGTTTTACTGCCAAGAGCGGATGGGAACTAAAATATCGGAAAAGAAAGAAGAGAGAGAGAGGAAGCGAGGCGTAGGACAAACGTTTGAACTTTTAATCCAACCATTGGCCAACAAAGGAGCTAAATCATTTGGTGTACTTTTGAGGACTATCCATGTCACTGCTGGAATGTCAGACACGTGTTGGCTCCTATATTGCTAGAAGCTGAGATGACCTGTCGGCCACGCAACTCATCATGAACACGGTCGTGTCCACCATGTATGCTTTATCTCTCTCAAGGAGTACCATGTTTCCCATAATCCATGCCTCGATTGACACTGACTTTCTAAACACCTGTTATCCTCTGTTAAGATATTTATTTTATATTTTATTATTTAATTTGATTTTTTTATTATTAAGTTTTTAAGATAATGTTTAAAAATTCAAATTAAAATATAATATAAATAAGTAACATTTTTTATTTGAGTTGAACTTTGGTGTAAAAACTCTAGTGAAATTAAACGTTTATCTCTAATTGAAATACAAGTGAATTATGTCAGATTATGGATAGATATCATGTGACTTTTTCACTGTAGTACAGAAGGCTTTCGTGAGTGATTTTTTGTTGGTATCTTAGTATTGGTTGATTGGTTGTGATGTAGATATTTTAAGATAGCTATAAAGTTCTTGCATGTATTATCCTACTTCTTGATTTCTTAATTACGTGAGTGACTCGGTGATTGCTTGGTTTTTGGTTTTGTTGGAGGTACGTGCATAAATTGCTTTTTTGGACTCCTCACATGAGTTATCTAGTGATTGTTCTTTGGGTGTTGGTTCTAATGGTGTGTGTCAAGTTAGACCATGATCTTTTTTTTTTTGGTGATACGGCTGTAAACTTATCTGTTGGTTATTTGTCAATTTGATGGAAGAATGAGAATTCCATCTTGGTGCTGTCATTCCTTTAATTAGTTGATTGATTTTTAGATGTGGGTGTGAAAACCTTTTTGTCTACAGCTTGGAGTGACTCACGGTTAAATATTTTCATCTTTTTGAGTGACTCTCGTTGTTGATCTCTTTTTATGTTTATCATGTTGTTGGGTTCCTGATTTTTCTGTGTGCTGCATAGTTGTGTAAAAACTGTGGTGAACTTGGTTGTTCGTTATAATCAACTTGGCTGGAAGAACTGATGTGGTGTTGATTAGTTGCATGGGTGTGAAATCTTCAAGGTGGTTCTAAGCGTGTGTTGACTTTTGTCGTAAGGTAGTTCAGAGTATTGCATGAGTTTGCCAATTTTTGTCATCAATTTTCACATTTATTTCAGATGAGCGAAACTCATCGGGAAGTTGTTTTTATCTATCTAGTGTATTCAGTTTTTTCTTTATTATTTTAATCACTTGAGTTATTCATTTATTGTTCTTTTGTTAAAAGATTGATTGAAAAAAATCCTTTCTTAAAGTTAATACGAGACGATCGTATTATTAGGTGTGAAATTCTTTCATCGGTAGTGAAGACGAGGGATAGTGTCAAGAGTTGAGTTGTGTCGGCTCAGTAAAGCTTTGTACAAAACTATTACTGTTAGTAAAAGAATTAAATTGGGTAAAGACCCTGTAAACATAAGTAAGGTGTGTCGAATTGCACTACCAAATTTCAGTAGTGGTCTGCTTAATTTCGCATTTATTTTTATGTTTTCGTTTATGCTGAAAAATTAACAGTTGTAGATACAGTTACTTTTTATCTAGTAACCGACAGATACAATTATAAATAACTGTGACAAAACCTTACAAATAACTGCGATCAAATCGAAATTTTTGCGAAACAATCAACCCTTCCATTGTTTTCATCCTCTTTAAGATGACTTTCCAAATGTTTGGTTTAGAGCTCATTCGAATAAGCTAGATGTCTATTGTTAGATTAACACGTATTCTTTGTCAAATTCTTACAAGAACCACCGCTATGTGTTAAGGAGAAGAGCAAAAAGAAACCCATACAAAAGTCATCAAGTAATAGTTGTCCTTGCATAATATATTGTTTGATTTTTTTCATGTATAATTAATATTAACTTTTGAGTCAGCTTTATATGTGGATGGCCTTTATCTCTTTCAAGATACGCTTCATACTGTTAGGTAGAACTGGAGGGGATCAGCTGATTCATTGAGACATCCTTATCAAGTGTGTCGTCTTCCTCTCTAAGTTGTCTACATTATCTACAACCATGCGCGGCTCTTTTCTTTTCAACCAGATATACTTCACAACGAACAGTTCACATGCTAAATAAGAAACACTGAACTAAGCGTGGCTAAGCTAGCTACCGTAGCCCCCACCACCTCTCGTATGGTGTCAAATCATCATTTTTCTCCGCTGTTTAGAATGCGGCAGTCCAAGAGAATCATCGAGTGCTAGCTAAAACTGGACCCGCTGTAGTGTTATGGTGTATATATATATATCGAGTGCTAGCTTAAACTGGACCAGCTGTTGCCCGAATCCCTTTCACTAATCACGCTTACAGAATAATCGAAGATTTATTTTGTCTTACCACACCAGTATCACACTAGACTTCTTTGAACTGGATATGGTAGAGACGTATACAACAAGTTTAACAATGAATAATATGTAATAATAATACATGGTCATCGATCTACATCAAATACAAATGAAAATGTTAATTTTGTCAAAAGTGTTAGTGTCGTAGCGTTTTATAAATGTTATACTAAATGGGAGCGTTAATTTCATTGCAAGTTATTTTTCGTATAGTATCAAGTGAACAAGAAATTCCATCGTTGGCCTTATAGCTTGGCTTTCATTATGTTGAACTTGTTGCTTTTGTGTATGTAAGATAAGGTCCGCGGTAAAAGTGCTCTTGTAGCTGTACCACAACTGTCAAAAGTACACGATATCTCCAGGTTTGAGTACGTAGCTTTTAGATGCTATACCTCTCCGTGATCGTCTACACCTTTTGCCATTTTATATATTTACTTGAACTTGGCATGCCATTATATATAGGTTTCTCACGTACGTATTCCACTGCGGAAGTGGCCGGCCAAAGAGATTGCTTGATCAGTTCTAGATAGCAAGCGCATAGATTGTACAGAAAACTTGGTAGTCCATGTATTGCCAAGTTTTTTTCCAATAAACCGGAATCAAAATAAAAGTTCTATGAAACAACAAACTCGATCTCTTAGTTTAATTTCAACGTCAGGAGCCGATTAAGATTCACAAAACAGCTTCAAACTTGAAGTCTAGTTATCAAATTGCCCAAACCTCACTCGGACCTCCCATGCATTTTTTCACAAACTTGGACATCTTACCAACAAACCATGTGGCAGTTGACTGTTATTCTACTGCACCAAGTCAGCCTTTCTTGAAAATACTAGGTATAAGACTAGCATAATTAGAAAAATAACTTAAGAGACTAAAGGAAAGCTTGGAGAATGTTTGTAAAGAAAGCTTCTTCTTGAATGTTGAATGTAGAATGTAAGATGTAGGATGAGAGGGCAATGTTAAACGGCAATCGAGTTTGCCAATTTGCTTCTCTATAAGGAAAGGTCTCCTATAGTGCCTCACTAGTCCTTTATGCACCTTCAGAAATCTTTGACTTTTGTAAGAGAAGTTTCACCCGAACCAAGTCTCTTTTACTGAACTATACGTTCCTCCGTTTAACATCGGCTATATTTATTCTCTTCACAACCTTTGCTAAGTATGCTCATGTCATATCCATCTTCTCGTACCAACTTTTAGTAAACTTGAATGCAACAAGACTTGGACCTTTATATGTAATGGTAAGAGTGTGTAGGTATTGGTTATTGGCCAGTTGCAATTTCAACTGGGCTAGCTCTTGTTGGCTCACTCTTTTGCAAATTGTATGAAAATTAGGCAACATTGAGTAACTTTGCCCAGTCTCTTTGATTGGCACTCGCGTAGCTCCTTAGGTACAAATCCAACAATGCGTTTACACTCTCTATTTGTCCATCCATTTGGGGTGAAAACTAGAAGAGAAGTTGAGTTCGGACTTTATTAGCTTGAATAGCTCTATCCAAAATCTTCCTATGAAGTGACTATCTCGATCACTCACAATTATCTTTGGAATATCTTAATAGTTTACCACATCCTTAAAAAAAAGAGTGTGGCATCCTTGGTTGTGAATTTCACTAGTATAGGGATGAAAACATCGTATTTGCTAAACCGGTTGACCATTACCATGATGTTACTGCAACCTTCAACCATCGGTAGGCATGTATTGAAATCTCTCTCATGGCTTTTTTGGAATAGTTAATGGCTCTAGTAAACCTGCTAATTGGTGTTAATCTATCCTTTCTTAGTGCTAGACAAGATATGTCCTCATATAAAGCTTGATGTCATTGTGCATTTGGGGCTAATAATATGCACGTTCCGTAAGAGCCAATGTGCGAGTTACTCCAAGATCTCCTACTACGTGGAGCCAGGACACTCCTTAATGATCCCTTTTCGCAACCCTTGCTATTTAGACATATAAATCATGTCACCTTTGGTGATAAGTCTGCCATCTTAAAGTTAAAATTGTCATGTATCCCCACATTTAGCTAACTAACAGGTGTAGATTGCATCATGTTTTTGTAGGTAGTTTAGTGTGTGTTTAGTTGTTAATTTGATTGTTTAGTGCATGTTTAGGATATAATCGTGTTAGTTAGTAAAAATTTGTGTTTTAAGAGTCTTGTGGGTTGAAATATGATGTTGAGCTTTGATTTTATATTTATAAGGTTCCTTGATGTATTTATTAGTATTTTAAGAAAATTGGAGGAGATTCAGAGAAGACCCGAGATGGGGCATATGCCACGATCATGAAAGAAGCTACTGCAGGGAGTCACGATAGTGACAGAAGAGAAGCAAAAACTCCCGACCATAATTGTGCCACTAAAGTACAAGATCGTGGCGTATGCGATAGTTACATAGACAGTAGTCCCGCTTGAGTTTTTGAGAAAATTTTAGGCTTTTCGAACTTGAAAAATACCCTAGGGTTACCTTAATTGGACATACTATATAAGACTTAATGATGTAACCCAATGAGCTTCTACATTCTGCCACTTTTGGGAAGTTCAAGAGAGTGAGAAAAAAAGAGGGACAGAGAAGAAGAAGAGGAAGAAGAAGTGGGTCTGACACTACTACTTCTCGGATTAGGTGATCTCCTAATGCTGTAGCCTTCCTGGATTGTCCAATCCAAATTCTATTTCCTTTCCATTTCATTTTTGTTCATTTAATATGTAAGATTGAAATGGATTATATGATGATGGGTTTTGGATTGTTGACGACGTTATAACTCTTCCTTTATGATTTTACTTTGATTTAATGTTAATATAGTCGATTTTGTGTTTTATTGATCGGGTATTGTGACTAACTTCAATTTTTGCATGTTTCGATAACAAACTGAGAGGGTGAGATGGATAAAAATGATTAGATTGAATTAACGAGAGTTAGGCGATCCAATAGACCATGTAGTTAATCATATCGAATTTTTTGCGAAGAGAGATCCCATGTGAGACCTAGTACTTTAGTACAAAGCTTTCGATCTAATTTTAATTATGGGTCTTTTGTTAATTGAGATATTGCAAATTTCATAATTTAATTCGGTTACTGATTTAGGGTGCGAGGTTATAATTCAAAAGAGAGTAATTCCCCCTATGATAGTCTAAAACTGACACCCCGATAACATATAATTAACTAGGTTAGCATTAATGATACTTAGAATCTCCTCTCTCATAACTTGGTAATTTCTCTTGATTAATTTCCATACTAAACTTTTGTATTGCTCAATTTTAATTCTTTTTTGTGTTAATTTCTTAAGTTGAATTCATGCAATCAACTTCCCTTGTTTATATTCTTGTTTCATTTTTAATTTCATTTTTATTAATTTCTGAGCCTTAGATAACCTAGTATTATATTAGTTTACCCTCTTTCGATCCTTCCAATACTACAATTCACACCTTATGCACTTACGGTAATTGAGGGATATAAATTGTAAAACTTGACACCTCAGATCATTAACTTCAATAGGATCTTGACTTACAATTCATACTCAACCCTTTTTTATTCGATCAATAAGAGGAAAACTTTGACTTGTGATGGTGGCGAGCTTTCCTTTTCTACTAAAGGCATCAATAACTAAGTTGAGCTTTTCAGGCTTGTACTCCATCACAAAGTCAAACTCTAATAAGAAGATTTGCCATCTAACTTGTTTTGGTGTCAGCTTCTTTTTTGTGAGAAAATAGCTAGTGTCAACATTACTCGTTTTCACCATAAACTTGGACCCTAATAGGTAATGTCTCCAATTTCGTAAACAATGCACCACTGTGGTCATCTCTTTCTTTTGGACAGTGTAACGATGTTTGACATCGCTTAGCTTAAGATTCTCATAAGCAATTGGATGTCTATCCTGCATTAAAACACCACTAGGTGCAAAATCGGAGGCATTGTTACGTACCTCATATGGCTTAGCCAAATTAGGAAGCACCAACACGGGTTCCTCCATCACCTTTTTCTTTAGGGCCTCAAATGCCTTCTCACATCTTGCATCTTAATTCCACACTTTATTCATCTTCAATAGATCAATGAGTGGAGAAGCGAGGGGGATTAACCTTTGATGAACTTCCAATAGTAATTGACAAGAACAAGGAAGGAACACAATTATGATACCTTCTTTGGTGGTTCGCAATCATAAATAGCTTGCACTTTGGACTTGTCCATCTATAGCTTGCCGCCTTTATCAATGTGCCCCGAAAATATGACTTCGTATTATGGGAAAGCACATTTCTCCTGCTTCACATACATCTTATTTTCTCTTAAGACTTGGAAAACTTATCGTAAGTACATAACATGCTCTTCTAATATTTTACTATACACCATAACAAATTTATCTAAGAAGGGTTGTAACACTTAATTTATGAGGGTGAAAAATTTAGCAGGTGCATTAGTAAGTCCAAAAGGAATTACTAAAAACTTAAAGGAACCATACTTTATAAAACAAGTAGTCTTCAGTATATCCCCCTCTGTAATCCTCACTTGATAGTACCATGATCTTAAATCAAGCTTGGTAAACCAACTCACTTTAGAAAGTTGATCAAACAAGTCAAAAATCAATAGGATGAGATATTTGTTCTTTATAGTGATCTTATTAAGTTCTTGATAGTCAGTACACAATTGAAGAGAAACATCGTGCTTCTTTTGGAAAAGCAAATTTGTACCATATGGAGCTTTTGAAGGTTGGATGTCGCCTGCATCCAATAACTCCTTAAGTTGCTTCCTCAACTCCTTAAGTTTGGAAGGTGCCATACAATAAGGTACTACAGTAAGTGGGATAGTGCTTTGCACTAAATTGATCTTGTGATCCATATCTTGTTTTGATAAGAGCTTCTTTGGTAATTTTATAGGCATCACATCCTTGAATTTCTCAAGTAAATTAAAGATTCCTTTGGGTAACTTCATTAGTGGATATTCCACTCCTTGTTTTAACGCCACCAAATATGTGGGTTATTTCTTCTTTCTTTAAAGAATTGCATGGCAGATGGTTACTTGGTGGATAAACCTCCTTGACCCAATAAAGGTATTTTACAACTATTTCCTTCCTCTAAAATACATATGGTATTAGTAAAATGAATAGTTATGGCCTTAACGTGGTTCGTAAATTCCATACCAAGCACTATAGGATAATTGTCCATAGAAACTACAGAGAAATATATTAAACCACACCATTCTCCAAGACATACCGACATCCCTAACAACTCCAAAAGTAGCTCTTAGCTTTGAGTTTACAACTTTGAGCCCTTGCTCCTTGCTATAATTGATGCTCAACTAAAGTTTTTATAAGCTCTAGTATCTACTAAGGCTTTCATTATTTGACCTCCAACCTTCACTTTGGCATATAAACATCCTTTCTTCTTAGTTTTAGGCACTTTAACCTTTGCTTTAATGGTTTTAAAGATATTTAAAGAGCCCATCTTTGCCTCCTCTCTTTGTTTCTCTTACGCCCCCTTTTCTTCTATTAAGGCGGAGAGCTTTGCTTTATTCGGGCAATCTTTTGCCTTATGTGGTCTCTCACAAAAGAAACATTTAAGAGTAGACTTCTCTTGTCTTATATGGTCTCTCACAAAAGAAACATTTAAGAGGAGACTTATTTTTATCATCTTTAGAGTTCTTAAGTTCAGACGTTCTTTACTTTGGCAGTTATCTCCCCCAATCTTCCCCTTGTTGCTTTTTTCCTTGCAGGATTTGGGATTCTTAGGCTTCTTGAACTTGATTAAGGACCGGAAATGATGATAGCAGTAGCAAGTTGACCGTGATTTTTCGATGTGTGTAAATTCTAGTTAACAACCTTAATCATCTATAAGCACATGGGTCGTTCACGTAATACCTAAGGTGTCGCTCCCACTAGGAGGGATAATCTAATCCTAAAATCAAAGGCCCAAAATAATTTTTTGTAATTCAAAATGTAACAAAACTAGGGCAAGAATTTAATTCAATCACGCAACTTAATTCCAAGAATCAATTACAAAAATATTAACAAAGTAGCAGTTGTAACACACACTCAAGAATTAACCTAAAGGAACTATCAATTGAGAGAAAGGGAAATTTTTACCTATCTTTAATGCTAACTTAATCGATGATGAATTATCGGATTATTGGTCCTAGACGATCCTAGGGTTAATCACTCTCTCTTAAGTTATACCATAATTAAATCAAGGAAAATTGCAATTTCACAATTAATAATCTATCTAAAACCCTAATTGAGTTTGAAGTTGTCCAATAAACTATCGGGAACCTTTGCGAGATCTCTCTTCACACAATTATCGATTTAATTAATTTCTCGTTTTTATTAAATCACCTAACTCTCATTAGCCCAATTTAATCATTTTTCATTTGATTCACTCTCTTAGTCTATTACCAAATTATGTAATCACAGAAATCAATCACGATAATTCCAATAAACAAAAAACAATAATATTTTATTAAATCAAAGATAAAAAAACCTGAAGGTGAGTATAGAACATCTCAATATTTACAATCCTATCATCAAACTGCTATTTCCAATTCTATAATAAAAATAGAAAAAATAGAAAATACGATTCTAAACAGAAACGAGAACCAGCAACATCAAAAACTTCTGATCCAGGAAGTACGTCGATGTCTACTTCTTCTCCACTTCTCTCTTCCTTCTTCTCTTTCTCAATCTCTCAACAATTCTCTCTAGATTTTCTCTCCAAAAGTGGCTAATGCAAAAGCTACCTCCTCTTTTTTATTTTATTCTTTAAATATCTTTTGTGTTTTGAATAACCATAGGATTTTTTTGAGGATCCAAAAAGTCCAAAAAAATCCCTCAAACTTGACATTGTTGAGCAGGCTACGATTGTAGCCCTGTATGCCACGATCATAGGCCAAATTTGAGCCTTCTATCACGATCGTGAAAAGCAGCCCATGTCTTAGGTTTCTGTCAAGATCATGGCATATGGGCAACGATCGTGGGCTGACTCTAGTGCTTCTATCATGATCATGGGCTGTTATTTCATCCCGAATGTCTTTGAAACTTTTTCGTTCTTCGATGTTGACCCTGAAATACTATCAAACACATAAAGATACCTAAAAAGCATAATAATTAAACTCAAATACTTGTATTAACCCATAAAACACTTAAAGCACAAATAATTAACAAACTAACATAATTCTAACCTAAATACATACTAAAAGATCTGATTAATGGATAAACAAATATCAAACTATGCCCTAAAACACGATGCAATTTACACTTATCACATCCCCACACTTAAATATTTTCTTGTCCTCAAGAAAAATAATAATAAATAACATAAGAAAACACAAAACACGCATATGCAATATTGAGACGATGGCTTTAACCTAGTGAAACAAATTTAATTATAACTACAATCCTTCAAATCGTTCTAACTTATTAACAAGCGAAACCCATCTAAGCATCTTGGATTAAATATACAAACTAATAAAAATTTTAATGTTGAGTTTATTCACCTCTATCACTTGCACACACACATTGATAATCATTCAGCCAAAAAAAAAGTGTAGCTATTCCTTTGTAGGTTTTCATGAAAAATCAAGCTACTAATAAGTTTGGTTGGTTCTTTTTTTTAGCACATTCTTTTTGTTGATTTTTATTTAAAGAACTGAGCCTATTCTTTTTATGTGGAGGAAAATATTTGTGATGAATGTTGATCTGGTTACTCAACTAAGTCATATTGTTATTAAGCTCCTTGGTTGGATTGCCATTATAGCCTTTTTAATCGAAGGCACACATTTGTGATGCGTGGTGATCCGGTTACTTAGCTACATCACATTCTCAACTGGCTACTAGCTTTATTCATAACCCGAAGGCCAGCGAAATAGTTATTTTAGTTAAAATTTATACAATTTTTTTATTTTTAACACAAATTTTATTTTGCACAAAATTTTGCCTACCTTATTGCTTTAGCTAATCATTCTCATGAAAATGTACTAATAATGCCACTTATTTGATTGACCTAAAATAATAAATGAGTATGGAAAATTCTTTGGATGAATGGACTAACATCGAATCCTAATAAACCAGCATATTTATCCTTGAGTAACTTAGGTCACTAATTTTACAAGATAATAAATCTTCGCAACCTAAAAGGCTATGTTTAAGGATAATTCTATCCTGTTAAGTCCTAGCCATTGACACATTCATACAATTCACATCATACAACCTAAACAAACTGTCATACAATATGCAAAATTCACACTTAAGGTAAAAATACATAACCCTCCCCACACTTGAACAAAACATTTTTCTTAATATGAGCAGGGTACATTAACACACTAGGGGGAAATAAAACATAATGTGCAAAAAAAATAAGAAGAAAATACTAAAAAAATGAAAAGAAAAGGGCTAGAATACGAATCCGTTTATGGTGATGAAAGTGTTGGTGGCGATAGTATTAAGACCAAATCTGCTTGAGATCGAGAGTGTTTCCTTATCTTATAAGTGATTCAAGAGACTAAAAGAATTAACAATCCAAACTATTCCAGATCATTCAAAATTTATTTAAGAATTTAAAACAAACCTAATTATATAATAATTTAAATTTAACAACTAAATGTGCTAATTTATGGTCATTAGCTCGACCTTCATCCTTTAAAACTCAGCTTAGATCAATTATGAGTGACTTGCTTCCCTATATGATGCCCAATTTTAGTTTGTATCTTGTAAGTAAGCTACAAATTGCAAAATGATTAGAAGAGCAATATTGATAAAGTTGAGAAAATCAATTAATTTTAGTAATGTCCTTTTCACTAACAAACTGTCAATAAAATAGGGAATAACAAAACTCCCTGAATCTTCCATTTAATCTAACAGTTTTTCCTGTAAGAAGGTGTGTTGCTCTCTTTCTTCTTTAATCACCTTTGTCTCCTCTATTTCTTCCACCTCATGAACAGAGACTTTCATAGCTTCTTCAAACCCAATGTTTGTTGTCATCTGTTCTTCATCTTTTTGTTCTTTAAAAGATTCGAAAACATCAATTATCCTGAATGAGCTGCTCTCCTTCGGATTCTTTAATACATCATTCATGTTGAATGTCACTTGGTCATCATCAATTCAAAGGATAAGGTTCTTTTCATAGACATCTACCAAAGATTTTTCGATGTTCACACACGGTATATCAAAAATTGGTGAATAATAGAGAGGGTTGGCATTCTTTTCTTCATCCTTTTTCTTCATCTCTTAGTCTTCAATAAGGTGGGGTTCGGTTTGGTTTTCCACTAGTCCTTCTGGCTCTCCCCCATTCTTAGGTGCAATAATCTCATATTGCTCTCTTTGATGTATTTCTATATTACTTATAGAGTTGCATGGGTTGTTTACGTAGTACCTAAGATGTCAATCCCATAAGGAGGGATAATTTAATCCTAAAATCTAAGGCCCAAAATAATTCCCAGTAATTTAAAATGTAACAAAACTAAAGCATGAATTTAATTAAATCGCGCAACTCAATTCCAAGAATCAATTATAAAAATATTTACAAAGTAGTAGTTGCAATACACATTCAAGAATCAACCTAAAGGAACAATCGATTGAGAGAAAGGGACATTTTTACCTATCTTTAACGCTAACTTAATCTATTATGAATTATCAGATTATTAGTCCAAGATGATCTTAGGGTTGATTACTCTCACTCGAGTTATAACCATTAACCCTAAATTATAAACCCTAATCAAATTATGAAAAATTGCAATTACTCAATTAACAATATATCCAAAACTCTAATTAGATCTGAAGTTATCCAATAAACTATCGGGAACCTATGCGAGATCTCTCTTCACACAATTACTGATTTAATTGATTTATCATTCTTATTAAATCACCTAACTCTCGTTAGCCCAATTTAATCATTTTTCATTTGATTCACCCTCTCAGTCTATTACTGAATTATGCAATAAAAGAAATCAATCACAATAATTCCAATAAACATAAAACAATAATGTTTTATTAAATCAAAGATAAAAAAACCTGAAGGTAAGTATAGGACATCTCAACATTTACAATCCTATCATCAAACTGCTATTTCCAATTCTATACAATAATAAAATTGGAAAATAATAGAAAATATGATTCTAAATGGAGACAGGAGGAAGCAACGTCGGAAACTTTTGATTTGGGAATTATGTCAATGTAGACTTCTTCTCCACTTCTCTCTTCCCTCTTCTCTTTCTTAATCTCAGAACAATTCTCTCTAGGGTTTCTCTTTAAAAGTGGCTAATGTAAAAGCTGCCTTCTCTTCTTTTTCTTATTATTTAAATACCTTTTGTCTTCTGAGCAGTCCTAGGATTTTTTCGGGGTCTAAAAGCTTCAAAAAAATCCCTCAAAACTTGACGTTTTTATTATCTACGCGTTTGCCCAATATAGGCCACGATCGTGGCTTGCATGCCGATTATGGGCCACATTCGAGCCTTCTGTCATGGCCATGATCATTGGTTGATGCCAGTGCTTCTATCACGATTATAGCCTGTTGTGACACAATCGTGGGCCGTTGTTTAGGCCTGAATGTCTCTGAAACTTCTTCTTTCTTTGATATTGACCTTGAAACACTAACAAACACATTAAGATACGTAAAAAACATAATAATTAAGCTCAAAGACTTGTACTAACCCATAAAACACTTAAAACATAAATAATTAACAAACTAATATAATTCTAACCTAAATACATGATAAATGATCGGATTAATGGATAAACACATATCAAACTATGCCTCAAAACATGATGCAATTTACACATATCATAAGTTTTTAGGCATCATGTCTTTGAATCTCCATCTTTACCCAATTTTTTAAGTAATTCTCAAATACAAATACAGCTACTTTGTTTGGATAGTCTGGAATTTTTAAAAGTTCCTTGGAAAACTCTTTCATGTACTCTTGAATGCCTCCTTTTTGTTTAAGACACCTTAGCTTAGCTCTTACCTCTTGCTCTATATTCTGAAGATATAATTGGCACTTCAGTTCTTTCTTAAACTTACTCTAAGTCTCAATAGTGAAAATACCCCTTTTAATGTCGCTATGTCGCCTCCTCCACCATATCAAATCAATATCTTTAAGGTTGAGAGTAGCATTGCTGAGAGAGTAGCATTGCTGATCTTCTTGGCATCCTCCTCTATGCCAAGAACTTTGAAATATTACTCCAAACTCCATGTGAACTTTTCCATCTCCTTCGTATTCGTCGACCCAATGTACATCTTTAGTTTAGGAATGTCTACCCTCAAAGTAATGGAGATCACTGTATGCACAACATTGCTTTCCCCTTGAATAAGGTCCTTTTTACAAAGGACCAACTCCTCCTTTGTTTCTTTGAACCAATCTCCTCCTTAAGATATACATTATTGGGTTAGAGAGTATTTTTTAAGACCTTCACATATTTATGACATTTAGACACAACAACTTTTAAGGTTCCTTGCATCTCACCACAAAACTACTCATTCCTATTTTCTAGTCCCTCGATGTGTTGATCTACCTCTTCGAGCATCTCTTGCCCCTTGATTATTGCAAGCTCCACCTTAGCAAGACTTACATTAACCATAACGTATATGGACATTAACGTCTCTTTACTTGATTGCATGGAACATTCAATATTGGTGATCTCACTTTGTGCTCTTGACATATTCAACTTAGTGCCTTGATACCAACTATCACGAACTTGGACTTCTTACCAATGAACCATATGACACTTCAGTGTTATTTTGCTACAATGAGTCAACCTTACTCGAAAATGCTAAGTACAAGGTAGCACAATTAGAAAAATAACTTAATAGACTAAATGAAAGCTTAGAGAATGTTTATAAAGAAAGCTTCTTATTGAATGATGGATGTAGAATTTATGATGTAGGATGTTTACAAATGATAGCTATAATGGCTTACATTGATTCTCTAGAATATTTTATACTATTCTATATACATCTACAAAATTCAACATTCTTTCGTAATGTTCTATAATGTTCTTTAAGCTCCAACAAGCTTCCATAAGATTCCACCACATTCTAGAAGTTTTTAAGATCTTCTATAAGAATCCACAAGATTCTAGAAATTTCCAGAGTCTTCTTTCCCTTTTCAAAATTTTGAGGAGAATTCTAGAAGCCTCTTTGAGTCAAACCTTTTTATATGGGCTTTGAAACATATGGAATATGACATATAGATGTTAACCTCTCGTGATCAAAGTAAAAGTTCCATGAAACAACAAACTCGATCTCTTAGTTTCAACATCAAGAGCCGATTGAGATTCATAAAACTACTTCAGACTTGAAGTTTACATATCAAATTGCCCAAACCTCATTTGGAGCTTACGTGCATTTTGTAAAATGGGCTTGAACTTTCATCAACGCTCGTTCGGCACTTTAGTACACTCTCATTCCCAAGTCAGCCTTCTACATGGAAACATTTTGTTAAAGAGAAGAAGGAAAGTGAGAGAATGTAAGAACATTTCTATTAAAGGACTCTCTCAAGAAAGCTACAATGCTTATAATGCACTCTATGCCCTTCTATGATCCAAACGAGGCAACCCCAAGGGGTATTTATAATTGTTTCTTCCTAGAATGGATGGTTAAGATCTACTTGATCTAATGGTCCATATTGACCTTATAGAATTCTCTACACTACTCTACATACTTCATGTACATTATATATATATCTACAACATTCCACAAGCTTCTATAACGTTTCATATTGTTTCAGAATGTTCCAAAAGCTTCCACAGTCTTCTACCATATTCAAAAAGCTTCCAGGGCCTTTTATAAACTTCTAACATACTTTAAAAGCTTCTAGAATCTTCTGTAAGATTCCGACATCTTTAGAAAACTTTTTTGGGCGCCAAACCTGATCTTGTGGGTTTTAAAAACTGTGAAATGTGACATTCTCCCCTACGTAATCCGACGATGTCCTCGTAGCGTCTCGATAGAACTCTCGAATCTTCTCTTCGTATTGTCAAAGAGAAAGCTCATGCTCCCAACTAGCTTGACTTTTCGGCTACCTATTCCATTTGATTAAGTATTTATCATATGCTGGATGTGAGCCTTTCCTCGGTATAGCTCTATGTGCCAAGATCTCTTACACCTCGTTTGTGTGTTGGCATCATATTGGTAGGTGCATGCCTTGATTTACGCTACTCAGATCTTCATTATTAGTGTGATAAAGTTTTGAAAAACTTACAAGAAATATGGGATGAATCTCTCTGTGTGAGGGTATCTTAACTCGGTATGCTAACTTGCCTACCCTTTTCTCTATAGGGAAAGGTCTTTTATATCTCTTAATTAAGCCCTTATGAACACCTCCTCTGGTACGTATATGAGACAAGAGATTGACCATCACTAAATCTCCTTCACTAAACTCTAAATGGCGCCTCCTCTTATAGACCAATTTCTTCATTTTCTTGGGTGCTATATCAGACTTCTTATGCGAACTTTTGGCAAACAAGTATGATCCAGGGCTTTTTTTTTTCTATAACTAAAAACAAGGGTGTGCGGAGTTGAAGGCAACTGTCTAGTGGCCAACTAAAAAAGGCTAGCTCCTATAGATTCACTCCGTTGCAAATTATATGAGAATTTGGAAACATCGAGCAACTTTACCTAATCTCGCTGATTGGTACTCACATAGTGCCACAAATACAACTCTAATAAGGTATTCACTCGCTCGGTTTATCCGTTGGTTTGTCGATGAAAACCTGTAGAAAAGTTTAACTCTGACCCCAAGAGCTTGATCTCCTTCCTCAATCCATCCCATTTAGGCACATAAATTTGGCTTCCTTTAGTGATAAGCAGCCCATCCTCAAGCCAAAACTTGTTTCCCTCCTCGACTTGTTTTAACACTTCCTTGGCTTGGTGTTCATGTTGTAATCCCTCCTTCATTCGGTCACGTAAAGAAAAATTAGGTTGTGATAATGCTGCTAGCTTGGCCTTCCTACTTAGTGCGTTCGCCACTAAGTTCACCTTTCCAGACTTGTACATCATCTCAAAGTCAAATTCTGCCAACAAAAGCTTGCCATCTAACTTGCTTAGGTGTCAACTTCCTTTAATTGAGGAAGTAGCTTAAAGCAACAATTTCCATCTTCACCACGAATTTTACTCCCAACAAGTAATGCCTTTATATTTGCAAGCAATGCACTATGCTCATCATCTCCTTCTACTGTATCGTATAACGTTGCTCAGTGTCATTAAGCTTTCGACTCTTGAAAGCAATAGCATGTCCTTGCATCAACATACCCCCAAGTGCAAAATCGGAAGCATCCGTTTGTACTTCAAATGTCTTTGTGTGATTCAAAAGAGCAAGGACCAGTTCCTTCATCACGACCTCCTTCAAAGCATCAAAAGCCTTGTGGCATTTGGCATCCCATCTCCAAACTCGTCCTTTCTTGAGCATATCTGTTAAAGGTGTCACAGTGGAAGAGTAGTCATGAATGAACCTACGATAATAGTTAGCCAAACCAAGGAAGGATCTTAACTCACTCACCTTCTTTGATGGCTCCCATTCAAGAATAGCTCGCACGTTGGACCCATCCATTCTTAGCTTGCCTTGTCCCACAATATGCCCCAAAAATACTACCTTTGACTTCGCAAATGCACACTTCTCCTGTTTGACATATAACTCATTGTCCCTCAAAGCTTGAAAGACATATTGTAGATGAATGGCATGTTCTTCCAATGATTTGCTTTGCACAACAATGTCTTCCAAATAAACAATAACAAATCGATGCAAGAAAAGATGTAGTACCTTGTTCATAAGTAAGCAAAATGTTGCGGGTGCATTAGTGAGATTGAATGGCATGACTAAGAATTCAAAAGTTTGATATCTCGTCACACAAGTGATCTTTGGCTAATCTCCCTCAACAATCCTGTAACATACCATCACCGATGGGAAGGGTAAGATAGTAATTTGGAACGGGTTAGTAGTGTTTAACATTGTTTTGCTATGTTCATGCATTCATATATATGCACGTGAATAGTGAATTTTGCACATGTAAATGACTGTACATGCATTCATGACATTTCCCAGTATAATTGTGAATAAATGTGTATTATGAAAAATATG
This sequence comes from Erythroxylum echinodendron, assembly GCA_027575705.1. Classification (NCBI taxonomy): domain Eukaryota; kingdom Viridiplantae; phylum Streptophyta; class Magnoliopsida; order Malpighiales; family Erythroxylaceae; genus Erythroxylum; species Erythroxylum echinodendron. The sequence continues at coordinate 6,352,365 of JANZXR010000004.1, forward strand.
TTTTGTGTGAATGAAAAATTTTATTGGAGAGGGTCATTGTGGTTTTCTGATTTTTAGAGAATTTTAGAAATTTTTCGAGAATTTTTCGGGGTCATTTTTGGACTAGGAAAACTGCCAAATAACAGAATAAGGGTTTACCAGAAGAGGAAATGCCTATCCAATGGCACTAGAAACTTAGACATATGAATTTAGGAATTTTTGATTTGAGCCATTGGAATTTTGGAGAAAAATTGGAATTGAATTGGGAAGAAAATTAAGTGAATTATTGAGAGAGTGACATGTGGCAAGTGACACATGTCACTTGCCTACATGACCACCTTGCTTGTTTAATAATAATAACCAACATTCTCTTGTCTTTCATGACTCTTCTAATTGCCTTCTTCTTATCAAAGTGTTTATTGTGTTTTGAATGGAATTTGCAACATCCGTAGCTCTCTTCTTCTTGTTTCTTCGTGAGTGTGATCATTTCTCTTCCACTTTTCCTACACCTTGCTTGCTCTTCTTTGGTTCTTTTAAACTCCTAACCAAACTCTCACCCTCTCAAGATGATGATGTCATGTATGGTGTAGGGAGGAAGAGTAGAGAATTTGTGAAGTGAAGTGTTGAAGACTTGAAGAATTAGAAGCTAATTGGTAAGAATTGGATTTTTATGTTCTCAATTGGTAGTTAAATGCATAAATTGAGGTGTTATGTGAATTAATTGCATGAAATTGTTCTTTGGTTATATTGGGTATGTTAATTCTTTGATTGATTGATAATTGATGATGGATGAATTTGAAGTAAAGAATGGAGATGTCATATAGTATAGGTGAATTGAGATGTTTTAGATGGATTGAAATTAAAGGAAGATGATTGAGTGTGTGTGCTGTAATTTTGT